>CM056050.1:525813872-526256725 GCA_029574335.1 Rana kukunoris | reverse complement strand
AAATTTCAAAGACAGTCAGTGCAGAATTAAAAAAATAATAATTCTGAATTACACCCCTACTCTGTCGCTCCTACTAGCTTGGGGGGGGGGGATTTTTTCCATTACCTGTGCCCCTTTCTGATGATCATGTGTTGGTCGGAGCAGAGGGAATATTTCTTCAGTTTCAGGTGCATTCCCATTCAGCTCCGCTTCCATGTTCTTCTGCCTTGGCTCAAGTCCCGGCCAGCTGCCTGCCTGCTTATCTTCCTCCGCTCCCCACCAAGCAGTAGCGGGGACCCGGAGTGTAAGACTTGGCAGGCTGTGTGGTGGGCGGCTGCAGCGATGGGCAGAGAGACGCTGATTGCCGCCATTACTAGTAAAAAAAAATGTGTCCCTGGATTTTTTTTTAAAAATCTGGTCACCTTAGTATATATATATATATATATATATATATACACACACACATACACATACAGCCAGATTCAGGTAGATGGGAGCATCTTTGCTCTGGAGTAACGCATCTCATTTGCGTTACGCTGCTGAAATTTTAGGAGCAAGTGCTGTTATTCATGAAGCACTTGCTCCTAAAGTTGCGGCAGCGCATCACAAATGAGCCGGCGGAATTCAAATTGGGCGGGTACGGGGCGTGTAGTATTCTAACTACGCGCGATCCCGCCGCCAACGTACTGCGCATGCGTCGAGTGTCCAAACATCCCCGTGCGCATGCTCCAAATTCTGTGAATGAACGTCAATGACGTCACATTCCCATTCATGAACTTTTTACGCAAGCGACGTGATTTTTTTTTTCCCGACGCGATGACGACGCCTATACCTAACATAGGATACTCCAACCCCATGTAGGTATATCTATGCGCCGCGTATCCCGTCCGGAAACGTCGTACCGTCATTGCGTCGCGCGGAATTCGATCGTGAATTATTTCCGCTCATTAACCATATTTTTTGAGCTACATCGCGGACTCCCCCGGGCGCCATTTTTTAAGTGAAGTAACGATGCAATGGCGAAACTCAGTTTACGCTGCTCGCATCGGAGCTTCAACCCGGCGTTTCTTGTTTTCTGGTTACAGAAAACAGAAACGCCAGCTCAAAGTCACAGTTAGGCTGGCGGATCACTGATCCGCCAGCCTAACTGTTCATGAATCTGGCCCATAGAGTATATCTGATATATATATATATATACACAACACACATGTACCAGAATGAAGATACAAAATATATATATAGAATGCATCTCCCATCACTTACTTACATGTATAAATATTTTTCTCATTTCTTTTATCTCATTCTTTTTATTGGGATGTGGGTTTGATATTGTGCTCTGCCTTCGATCTTATAATATGTGAATTCAGCCCTGGGAAAACTCTTTAAATGAGACTGCAATGATAATACAGGAAACAATACAGGAGGTGTGTGACAGGAAGTGAGCAGTGGGAACCAGAGGGGTGAACTTTCACCTCTCACTTCCTGTTCCTGGTAAGGCCTAGTCTGAAAAGGAAAGCATGGCAGCATGGTGGAGACGCTCTCTGTATTCCCCTGGATGTATTCTCCTGGATGAAAGGTGAGCCTTCTATGTAATAATATTAGAATTGTGAAAGTTTGGTGTATGAGTTAAGTTGTATTTGTCTATTTCCTGCTGAATAGTTCTCATTCTGTGTACATTCACCTTCCCAGTTACCATACAGCATGTGCACAGTAATGTAATATTATAGAGCTCCTCTTCCACAGCATGTCACCCTGCTGCATATAATATGTATGGCTTCCATGTTATATCCAGTAACTGTGTAACATACTGTCAGTGTACATTGCTGCATATAATATGTATGGCTTCCATGTTATATCCAGTAACTGTGTAACTTACTGTCAGTGCACATTGCTGTATATAAATGTATGGCTTCCATGTTATATCCAGTAACTGTGTAACATACTGTCAGTGTACATTGCTGCATATAATATGTATGGCTTCCATGTTATATCCAGTAACTGTGTAACTTACTGTCAGTGCACATTGCTGTATATAATATGTATGGCTTCCATGTTATATCCAGTAACTGTGTAACATACTGTCAGTGTACATTGCTGCATATAATATGTATGGATTCCATGTTATATCCAGTAACTGTGTAACTTACTGTCAGTGCACATTGCTGTATATAATATGTATGGCTTCCATGTTATATCCAGTAACTGTGTAACATACTGTCAGTGCACATTGCTGCATATAATATGTATGGCTTCCATGTTATATCCAGTAACTGTGTAACATACTGTCAGTGCACATTGCTGTATATAATATGTATGGCTTCCATGTTATATCCAGTAACTGTGTAACATACTGTCAGTGTACATTGCTGCATATAATATGTATGGCTTCCATGTTATATCCAGTAACTGTGTAACTTACTGTCAGTGTACATTGCTGCATATAATATGTATGGCTTCCATGTTATATCCAGTAACTGTGTAACATACTGTCAGTGCACATTGCTGTATATAATATGTATGGCTTCCATGTTATATCCAGTAACTGTGTAACTTACTGTCAGTGTACATTGCTGCATATAATATGTATGGCTTCCATGTTATATCCAGTAACTGTGTAACATACTGTCAGTGCACATTGCTGTATATAATATGTATGGCTTCCATGTTATATCCAGTAACTGTGTAACTTACTGTCAGTGCACATTGCTGCATATAATATGTATGGCTTCCATGTTATATCCAGTAACTGTGTAACATACTGTCAGTGTACATTGCTGCATATAATATGTATGGCTTCCATGTTATATCCAGTAACTGTGTAACTTACTTTCAGTGTACATTGCTGCATACAATATTATATGGCTTCTATTCTATATCCACTCGCCATGCAGCATAGCAGTTGATTTACTAAAGGAAAATCCATTTTGCACTACAAGTGCACTTGGACATGCAGTCGCTGTAGATCTGAGGGGTAGATCTGAAATGAGGGGAAGCCCTGCTGATTTTATCATCCAATCATGTACAGGCAAAAATGATTTTTTTTTGTCCCCTTCAGATTTATAGTGACTGCACTTCCAAGTGTGCTTGTAGTGCAAAGCGGATTTGCCTTTAGTAAATATACCCCATAATGTCAGTGCACAGTGCTACCAATGTTTATGTCTCCTCCCCTTTTGCATATTATTATCTGCCCTGCTCTAGGTGCCATTAGATATGGATTTTTTCATACAGATACCAATTATGGGCCACCTTTCAGGCCGATAACAATATGAGGTAATGATATTATGTTTACATCCAGCTGCCCCAGAAGTAGCCTGATATCAGTTGACATCTAGGCCTTTTTTTGTATTCTAACAGCCACTGGCCACTGTCAGAATGCAGGAAAAAAGAGCAGATAGCAGGGAAATCAATAGCCTGCTGTCAATCAGCAAAGGAGAGGATTTGAAGGAGAACATTCTTCTTCAGGTCTTCCTCTGCTGATTGACAGCAGGCAGTGGGAAGGGGGCACAATAGTCTAGCCTAATTTTAAAATTTGAAACAGCCAATGGCAGTCTGGCTATGGTTCCCCCACTGCCTGCTGTTTACATTCAGCTACCATCAAATAAATTCTGCAGAAGGAGGTTAGCGGTGTCTGGGGTGTGTGTGTGGGCGGGGGTTTGAAAGATGGGTGTGTGTGTGTGGGGTGGGGGGGAGTGGATGGGGGGTGTGGAGGTGGAAAGATAATTTTTATTTTTTTTATTTTTGGCGGATTCTGACAGATGGGCCGCCAGCCGCTGTCAAAGCACCTGACCAAGACTAACTGACAGCTGGTGAATATAAAACCAGAATAAGCACTTGGAAGAAGAAAACCAACAACTGAGACAACTTGCCTTTGGTAAGCGGACAACTTAATTGCGGTTTATATCACTGCATTAAACTGGCACTGTATCTGATCATCATATCTGCATCATCCTTCATTATTCATTTGGTCATCAGCGTTTGAGTTTTGTGGTGATATCATTAAGAATTTTTGAGGTTTGGTTTGCCAATTGTGTGCTGTTGGCATACAATTTTGGGATCACCGATTTGGCGTATTAACCTCTCATTGTTTATACATATAATTTGACATTCATTTTGTGAATTTATATACAAATTTTTCCTTGCACTCTGATTTTTTTGTTTTGGTTAATTATTGTGCACCGTTTTTGGCATATCAGCCCCTGGATGCCAATCTTTCAATGGAATTGGTATTGGTGAAATCTTTTCAATTTTAATTTTCATTGAATCTTTTTTATTGGCACAGTCTTTTATTTTTGTTATCTATTTATTGTGTGTTATTCCACCAGTTCTGCTGCCTTTGTTATTTTTATTTTTATTTTCTGTTTGACCAATCATTTGCCCTTTCATTCTACAGTGTTTTAAGGCAGAGGTAGGCAACCTTAGAGAGTTGGAGATCTACCTGAACAACATGGGAGAAGTCAAAGATCACAGGGCACAGTCTCCTCCAATGTTGCCTCCTCACACCTGACTAAAACCTATAATTGCCGTACTACCGCGCTGCAATTGTGTGCCTTTCACTGCAATTTTTGGTGTAAACATTTTGCCTCCTCACACCTTGCAGAATTTCTCAGAGGCGCATTGGAGCATTGCATACCGCACTTGTGAATGAGCCCTAAGTTGCATTTGGCAATAGCACTTTTAAGGCTCATTCACATGTGAATTTGGGGGTGGTAAAACCCTGCCCCCAATCCCTACCCCCTTTAGCTGCTAAGTGGGAGGGGGTCAGGGTGCCATGGGAGGTGGATGCTTGAGAGTTACTATTAGATCTCAAGCAACCAGAAATAACAGTACCAATGGGGATCGTTGAGTAACTGGAAGTTTACTGTACTACATTCATTATAGTATCAGTGAGTGCACTGAGGTAACTACATACTATATGCACAAGTAGGATTTTTGTTTTGTGGAACATCCTTACTTTTACCTTGGGAGAAACCCTCTTGGGGGGGTCAGCAGCAGACTGGAGGAAACCCTCTAATCATTTAAGTACATTTTTCCACAAGTCATCAATTTCTAACAAATGAAATGAATGGATATAGTGAGAAAATAGGCCATTATGTTACTTAAAAAGTTGTTATGCTTTTCCATAGAGTTGCCTGGTGTAATGGATCTTTTGAAAACAACAAGAGCGCAGCTAATAGCACTGAAGAATGATGGTGGAAGTTCATCCTGTGTGGGTGTATCGTGTGCATCACCTTTTGTCCCATCTGAAGACTTGAGCTCATCTCCTTGTCAAGTGTCGTACTCAAGGCCTAAACAGGTAGGTTTTCTTTTGGTATCGAAACATTAAATGGTTGTCTTTTTTTTTTAAATATCAAACATATCCTACTCCTATTTACCTGCTCTGTGTAAGGGTTTTTGTACAGAGCAGCTCAGATCCTTCTCTTCTCAGGTCCCATGCCGGTGCTCCTGAACCAGAGCTCTGTGTGTCCAATCACACACTGAGCCTTGCCTTGACCCCATCTCCTAATTAGCTCACTGGCTGTGATTGACAGCACCGTGAGCCAATAGCTCCCACCGCTACAGAAAGCCAATCAGCAGTGCAAGTCCCTGGAGAGACAAGGCTCTCGTGGACATCACTGGATTGAGAGAGGGCTCATGTAAGTATAGGGGGGCTGCACACAGAAGTTTTTTTTACCTTCATGCATTGAATACATGAAGGTAAAAACCCTTGTACCTTTACAACCACTTCAATAAAAAGTAACCTTTAAGGAGGTGCCTCCAAGCGGCTGACAGATGGAGAGAAGCAAGTACAGTTAGACCCTATGAAAACATCAGCTTTGACATGTAGACTGCAAGCCAATTTGACTGTTGTGTCAAAATAAGATATCTTGCTCAGTCTGGTAGTAGTCTGAACTAAAAAGGCAAGTTGTAGGCAAGATGTTGATTTTTATACAGATTTTTTAAAAGTCTACAATATTTTTTTTTTACATGCTTAATTTTGTTCGTTTTATTTACTCAGCTGCATCTATTAGACCCCTTTCACACTGAGCCAGTATTCAGGTGTTTTAGCACTAGAAATAGCCTCTAAAAAGCTCATGAAACTGCATCCCTTTCAGTGCAATGAGTACTTTCACACTGGGGGCGATGCGCTTGCGGAACTTTAGAAAGAGTCCTGCAAGCAGCATCTGGGGCGGGTTGGGAGCGCTATAAATAGCGCTCCTAAAACACACCTGCCTATTGAAATTAATGGGCAGCACTTCCAAAGCACTTTAAAAGCGCATTAAAAACTGTACTTTTTCCCTTTAAAAAAAAAAAAAAACGCCTAAAAAGTGTTGCAAAAACCGCCGGAGCTTTAGCAGCGCTAAAGTGTGAAAAGGGTCTTATATGGCTTTTGATTCACAGGGAAAATCTAATAAGTCTAATATTTTCCATTTACTTTTTAAAGCTGCCACTTTGGCAAAGTTTCCTGGGACTTCAAACGGTGTGATCAGTGACGCTCTTACGAGAACAATTCCGGTGTTGAAATATCACCTGAAGGGAAACATTGGGAACCATCAGAATACCACAAATAAACTTTTATGTCATTTACCACAGTTAACACCACTTTCTATTCTCTGTGTTGTAGTGTTTGTATATTTACATGATAATAAAGTTGTGTGTATTGTACTGTGTTATCGTTTTTATTTCCAAATATTTGCTGGTTTTATAGGCCTACAATATATAAAATACAATATATAAATGCACAGCATTTCAAAATGTAATAGGAATGTATTTTTTTTTATTTTACATTCAGTACATTTATATTTAAAATATATTTTAAAAAACATTCTTAATATATTTTTTCCCAAATATATTGCCATATATTTGAAATGCTACAATTTTGGCCAGATTCAATATATTTCAAAAATATATTTCAATATATTTGTGAATATATTGGGTAATGCATTGTGAAATATGTTGCAAATATATTCATAAATATATGTTAAATGCATTTAGCAATATATTTATGCAGCCATAAATATATTGCAAAGTGCATTTTGGAATGCATTGTGAATGTATTCAGAAATATATGTTAAATGTACTTCTGAATGCATTTAGCAATATATGTCTGAATATATTCACAATGCATTCCAAAATGCATGTTGCAATATATTTATGGCTGCATAAATATATTGCTAAATGCATTCAGAAGTACATTTAACATATATTTATGAGTATATTTGCAACATATTTCACAATGCATTTCCCAATATATTCAATAATATATTCACAAATATATTGAAATATATTTTTGAAATATATTGAATCTGGCCAAAATTGTAGCATTTCAAATATATTGCAATATATTTGGGAAAAATATATTTAGAATGTTTTTTTTAAATATATTTAAAATATATTTTTCTTCCACGTGGGACAGCACATACCTGTACGTGCATGTGCCCAGCCGTGCCATTCTGCTGACGTATATATGCAGGAGGTCCTTAAGTGGTTAAAGGGGTTGTAAAGAAAAAAAAATCCCTAAATAGCTACCTTTACCTTAGTGCAGTCCTCCGTCACTTATCTCATCCGTCAATTTTGCTTTTAAATGTCCTTATTTCTTCTGAGAAAGCCGCTTGAGGGGGAGGGGGCAAGCAGGCAAGTCAGGACACTCTCTACTTTGCAGATAGAGAAAGCTGTGTGTTAGTGAGCGTCCTGACACTCCTGCTAGTCCACCCTCCCCCCCCCTCAAGAGGCTTTCTCCACACCAGGGATAAAACCTTGCATTACAGTGTGTAGTTACAGACAGAAGAACAGGAAGTGAGGATTTCTCAGAAGAAATAAGGACATTTAAAAGCAAAATGGAAGGATGAGGTAAGTGAAGAGGACTACACTAAGGTAAAGGAAGCTATTTAGGGAAACAAATATTTTTCTTTACAACCCCTTTAATTATTTCTCATTTCTGCTTAGACTGTATTGACATTAGCATGGTTTTCCTATTAAGAATTGATAAATGTAAACCTGTTGATTTTCTGTGTCATGTAAGGTAACAGAACGCATCAACTACTAGCCTTCACTCTGTTTCCCTGGAATTCTAGTATGGGTGGTAACAGGAGATTAGGTTTTGGTGATGTGATAATGCTTAATTCTTTTCTACTATAGTCAGAATATCAAATATTACCAGGTATTATGTCTAGCAAATATTTTCTTGTTTCATCATATACACTGTACATTAATTTATTCATCTTATATGACCTTCATGGCTTACGGAAATTATTGTATTCTGTAATGATATGGAAATAGCTGTTTGATTTCCCTACCTAGAATAGAAAAACAACCCCAGATAATAATAGAACTGTCATTTAAATCGCCACATCCTTCCAAAACGTTAAACTTTATATTAGTTTATAGACAGCATTTTTTTGTCATATCAATCTATTTTGTATTCATTACAGGGCTAATTGTAGCTTTTAGCCTGATGCCACGTTGGGTGGCTGTTGTCTTCTAACTACACAGTTTGAAATATAGGATTGTATATAACACTGATATACTCCCATGCAATTATTTAAGAAGCATTTTCTTTAAGGATGTCATGAAATGTAATTTTCTGGTTGCTGCTCTTCAGAAGATATTGGTATGGTTTAAAAGTCATTGCAAAGCTGACATAATCAGAGGTTGCTGTGTTAAGTTTCCAGATGATGTAATACAGAGTGGCTCAATAAAATAAGCTTGGTTCTGGAGACGGAATGAAAAGTACATGAAACTGCGGTTAGTGTAAAATAACAAATCTATACAATAAAAAAGCTCTTCAGGTAATTGAGCTACTTTGTCCAAGCAACAAATAAATTGTGGTTTTCTGAGATATCTGTCTGATCTATTGGAGCCATAACTGGGCCTCCAAATTTTAGCGGCTGGGCAAAAGTGTAATTCAGCATAACAAAACGCAAGGGGGAGGGAAGGCATGGTCAGCACTACATGTGAATAGACCTGGTTGTAGTGCCTTCTGTCTAGTTTCCAGAGATCCTCAATTCTCTGCAACAATTTTGCCAAACACTGCCAGAAACAGTGGCAAAGCTAGACATTCTTTCACTCGGGGGAAAAAAATCAGTCCCCTCCACTGGTTCCCCACATGCTTCTCTGGCCGCCCTATTCCTCTGGTCCCCCCGTGCTCCTATGGTCCCTCATGTGCTCCTCTGATCCCCTCTTACACTCCTCTGGTTCCCCCTGTGTTTCTCTGGTTCCCCTTTGCTCCTCTGGTTCCCCCTTGCTCCTCTGGTTCTCCCCTTGCTCCTCTGGTTCTCCCCTTGCTCCTCTGGTTCCCCCCTTGCTCCTCTGGTTCTCCCTTTGCTCTTCTGGTTCTCCCCTTGCTCCTCTAGTCCCTCCAAACTCCTTTGGTACCCCTGTGCTCCTCTGCTTCCCCCCTGTGTTCCCCTAGTGTCCTGTGCTCTTCTGGCCCCCTATGCTTCTCTGCCCCCCACTGTTCCTCTGGTCCCTGTGCACCTCTGTTCCCCCCAAACTCCTCTGGCACCCCTGTGTTCTTCTTGTTCCCTGTGCTCCTCTGCTCTCACTGTGTTTCTCTTGTCCCTGTGCTCCTCTAGCCCCCCTGTGTTCCTCTGGTACCCCCTTGCTCCTCTGCCCCCCTGTGCTCCTCTAGTCTGCTCCCCCTTCTCTGGTCTCCCCCCGCAGCGCTCACCACCTCTCCCTGACTAGCTCTGCAGTGTGTGCTGAATATTGACAATATCCTCAGCACAGAGAAGCTCATCATACAATCCGGAAGACAGCAACACAAAATTGCAACATAATTTTCCCCAGCTGTACAGAGGACATAGGACAGCTCTGAATTTATGACACAATCACTGCACTTATAGAGATATAAAAGTAGCTATAATTAAATGTTTTCTTATTTTTTTTAAACAAACAAAAAAGAAACACATAAGAAAAGGATATTACTAGGGTTTACTCCTTAGACTGTGTCCAATGCTGCTGACTCACTGTACTAATGCTATGGCATGCAAAAACTAAAGAAGCTGCTAGTGAACTGGAGTTTGAAGCCCTGTACACATGATCGGTTTGTCTGATGAAAACAGACCGATGGACCGTTTTCATCAGGCAAACCGATCGTGTGTGGGTTTGTTTTCCATTGGTTAAAAAAAATAGAACATGTTTTAAAATTTCCCTATGAATAAAAAAACGATTGTCTATGTGGAAGTCCATCGGTCAAAAATCCACGCATGCTCAGAATCAAGTCGACGCATGCTCAGAAGCATTGAACTTAATTTTTCTCAGCACGTCGTAGTGTTTTACACCACCGCGTTGGACACGGTCGGATTTTTGACCGATGGTGTGTAGGCAAGACTGATGAAAGTCAGCTTCATCGGATATCCGATGAAAAAATCCATCGGATTAGATTCCATCAAATATCTGATCGTGTGTACAGGGCTTAACAGATGCCTGGAACATGGTACAAAGAATGTAGATAGTACCAATGAAGTATAGCATAGTATAGTATATAGTATTAACAAGGTATCTAGACAGTATAGTATAGTATAGTATTGAGAAGGATATACTGTATATAGAGTCCATCGGGACATCCAGAAGATCAGAGACTGCAACACAGCATTTGAAAATAGCGTTAGTTATGTGGAGGACATTATAAGTCCCCTTTTAAGGGATGCTAAGATGTCCTCCTAGAAAATTGCACAACACAATTATAGACTGGAGGACATAAAACATAGACTCAGTAGAAACAACTATGCAACCATCCCCAACTTATAACCAGCCTAAGATGCACATGGAAGGGCTTTGCACATCACAAACAAACAAAAGCTTTCCCAGCACTCTTACCAGCTCATTTTCAATAAAACACAATGGCACTTTCTGGCATGTGTGTTAAAACAGAGGTTTTGCAAATATACTGTATATGGAAGCTGCACTACCTTATTAAAGCGTCACTAAAGGAAAAACATTTTTTTTGCTGAAATGACTGTTTACAGGGTATAGAGACATAAAAGTTAACTGATTCCTTTTCAAAAATGATTGAAAATAGATAAAAATCAATCATATAATGTGCCTGCAGGTTAGTTTCACTTTTAAACTGGCTTCATGTTTCTGTGAAGTAGAAATAGACACACAGAACAAAAACAAACAAATCCAGAGCAATGTTTTGTTTTTAAAATGAATCTGATTGGTTCTGAGAAGTTTTAGACACACAGTAATGACAGCTTAGACCACCGTGAGAAAGCTCCCAGCACTGTGGTTATAAGGAAACAGACAAGCAGGAAGTGTGGAGAACAGAGCAGGATTACAGCAACTTCAAAGCAAAAACAAACAATAAGGACATGAAACCAGTACTGCAGTAAGCTTAAAAAAAATCCTTTAGTGATCCTTTAAGGCTCCACTGCAAAGTGCATTGCTTACGTCTATATTTGGGAGTCTCCATATTGGAACATATATAGCAGTGGATAAAATAAGAGCAGGTATGCCTGGAGGCATGTGTGGAGCCTGGGACAACTGACCAAACAACAATATTCTTGCTTTTTTGCACATGCATTTAGCCCTATGCCAAGTTGACTTTGCCCTAGGTAATGAAGCCATGCTTCCCCATATCTGTAACTTCTTCTACACCACAGGAAGACTTTGTGACTACTCTTTGATAGTGCTTTAATTTGGATTTCTTGGCACTCATGGCAATGACCTATAGAAGAATAGCCCGATAGGGGCTCTGATATAGGAATTATTTTTCCATTAATAGTCACAATCTCTTCTTCTGGGCCATCTTGTCAGGCACATTAAGTGGATTAAAAGCAGGTTGACAGCATGGGAAACTAATATTATAAATATTGGTCAATGGGTAGAAGTATATTACTTACCCACTAGCATTCTTGACACTCAAGAAAAATGGATAGAAAATCTGCACTTATACAAAATACTTATACCAAAGATTTTTTGCCAGATGTGTATTTTGAAGGGGAGAACACTGGATATTTGCTAGCCACTATTGCAAATGTAACAACCCATAGTTTATGTTAGTGCCACTTCTAGTGGTAATGACTGTACAGTGACATCACTTTCAGATAACCAAAATCCTTTTAGAAATTGTTATGCAGATCTGTACAGGAGCCTTTTATGATCATGACAGCCTTCTACATTTTTTAGGGTTCATAACATTCTTCACACTCTTAGACAGCAATTATGCCACAGTGAAATCACCCATTACTGTCACATTGGCATTGACTGCTGCTTTTAGTGATGCTCCCAAATAATAAAGCTCCAGGAGCTGACAGTTTACCATCAGACGAAAAAGCATAACTCACAGAGTAGTATAGCCATCTAATATTTAGCCAGAGTGTCAGAAAAACCCAGAATAATTTATAATATACATCACATCCCTGTATCTTTTAAACCCCAGCAATCTTCTGAGACAGAACCTTTTACAGAAGAGAGAGAAGACTCAACACCCAAACATAAGCAAAGTGACCTGATATATGCATACATTGAAAAGAAAAAAATCAACAGGTAAGGACTGTAGTTTTCCTACACTTTAAAGGGGTTGTAAAGAAAAACATTTTTTTCTTAAATAGCTTCCTTTACCTTAGTGCAGTTCTCCTTCACTTACCTCATCCTTCGATTTTGCTTTTAAATGTCCTTATTTCTTCTGAGAAATGCTCACTTCCTGTTCTTCTGTCTGTAACTACACACAGTAATGCAACACTTTCTTCCATGTGTGGAGAAAGCCTCTTAACGGGGGATGGGGTGAGCAGGAGTGTCAGGACACCCACTAACACACAGCTCTTTTCTCTATCTGCAAAGTAGAGAGTGTCCTGACTTGCCTGCTCGCCCCCTCCCCCCTCAGGAGGCTTTCTCCACACCAGGAAGAAGGCCTTGCATTACGGTGGTGAGTTACAGACAGAAAAACAGGAAGTGATCATTTCTCAGAAGAAATATGGACATTTAAAAGCAAAATGGAAGGATGAGGTAACTGAAGGAGGACTGCACTAAGGTAAAGGAAGCTATTTCGGGGAAAAAATGTTTTCCTTTAGAATCCCTTTAAAGACAAAGGGCCAGATTCAGGTAGAGTTAGGCTGGAGTATCCAGTGATCCGCCAGCCTAACTGTCACTTTAAGCCGGCATTTTTGTTTTCTGTAAGCAGAAAACAAGAAACGCCGGGTTGGAGTTCCGATGCGATCGGCGCAATTGAATTTCGCCATCGCATCGTTACTTCAACTTAAAAATGGCGCCGGGGGCGTTCCCGCTGATTAACGCTGAAAAAATATGTTAATCAGCGGGAGTCGGAAATTCACGATCTTTTTCGGGCGCGACGCAGTGACTTTACGACGTTTCCGGAAGCGATACGCGACGTAAAGATAAAGCAGCCCCCTAGTGGAGTATCCTATGTTAAGTATAGGCGTCGTCATCGCGTCGGAAAAAAAAATAATCGCGTCGCTTGCGTAAAACGTTCATGAATGGGGATGTGACGTCATTGACGTTCACTGACAGAATTTGGAGCTGGGATGGGATGCATTGACACTCGACGCATGCGCAGTACGTTCGCCGCGGGATCGCGCATAGTTTAAATAATACACACCCCGTACCCACCCAATTTGAATTCCGCCGGCTCATTTGCGATGCGCTGCCGCAACTTTAGGAGCAAGTGCTTCATGAATAACAGCACTTGCTCCTAAAATTTTGGCAGGGTAATGTAAATGAGAAGTGTTACTCCAGAGCAAAGATGCTCTCATCTACCTGAAACTGGCCCAAAGTTGACTTTTTTTTCTAAAATCCTGCTCCTCTTTGTACCAATATACCATTATTGTACATCGGTTGCAGTAAAATACAAGCTTTCTTTGTTTTTGAGAACCTTAGCCCTTGCTGTATTTCTTAAAGGGGTTGTAAAGGTTTGTTTTTTATTTTCTAAATAGGTTCCTTTAAGCTAGTGCATTGTTGGTTCACTTATCTTTTTCTTCGATTTCCATTCTAAAAAATGTTTTCTTTGTCTGAATTTCTTACTTCCTGTTTCTCCTTAGTAAACTTCACACCATCATCTGAGCGGTGGTTAGTCAGCCAGAATAGCTTACTGAGGAGGAACAGGAAGTGAGAAATTCAGACAAACAAAGAAAAAAAACATACACACGATTGGACTTCCATCGGACAAATCCGTGGATTTTTGTCCAAAGAGCGTTGTCCGTGAACTTGTTCTGCATGCAGACGGCAGAACTTTTTTAGCCAACATGAAACAACATGTTTTTTCTGCTCTTTAGTGTCCCGCTTTGGGCAACTTCTGCTAATGTTTTCTTATGATTAGCATTGGTTCGGAGGATGCGTGTTTGTACTTTGGATTTTAATCCGACACATTTGTGTATACACGATTGGATGATCCGATGGAACACATTTGTTGTCGGACAATTTGAGAGCATGAACATCCAACATTTGTTGTCAGAAATTCCGACAATTGCCCGATGCAGCATACAGACGGTCGGATTATCTGACAAAACATATCCATCAGACAATTGTTGTCGGAATATCCGATCATGTGTATGGGCCTTTAGAAAGCTTTATCACTTGCTGGCATGTAGATTGGGATGGGGAAACCAGTAAGACACAGGAGAGAGTTTACCAGCTGACCTCATTAGTACACACCCATCATCTATGTTTACATAGCATCCCGGACATTTTTCTAAACATGCATTTTCCTGGCTTCCCCAGCCTCTCTCCAGACAGGCTCAGGCCGCATGCTAAACTGCCAGGGATCACATGCAGCCCACAAGACACCCCTGATGTATGCAGCCCACAAGACACCCCTGATGTAGTCCAAGAGCCTGCCTGATTGGATACAGAGTGATTGTTTAGATGGTGTGTCCCACTATTATATAGTTTTGGTAAATCTTAAGGAGATTGTGCAGAGAAATAGAACAGTTTCCTTTGGATTTACCAGAACTATGGAACAGGAGGCCCTACTGATCAATCCATTAAATGTGTATAAAATCAGGTAGGCCCTTCTATTACTTGCTGTTGGGAGATCTAAAGGAGATTTCACAATTAGATTGTATGGAAAGTGGGTGGAAGGTGGTATTGTAATGAGGAAGGTGTGGTACAGAGTGATGAACACACCCTATTACGCCCTCTTCCGTGATGCAATAAGGAAGTGAAGGCTTTTGGAAGATGGCCTACAGGTATTGAATGCTGAGAGTTGATCTACAAGAAGGGACGGAGTCTGAAAATCACATTGGGATGGCTGAGCCAGAAATGTCATTGGTGAATGCTTCTGTTTATTATAAGAAGTGAAATTCTGCCCAAAAAGGTGAACTTATCCTTTAAAACAGTGGTCCCCAACCTTTGTGGCACCGGGGACTGCTTTTGGTGTAGCCACTTTTTTCAGGGCCGGTGGGGGGGGGGGGGTTGGCATCATATAAGGAAGGCGGGTGGTTTGCTGAGTGTTACAACCCACCCTGCACTGTAAAGGAGCACTGTAATATAAAGGGGCCTGCACTGTAAGGATTACACTCCCCTTTATATCACAGTGCCCTTTTGCAGTCATGGCCCTCCATCACAGTCCTCCCTTCAGTCATGGCCCCCCATCACAGTCCTCCCTGCGGTTATGACCCTCACCCCATCAAAGTCCTCCCTGCAGTCATGACCCCCCACCCCCATCACAGTCCGCACTGCTGTCAGGGGGATGTCTACACAGGCATCCAATATTAGCTAACAGGTCAGTGGGCTGCACTACGGAAGATTGGCACAGAGGGAAGTAAAACAATATGTATTTATTGAAAATAAGGCACACGTGCAAAACAGAAAACCTACAAGACAAACAGCAAACTACAAACACAGCAATAGTCAAGCCACCAAAACTAGTGAAGAATATATATATATATATACCAAAGACAGAGCGTATATAGCAGGTCCAAGTTTCAAGCCGGGGTCAAGGATAGGAGAAATCAGAAACGTCCAAGGTTCAGGCCGGGGTCAACGGGAGCAAATCAGGAACTGAGCTGGCAACAGGAACAGGGCTGACAGGCAAAATACTGAAGCACTGGATTGTAGTGCAGGGCGGGCTTATATACCTGTAGCAGTTCAGTCCAATTAGAGAGGAGTCCATCCCACGGGAGACACCCCCTGGTGGACACCAGAACTGCACCCCTGTTGCTGGGAGAAAGAGTGCCACCTGTAGGTGACCCAAGCCATGACATAGATCATGACAGTCCCCCCCCCCAAGGGGTGGCCTCTGGACACCCCATTCTGCCCTTGCCCTGGTAGTGCATGCAGAAGAGTCCCAAAAAGTATTTCGGTCCAAGTTTTTTAATTCATTGGGAGACCAGCCCCCCAAGTCCGGAAACGGAACCTGCATCCTACCTCCACCAGGGTCAGGAAGTTGGTATCTAGGGGTGAAAACAGACAGGGCAGGGAACTCAGGGTCATTAGGCTGGGAAAGTGACACATCAACCTTAAAGTCAGGCACTGGGACATCAGACGGGAAGCCGGGAACGTTGGACTGGGAGCCAGGCACGTCAGGCTGGAAGCCAAGAACCAGGACACCAGGGTGGACAGCAGATGGTGGCAGATCAGCAGACTCTGGGTCATCGGGCTGAGCAGCAGACAGGAACACCTCCGGCTGGGCAGCAAACGGGACTCCTTCAGGCTGGGCAGCAAACGGGAACACCTCCGGCTGGGCAGCAAACGGGAACACCTCCGGCTGGGCAGCAAACGGGAACACCTCTGGCTGGGCAGCAAACGGGAACACCTCCGGCTGGGCAGCAAACGGGAACACCTCCGGCTGGGCAGCAAACAGGAACACCTGTGGCTGGGCAGCAAACGGGAACACCTCTGGCTGGGCAGCAAACGGGAACACCTCCGGCTGGGCAGCAAACGGGAACACCTCCGGCTGGGCAGCAAACAGGAACTCCTTCGACTGGGCAGCAAACGGGAACTCCCTCGGCTGGGCAGCAAACGAGAACACCTCTGGCTGGGCAGCAAACAGGAACACCTTCGGGTGGGCAGCTGGCACAACAGGCCAGGCAACTGGCACTGGAACGGACTGGACCGCTGGCACTGGAGCATCGGACTGGCAAACTGGCACAGGAACATCAGACTGGCAAACTGGCACAGGGACATCAGGCTGGCAAACTGGCACAGGGACATCAGGCTGGCAAACTGGCACAGGAGCATCAGGCTGGCAAACTGGCACAGGAACATCAGGCTGGCAAACTGGCACAGGGACATCAGGCTGGCAAACTGGCACAGGGACATCAGGCTGGCAAACTGGCACAGGGACATCAGGCTGGCAAACTGGCACAGGGACATCAGGCTGAGCGGTTGGCACTGGAACAACAGGCTGAGCGGTTAGCACTGGAACAACAGGCTGAGCGGTTGGCACTGGAACAACAGGCTGAGCGGTTGGCACTGGAACAACAGGCTGAGCGGTTGGCACTGGAACAACAGGCTGAGCGGTTGACACTGGAACATCAGGCTGAGCGGTTGGCACTGGAACATCAGGCTGAGCGGTTGGCACTGGAACATCAGGCTGAGCGGTTGGCACAGGAACATCAGGCTGAGCGGTTGGCACTGGAACAACAGGCTGGGCGGTTGGCACTGGAACAACAGGCTGGGCGGTTGGCACTGGAACAACAGGCTGAGCAGGTTGGCCGAAGTGGATGCAGATTGGGTTAGTGGCAGGATCGAGCGGGTTGGAAAAAACGTTTTCTTCTTCTTTGGTTTCACCACTGAGGATTTGTATATGGGTATAGAGTTGGAAGTAATGGATACAGCTGGTAGAGGTGAAGAGCGGAGGGGTGGTGAAACAGAGGGTTCCGACCTTGAAGAGGATTTTGGTGGAACAGACAGAGGCAGTTGAGAAGCAACAGAAGGGTTAAAGGCAGGGTAAGTGCAGCAGGAGGAAACAGGGGACTGGTATTTTGCTGTTAGCAGGGTGTATTGTTCAGCAAAAGTGGGAATTGGGGGTAAAGAAAAAGACATCCCAGCAGGTTGGTAACTAGACACAGAAATGGATGGTTGGGAGCTGACAGGGGCTGAGTACAACAAACTGGACCAGGCTTGTAATAATGGTCTCACAAAATCAGGTTTGCACACGGCTTGTCTGACCAGAGACTGCACAGAATCACTGCATGCTCCAAGCACCTGTTGAGGACAAGCTGAGTACTGCTCATGAAAGAAGGCTGAGTCATCGTCCAACAGCCACACCAAAGACTCTACCTGAGCTGGACTAAAAGTAGGGGTATAATCATCACGTCTACTAGCAGCATCAGACTGGGCCAACTCTGTGCAGATCTGAATCAATGGCTGCACATCCTCAAACAAAAAACTGCCACAATCAACAAAAACATGAGCCATACGGATACATTCCAATAACTGCTCTATAGTGTAATCATTTAATTCCTGATAGCAGAAATCTCTGTCATCTGTTGCCAGGAGTGACAGGTACAAAATATCTTCCAGAAGCATTTTTAAAATAGCAAGTGCAGCCGACCTGTTTATATGGCTTCAGTATTATGTCAGGGGGATGTCTACACAGGCATCCAATATTTTATTTTTTTTTTTTTTATTTTATTTTAATTCTGCACTGATTGTCTTTGAAATTGCCCCTGTCCCTTATTAAATCTTATTATTAAATCCAATCTGGGTACAAAACCAGGGACAGACTTGGTCCGGGGACAGTGTCCTCAATCGGGGGACTGTCCCCTGAAACTGGGGATGTCTGGTCACCCTAATTAAAGTGGAAGAAAACTTCCATCAATTGTACCTATAGGTAAGCCTATATTAAGGCTTACCTGTAGGTACTGTAATTATCTCCTAAACCTGCACCATTTAGGAGACATTTACTGCATATGCAGCTGATGACGACATTGACGCATGCGCTCTGAAGGAATGGCCACCCGTGTCGTTTATTCAAAGCCCTGTGCGTGACCAGCGGCTTCCGTGCGTATGTGCGGGAGTGACATCACGTGACTCTGGCCAGTCACACAGCCAGAGTTCGTGGACCTGGAAGGAAGACGGACAAAGATGGATGCAGCCTCCAGCAGTGACAACGAGGGCTTCATATGCAAGTAAGTTTCACATGATGTGCTAGTATGCAATGCATACTAGCACATTATGCCTTTACTTTGCAGGTCAGGGGAAAAAAAAGAAGGGAAGCACTTTACCTCTTAAAAGTGGTTGTAAACCCTCCTTCCTGACTGTAACGATTACCACCGCTTACAACCTTCCATCCAACCACGACAAGCTTATCCGACACGCCAACAACCAGGCAGACATGATCCATTCCATTTCCCAGAATAAACGAGACAGCGCTCCGTTCTCTAGTTTCCAAAATGTATGAATATCTTTATTGGTTCTTAGCTTGCTTATATCCAGTACAACATAATGCAGTTAATCACAGGACAATGTAATCTCCACCCCCCTATTCACTCACTGAGGATAATTCTTTAATTGGTAGCTAGACATGACGGCACCGTATTATCAATAGGGTTCAATTAACCTTGAATAGTAACACAGACATCTAGTTGAATAAGTTCTTTATACAGCTTTGTCACACAATGGCAGTGAGAGTGGGTGTCTTTACATTGAATAGCCAACACCTTAGGATATTTCAATAGCCTATTATACAAAAGGTATGACTCACTGGCTGATCTGGTCATGTCATCATGACTCCTTGTGATATCTCAGTCCTGCAATATGAAGTATTATTAATGTCCCATCTCATGTAATATGAATTATGATTCACTATTAGCCACCCTATACCCAAAAGGGCACAGGGTGGATTTCGACCCAAGAGTTTTTGGTGCTGCTGGCACAAGAGTATCTCTCATCCTTCCAACGTCTCTGGGTGTCACGGGCCATTCTGTTACATCTCTCCCCTTTCGTTGGGAGACGGACACAGGAGGGAACCCCGAACGGGTTGACTCCGAAGTCCGTCAGTAGTTCCCGTCCTCCAATGCTGGTATCCATACTGTACCCCAAATAAATGGCTCTAAACTGAGCATTACTCACCCCGCCAACCTCTGCCTCTCTCAGAGAACACGCCTGCCGTTGGGGAGAAGGCAGGGTAGCTGGGCTCAGTCCATCATGCTACTGGGGGTCTGGGCCAACTGTCCCCCCTTCCTGGGGTATACCAGTGGAGACTGAAGTCCCATCCACTGGTGCTTGGTGAAAACCCCCCGGTGCTTGCAAAGCAAAGCAGACATCCTCCTGTCCCAGTCCTGTACCATTTTCTGGGGTTGTGCCAGTGGAGACTGAAGTCCCATCCACTACCCCAGGAACCCCCTCTTCTGTTAGTGAGGAGCAGAGGCCTATGACACTCTGCTCTGTTGCCAGCTCTTCCGCTGGGTTGCTGTGAGTGGAGACCATAGTCCCATCCACTACCACAGGATCCCCCTCTTCTGTTAGTGAGGAGCAGAGGCCTATGACACTCTGCTCTGTTGCCAGCTCTTCCGCTGTGTTGCTGTGAGTGGAGACCACAGTCCCATCCACTACCACAGGGTCCCCCTCTTCTGTTAGTGAGGAGCAGAGGCCTATGACACTCTGCTCTGTTGCCAGCTCTCCCGCTGGGTTGCTGTGAGTGGAGACCACAGTCCCATCCACTACCACAGTGTCCCCCTCTGATACTGGTCCTCTATGCTGTATCCGCATCTCTTGTACCCTTCTTTGGAATTCCTCTTCCATGGAGACTGGTATCTGCACCTCTCCTCTCTCTTTAGTTGGTGCTGCTGTGACTTCAGCTGCTGCAGCACTTCTCTTCTGTAGCAAGGTGGCATTCAGAGCCGCTATAACTCGGTCCCTGATCTTCGGTGAAGGGTTAGGACCATAATGTGTCAGTCTTATGTTAACAGCCCGATCAAAACTTGCTTCTTCGGGTGTCCTGTCTGCTACGGTGGGCCTTTTAGCTCTATCCATTTCGACCAGTTCTGCGATAATGTCCCTTTTCTTACGGTTGCTGGCCGGTCTGCCCTGGCTCTCCAGTAAGTCCATGAGGGAAGAGAGCTTCATCCGTTCATACACCATCTCCATTGTCATGTGTCCTTGTAGCCGTCCTTCTGAAGATGGAATCATCCCACCGCTGCCACCAATGTAACGGTTACCACCGCTTACAACCTTCCATCCAACCACGACAAGCTTATCCGACACACCAACAACCAGGCAGACATGATCCATTCCATTTCCCAGAATAAACGAGACAGCGCTCCGTTCTCTAGTTTCCAAAATGTATGAATATCTTTATTGGTTCTTAGCTTGCTTATATCCAGTACAACATAATGCAGTTAATCACAGTACAATGTAATCTCCACCCCCCTATTCACTCACTGAGGATAATTCTTTAATTGATAGCTAGACATGACGGCACCGTATTATCAATAGGGTTCAATTAACCTTGAATAGTAACACAGACATCTAGTTGAATAAGTTCTCTATACAGCTTTGTTACACAATGGCAGTGAGAGTGGGTGTCTTTACATTGAATAGCCAACACCTTAGGATATTTCAATAGCCTATTATACAAAAGGTATGACTCACTGGCTGACCTGGTCATGTCATCATGACTCCTTGTGATATCTCAGTCCTGCAATATGAAGTATTATTAATGTCCCATCTCATGTAATATGAATTATGATTCACTATTAGCCACCCTATACCCAAAAGGGCACAGGGTGGATTTTGACCCAAGAGTTTTTGGTGCTGCTGGCACAAGAGTATCTCTCATCCTTCCAACGTCTCTGGGTGTCACGGGCCATTCTGTTACACTGACTTTTACCTATAGAATAAGGCTTACCTACATGTATTGAAAATATCTCCTAAACGTGCGCCGTTTAGGAGATTTTTCCCTTGTAGTGCTCGGTTGATGTCATTGGCGCATGCGCGGTGAAGAAACGGACCTTCGTGCCTTTTTTCCCTATCGTGTGACGTGACTGACGGCTCCCGCGTGCATGAGCCGGAGTGACGTCACGTGGCTCCAGCCAGTCACAGAGCCGGAGTCCGCAGCCCGGAAGGAAGAGGGGCAAAGATGGATGCGGCCACAGGGCATATTGCGGTATTCGTTTGCAGACAAGTGTCACATAATGGGCTAGTATGCTTTTAATTTGCAGGGTTTGCAGGGAGTAAAAGAGGAAGTAAGGCCCACCAGGGTTTTTTAAGGTGACTGTACTATCAATGTGGTCAAATAATGGTAAATATTTCTGGATTTGTTTTGTATTTTTTATTTCTAATGAAGATACTTTGTCCTGCTTAGTCTACTGCTACTGAACCTGGTCTAAGTGCTGTAATTATCCTGTCTTTTGTCTGGTATCCGACATTGGTATTTGCCCCTACCTACAGTCTGACACATAGCCCAGGGTGCATACACAGCTTCCCAATGAGACCTAGAAGCTCAGAAGAGGACACCTAAAGATAAGATCCACATCTCTGCCCCCCAACACACTACCATTCAAAAAAAATGCTGTTTTTCTTCCCTCATGGTTGCACAGATGATTAATATTGCATCGGATTGTTATTAGAATCTGTGTTTAAAAAGCCTTTTTTAGTTGCTTATTACATTGCTTATTACATTGCAAGCCTTTTATCCCTTACTTTTAATTTCAAATCCCTCTTGCCTTCCTAACAACATTAGAAAATATTGTGACCTGTGTATACTGCTGTTTAGTATGAATTATTAATACAGTATTTATACAAGCATCAATTCTAATTTGTAGTTGTATTCATTAAATTTTTAAGAAACGTTGCACAGTCATGTCATTAAAGCTATTGTCTTTTCCTGTATTATCATTCTGAAATGTTTGAAATATACATCTGGGATTTCTGTTGAAAGCATTTAGCAAAAATATATATGTGTAAAGACATCACAGAACACATAAAGTTCATTTGGTACAGAGTTAGACTTAACGATTCCTAAACTTTTTAACAATAAGACTAGGATCACTATTTAGATTTTAATAATTTACAAATCTTTTAAAGGGTAAAGCCTGGTACACACTACAGGTTTTAGTTTCATGCAACCCGTGCCCAACCTGTGACCCAAGGACCACCTTGGGTACTTGTTGTAGACCCTAGCAATCTTAATTTGTAGTGAGATCATGCACTTGTAATGGGCTAATAGCAGTGATCTCCACTAACCTAATGTAATATGTCCACTCCCTCTTTGGGACTGGAAACCAAATGCAAATATTATTATTTCTAATATATATACTATTAATATATAATAAATACCATTAGACTTAAATGTGGTATAAATGGCTACGGCCCTTTATTATTGGCATGACAATGCAACCTACCAATGATAAACCAATTTTATTCATAACGATAAAGTGTTTATTCATACCTGTACATATAAGGTAATAGCATACCAATGGTTCAGCCATTAAAGCTTGAACCAACATTACTACACCAGTAACACCACTACCCCCTTCCATAGAAGGGACAAAGCCCCATAATAACCACTTAACACCGGACCATATTGCTGGTCAAAGACCAGAGCACTTTTTGCGATTCGGCATTGGTCGCTTTAACTTTAAACAAAATTGGCGTCCTTTTTTCCCGCACAAATAGAGCTTTCTTTTGGTGGCATTTGATCACCTCTGCGTTTTTTAGTTTTTGTGCTATAAACAAAAATAGAGCGACAATTTTGAAAAAAAATAATATTTTTTACTTTTTGCTATAATAAATATCCCCCAAAAATATATAAAAAAAACATTTCTTTTCCTCCGTTTAGGCGTATTCTTCTACATATTTTTGTTGATTGTTTTGTTATTGATTGGTTTGCGCAAAATTTATAGCGTTTACAAAATAGGTAGTTTTATGGCATTTTTATTAATATATATTTTTTTTTACTAGTAATGGCGGCGATCGTCGATTTTTTTCAGTACTGCGATATTATGGCGGACACTTCAGACACTTTTGACACATTTTTGGGACCATTGGCATTTTTAAAGCGATCAGTGTTATAAAAATGCATTGGATTACTATAAAAATGCCACTGGCAGGGAAGGAGTTAACACTAGGGGGTGGGGAAGGGGTTAAGTATGTTCCCTGGGTGTGTTCTAACTGTAGAGAGGGGTGGACTTACTAGGGGAAATGACTGATCGCTGTTCATACATTGTATGAACAGACGGTCAGGCATTTCTACCCTGACAGGACCGGGAGCTGTGTGTTTACACACACACAGCTCCCGGTCCTTGCTCTGTAACGAGTGATCGCAGGTGCCCGGGGGCGATTGCGCCCGCCGGGCATGTGCACGGGAGTCGGGGGCGAGCGGGGGGTTTGCCTCTGGCAGTGAGCGCGCGCCCCTATTGGCTGCTGGGTGAGGTGACGTATAGCAATGTGCTCTCGCCCAGCAGAGCTGACCTGCCACCGTATAACTGCGGCAGCTGGTTGGCAAGCAGTTGAAGGACAAGTAAGTACAGTATGACAAGCATGCTTTACTGCATATACAGATTGACTTTACTGTTGTGGGTTTAGTAACATTTTAAATTCTGACTCCTGACCTTTGTGTATTATTTAAATTCAAAATCCCTGCAATACTTGATCCTGACCCCTCTCTGAACTTTCTGCATTACTAATCTTGACCTTCAAACCCTGTGTGTTACTAATACTGAGCCTCTCTGTCACTGACCTTTATGGACTCTCTGTGTTACTTTATCCTGACCCCTGACCTTTATGGACTCTCTGTGTTACTTTATCCTGACCCCTGAACCTTCTATGTTTAGGTGGAGAATTGCCACTGTTTTGATCAATGATAATCAGTAACAATAACAAGAGATATCACTGACTTGTGAGGTAATGTTGCAGATTGACTCATGAAAGGTGCTTTCTGATCACTGATTTAGCAAATGATAGGTCATAGCCTCCTGTTTAGAAAATGTTAGGTCATAGTACTGAATGAACTGCAGTGATGAAACTACCACTTCTGTAACCAAGATTTCATTACCACCATCATAGTCTACTTTCACTTTAAACATCTTCCATATCCATCTTCCATCTTATCATATTAATGTAAGTACGCTACATTTATTTTTTACGTGTGTTGATATTTTATTAGGTGCTAACAGCATGGCAAAAGTCATATGCTTTATGTGCAAAGTGAAATAGCCCAGGGTTTTATTCCCCTCTCTCTAACCCTACTAAACTGCTAAAGTGGGAAATCTCATTGGGAGTTTTTTTTTTTTTTGCTTTATTGTAACTTGTATGTTCTATAGATGGTAAAGTGCCCTTGTTCTAGTGAATGAATATCTAGTGAATACATAGAATTCTGCAATAGAATGTTGAATGAGATTTCTAAGATTGTATCACTGCAACATAACCCTTTGAAAACATAGCCCCTCTACATTCCTATTTTCACCTAGCAGTGGCACTTATTAAAATCCTATTATCTGAAATGATAACTGTGCATTGATTCTTTTCAAAGGCAGTACTAAACCCATTCAACATCTTTTCCAATGAAAATAGATCAGCAATGGTTGTTACATTATTTAAGGAGGCACAAGGAAAACACATGGGAGTGCTGTCCAAGGGCCAGATTCAGATACACTTAAATTTGCGCTGCGTAATCGAAATACTCTATGCTGCCGTATTTTCCCAGGCTCTACCTCGAATTCTGGTAGATTTTTGCCCGTACGCTACAGCGGCGTAGTCTATTTCTCGCCGCGTAATCGAAATACGCGTTTAGGGGGCGTGAAGCATTTAAATTAAGCGCGTCCCCGCGGCGATCGAACTGCGCATGCTCCGTTCAGAAATTTCCCGCCGCGCATTGCGCAAAATCACGTCGTTACGTAATTTTTTGTTTGAGTAGCGTCTTTTACGAACATTCCTATTCCTGGACGACTTACGTAAAAAATAATAAAAGACGTCGGAAAACGTAGAAATTCGACGCGGGAACGACGGCCATACTTAACATGGGCTGTCTAATATTAGAGCAGCAAAAAGCTGGTATAGTGTTACCCAAAAAAAAGATGACTAAAGATGCCGTAAGAGATTGCGATTGAAGATCGTAATTTCGGGGATCGCCGGCAAAAGCTCATTAGCATACCCCGACGCGGAAAATGACGGGAAGTCCACCCAGTGGCCGCAATTTTATTGCAGCGTAGATCCGAAGGCGTACGAACACGTAATCCAGTCGAATTGAAGCCGTCTTTTCATGGTTTGAGGTTTCAGACTAGCTAAAAAACGTGCGTAATTTGAAATTACTCCAGTCTAACACTAGTTAGACAGGAGTTACGGCTCTCTGAATCTGGCCCCAAGTATTTATATGAAGAGAGCTGCAAATATTGTCTATTTATAGGAATGTGGGATAAACACTACTAATAAACTGTAGGAAAATAATGTCTAGAAAATTAGCTAACAAGGATGGAAGGAAATCCATTACTCTCTACAGCAGTCCTCCACAATAAATCTTAGGCCTCGTACACACGAGGCAATCTATTTGTTCAAATCGGTCGGACCGACCGATTTGAACAAATCTGTCTGCTAGGATTTTGGTTTGCTCGCGTGTACACACGGGCAAACCAAAATCCCCGCCAGCAGACGGCGCGCTGACGTGTCGGTGACGTGGCGGTGACGTTGACGCCGCCACGTCACCGCACCAGGAAGTAAAACACTTCCGCGCATGCGCCGAATCCATTCGGCGCCGGTGCGAGACGACATGTCTGCTGGTAAGTGTACTAACCAGCAGACATGTCGGGCGGACGGATTCCCACCCGATAGATTTCAAAGCATGCTTTGAAATCTGTCGGGTGGCCAAATCCGTCGGCTCGCCCGTACACACGATCGAATCTGTCTGCTGGGGCGGTCTAGCAGACCGTTTCCAGCAGACAGATTTGATCGTGTGTACGAGGCCTTAGAACTGTTGATACATTAGGCTGATCATTCTTGACAGCAGTAATTGAGGTTGTGATCTATTGTCAAAAAGTGACAATAAAAACTATCAATAAGTCTATCACTTTAGGTAAAAAACAGGTTTGATTGGTCAATGTTTAGATATTATTTATTTTATTTTCTCCTGACTGTATCCCAGACCTTTAGGCTGTGCAGCTCAGGCACTAGAGCCATTTTGGAGTTAAAAGTGGTATTAAAATCCACTCTGTTTTCACCTGGTTACCTGTCCAGAAGCCCCCCCCCCCCCATTCTTATATTAGTGTGCTCCCACTCTGGTATGACTGAGTACAAGGGCACCTGTAGTATGACTGAGCACAAGGGCACCTTTGGTCAGCAGCATTGTTAATCTGTGGGAATGGGAATGTTTCATGGACTAGAAAATTTACATGCACTAAAAAATTGAAGCCAAACTTCAGCTAACACTTTATAAGCAGTTACAGCAGCAGTTATGTTCCTTTTGGAATAAAGGTTTTACATAAATAAATAAAAGCTGATCATTGAAAGCATAGTTAGCGTGAGCTGGAAAGAGTATGGTATAGGAGTGTCTCATTCCCAAATTGTAAACATACCAAGAGAAATTGCCCACGGGACTTTACGAGGCACATATGTAAAATTTTCAAAAAATGTTTTTTTATTTAAACATAACACAGAATCTAGACACATTTAAAAATATTGATATTTTATACAAATCTGTACATGACTAATCATTATTACATAGATCATTATATCGCTAAAATTCCATAGAGTCACAATTCAGGCAACAATTTGGGCCTGGTGCGTCCCTGAAGCAGAGAACTGGGATACACTGGACCCCTGCTGTGAGCCGCATCTGCACACAGTGTCAACCCAGCCTCAAGGACAATGAAACTACTCATCCCCTTCAGCAGAAATAGTGAATAGTTGTACATGTTTAAATATTGGGGCATGTAGCCAACATTTCCATATGTTTTCTAATGTTCATGCTCAATTACTCACATTTTGGAAAAACTTGATGAATATGGCTTTATATACAGGCAAGGCCATATTCATCAAGTTTTTCCAAAATGTGAGTGTGAGTGCTACGGCTTTTTTCTGTACTATTTCCTTCTGAGCAGTGAATAAGAGAAAGCTTAATAGAGTCCTTAGGCCGCGTACACACCATCGGACATATCCGATGAAAACGGTCCGTGGACCATTTCCATCGGATATGTCCGATCGGGAGTTTGATCCGATGGCGTGTACACACCATCGGATCAAATTCCCCGCCGCCAGCGGGCGCGGTGACGTGGCGGTGACGCGGCGGTGACGTTGACGCCGCCGCGTCACCGCCACGTCACCGCACCAGGAAGTAAAACACTTCCGCGCATGCGCCGAATCCATTCAGCGGCGGCGCGGCGGCGGTGGGGGACGACATGTCTGCTGGTAAGTGTACTAACCAGCAGACATGTCGGGCGGACAGATTCCCACCGGATGGATTTCAAAGCATGCTTTGAAATCTGTCGGGTGGAGAAATCTGTCCGCTAGCCCATACACACGAGCGGAGATGTCTGCTGAAACGGTCCATCGGACCGTTTTCAGCGGACATATCCCCTCGTGTGTACGCGGCCTAAGACTTAATTTTGGAACCAGTCGCTCCACTAGTCCCAAAAGACATACCAGAATAGTGTGCAGGACCTGCACTGCTGAAACCTCACTGTTAAACTAGAGAACAACCACCTAGCATCCTTTGGACAGGACAAAAATACATGTTTGAAATTGGCAGGGCAGGGGAGTAAGTGCAATGCCAGTATTCTGCAATAAACTACATTCTTGATAGTTATTCAGAAGTATAATATATCCTGCACAATTCCAAATATCCATTCAATCATCCCATTGAAGATCAGAAATATCACAAAGACAGTTATCTCTAAATCTTTTGACTGATAGAGGTGATACAGAGTGCTTTTTAGATATTATACAGGGGATAATCCTGGTGGATACATGAATTAAAAACATTAGTTGCCAGAGGTTTAAATAAAGGGAGTTTTATCTCTCTGAGAAGCCTTCCGGTTGGGTACACTTTGTTGGAGTGTCAGTTTTTTGGAGGAACACCTATGAAGATTTCCTTTGTTTCTCGCGTTGGTTGAACAGAGGACTGTATTTGGTTATTTCACAGACTATTGATGGAGTGATACTGTATACTGTATATATATAGTTTGTAATCATAATGAGGTAATTTATTGTCTGCATCCATTGTATGTAAGCTGACAGTATTTTATAAGGTATTCAAACACTTAAGATCAAGTGGCGTTACTAAGGCCCCTTTCACAGGAAGGCTCCAATCAGGTCCGCCTGTCAGTTTTTCAGCCAAATCCGAAGGGACCAGCTATTCACCCCTATGGACCAGCGAGTGTAAAGGGACTTGTGCCCATTTACACCCACCTACATCCAATCTGATCTGGTTCCCTAAAAGGAAGGAGATCCAGTCTAGGCAGATTAGATTAGTGTGGTTCCCAGAGTAGGTAAACAGCACCGTGTTTTCCAGTGCGTGTGGGCTTCATTAGGATTAATGACAACCGTCTGAATCTCCTGCATTTCCTGTGCGTGTGCTTGCGGCTGCGGGAATGAATGCAGTTGTGAACCAAGGCTTATTCTGTATTAACCAGTTCCCTCCTGTCAGAGGTGAGGCGACCGATGTGTGTTCCCAGAACAGAGGAACACAGATCCGTCTCCTCCCCTTGTAAGTCCCCCTGCCCCTACAGTTAGAAATCACTCCCATGGAACATATTAACCCCTTCAGCGCCCCCTAGTGTTAACCCCTTTATCTGCCAGTGACATTTACACAGTAATCAGTGCAGTTTTATCAAATAACTTTTTATTGAAGTTAAGAAAAGGAAGGAGTACAATTCTTACGGGATACACAGCCACATGATACAGCATGAGGAGATATAAAGAGACAAGGCACAGGTCTGCTTTCCTTTTGGTGTGCTACCACATTAGTGCAGATAGTAACATGTATGGACTTTGTGTACAATTCTATACAACAATAGGCTCACAACTTAGGTTAAGGCTGTCGTAGCACAGCGACACACGTCATCATATTGCAAAACTTTAAACACAAAAGGGTCGAGAAGGTACCCCAATAGAGGGGAGAGAAAAAGAAAAAATGGGTAAAGAGAATAAGAGGAGGAAAAGAAAAGAAAAAAAAAACAAAAACAGAAGAAAAAGAAAAAAAACACAGAAAAAAGATAAGGGGGGGGGGGGAAGGGAAAGGGAAAGGGGGAGAAGATCGTCGGAATAGCTCAGCTACCTGGTCAAGGGGAATCCTCCCGGAGGCGCCAAGGTTCCCAGACAGTGTCATGGACCTCCAGTCTGTCCTGTATCCTGGCGGTCATTCTCTCCATCAGCTCCACATCCTTGATCCTGGCGTGCAGGGCCTCAGGGGTAGGGGGAGAGCGGCTTTTCCAGTTCAGGGCAACCAGGCATCGAGCAGCTGTGAGGATGTGGCGTAGCAACTTCTTGCAAGGTGTGGAGATCCTCAAGGGGGATAAGCCCAAAAGGAAGAATTTAGGAGATATGGGGACCTGAGTATCTAGGAGGCGGCTCAGCAGTTGCTGGACCTCGGACCAGTAGGGGGTAATCAGTGGGCAGCTCCAGTATATGTGAAAGAGGGAGCCCCTGTCTCCTTGGCATCGCCAGCAGCGATCAGAACTAGCGGGATATATGGCATGGAGCACATCGGGGGTCATATACCAAAAGAGAAGGATTTTATATGTGTTCTCTTTGTATAAAGTGCAAAGGGAGCTCTTGGCTGCTTGGGACCAAATAGTCCGCCATTGTGCCAGGGGTATTTCCTCATTAAGGGCTGTTTCCCACTTTAACATGTAGGAGTGTTTGCCTAGGGATTCCAGGGGATAGGCATTAAGTATTTTATATATATCTGAGATTAGACCTTTCTGGGTCGATCCGGCCAGGACCAGTCTTTCAAAGGGGGTTGGAGGGGAGAATTGCAGATTGGGTGTTATAGAAAGGGCGTAATGGCGAATTTGCAAGTAACTGTAGAATACTGTCTTAGGGAGGTCAAATTTAGCCTGGAGGGTAGAAAAGGGCAGGAGTTTACGTGAGATGGGATCCACTAGATTCCCAAAATGAAATAGGTTCCGTGATGTCCACGGTTGAGACATTTGGTGGGTGAGGCTATCTGGCACCTTGGGGTTGTACATAAACAAAGTCAGGAGTGAACGCTCCGCTGACAGTCCACACGATCGCGACAGTCGACGCCATAGTCGTCGAAGCTGAGACACTGAGCCCAATAGGCGGTCAGGGGGAACCTCCGCGTCCGCGCTCCAAAGTAGGTTATTAGGGTGGGTCGGGGCCAACCACAATTTCTCGATCTCCGTCCACTTGTTGTAAGATCGTTGGGTGAACCAAGAGGCCACCGCGCGCAGTTGCGTGGCCTGGTAGTACTTGACCAGATTAGGAAACGCAAGGCCTCCGTCCGAGCGAGCCGCCAATAGCACCTTCTGGGGTACCCTGTGCCTTTTGTAATTCCATGTGAATTTAAGTAGGTCAGCCTGAAGTTTTCTGAGGTGTTTGAGGGGGACAGGAATGGGCAATGTTTGGAAAAGGTAAAGGAGCTTCGGGAGAATCGTCATCTTAATTGAAGCGATCCGGCCAAGTAGAGAAATATGGTGTTTTTTCCACTGCAACAGCAGGGATCGGAACAAGCGGAATAGGGGGGGAAAGTTTTCCTGGTACAGGGTATTGAAGCTTGGGGTAATATGTATCCCTAGGTACTTCAGGGAGGTTGTCTTCCATTGGTAGGGGAAGTTGGCCCGTAGGTGGTCAACCTCCACATTAGGGATATTGATCGGGAGGGCCTCAGATTTAGAGGTGTTAATTTTGTAGCCGGATAAGGCACCATACCGGGCCAGCTCTGCGTGCAGATTTGGGAGGGAAATCCTGGGTTGTGTCAGGGAAAGGATGATGTCGTCCGCGAACAGGGAGATTTTAAATTCCCTGCCTCGGACCGTCACCCCCCGAATGGACGTGTTGCTTCGAATGGTGGCTGCTAAGGGTTCAACACAAAGTGCGAATAGAAGGGGCGATAATGGACACCCTTGTCGGGTGCCGTTGGTAATGGGAAAGGAGGGTGAAAGGGCAAAGGGTGTCTTAACCTGGGATGAGGGATTGGAGTAGAGATGGCGTATCGCGTTCATAAATGGACCCCGAATCCCCACGTGGTGAAGCGTAGCGAACATGAAGGGCCACCCAAGCCGGTCAAAGGCCTTCTCGGCATCCAGGCTAAGAAGCAGGGACGCCGCCTTTTCCCTGTTTGCCACATCTACCAGATCAATCACCTTCCGGGTGTTATCGCCCGCCTGCCTAAGTGGTACAAAGCCCACTTGGTCCTTGTGGATGAGGGAGGGGAGAACTCCATTCAAACGGATGGAGAGTAATTTTGTAAAAATTTTCAGGTCCGAATTCAGCAGGGCGATGGGTCTGTAGTTGGCACAGAGAATAGGGTCCCTGTCCGGCTTGGGAATCAAAGTGATAAAGGAGCGTTGCATGTCTGCCGGAACGGGGGTGTCACGTAGAAAAGCGTTAAAAAGTTTGTACATGTGGGGGAGCAGGAGGGGCAGGAAGGCTTTGTAATATTCATAGGGGAGGCCATCTGGGCCCGGGGACTTGTGGGAGGGCAGGGATTTAATAGTCTGCTCTATCTCTTCCTCGGATATCAGCATATTGAGGGATGACAGGTCAGGGGGCTGGAGGCGGGAGACACCACTCTGTTCCAAATATTGTTTCAGGCTATGAGAGATGGCCGGGGGAGGCGGATTACCAGGAATGTCAGGGTTGTTATAAAGTTTTGTGTAGAATTCCGAAAACGTATGGGCTACTTCTCTGGGGTGGGACTGTAGGCAGCCCGAGCTGTCCTTAATTTGATGAGGCGTCGTCGCAAGATGTGTGTCACGTAGCTTCTTCGCTAGCAGGGAATGGGCCTTGTTGCCTTTGTCATAATAGACCTGTCGCAATCTGACCAGGGCCTTTTCTACACAGCCAAGAGCTAGGTCCCTCAGGACCACTCGTAGATTTGTGATTTTCTTAAGGAGGGCAATAGAGGGGGACAGTTGCAGGCGGCGCTCCAGAACCTCCAGCTCCCTTTCGGTTCTCTGTTTGGTGGCCTGTGCATCCTTTCTCAGGGCGGCGGACAGTGCTATGCATCTACCTCGAAGGACAGCCTTATGGGCCTCCCAGAGCGTAGAAGTGGAGATGTCAGTGGTGTTGTTCTCCGCAAAATAAAGGTGGAGAGTGGAAGCGAGTTCCGTCTTGGATGGCAAGTGCTGGAGGAGGAAGGTGTTTAGTTTCCAGTTGCAGGGCCTAAGGATGGGGGAGCCCAGGTCCAGTGTTAGTAGGACAGGGGCGTGGTCTGACCACGATATTGGGAGAATCTGTACCTCACGCGTCACTCGGAGTGTAGTGCTGTTGGTGAAGAAATAGTCGATGCGGGAATGAGCTCTATGGGGGGCTGAGTAGAAAGTATACTGCCGATCCCCCGGGTGAAGTGCCCTCCAGGCGTCGAATAGAGCATATCGTCTAGTGATTTGGCGGAAAAGCTTCGAGTCTCTGAGGGCTCGAGCTGACAGCGCCCGGGGGCCCACCACGTGGCGATCAGCAGTAGCAGAGTGGGTCAGATTAAAGTCCTCCCCCACCACCAGTAGCCCATGATCTGATTTAAAGAGACGGATGAACAGCCTAGTTAGGAACCTATGTTGTTGGACATTCGGGGCGTAAAGTGCACAAAAAGTAACCTCCCGTGCCTGCCATAGGCCCCTAAGGATAACAAAATGTCCCAGGGGATCGCTATAGTAGCTAGAACAAGTGAACGGAGATCCGCGTTTAAGAAGTATTGCAACCCCAGCTCGTTTACGAGGGCCCGAAGAGGAGTAGATTTGTGGGAACTGTCTGGAGGCGAACGCGAAGGACCCCCCCCTGTCAAAGTGTGTTTCCTGGACAAAGATTACGTCTGGGGGGCGTGGCTTGGCACCGGACCTGAATGGCTGCCTGAGTGCTGAGCTCCCGTCCACAGGAGACGTTTTCATCAGCCACCTGAGCCATCCGCTGGTAATAAATGGGCAAAACCTCCAGGGACACTTCCCCGACCAGGTCCCGATCTCCCCGAGGAACCGGATCGCAAAGCGGCTGCATTATCCCGGATATCTTCCGTCCCCGGGTACGCGAGGTACGCGAGGCCCCGGCTTCAAACCGGGCCTACCCGAACGCGGCGCGATCCTCCAGCCTAAGCCCCACAGGCAGAAGGAAGACACAGCCCCACACCATGGCTACGGCAGCAAGTACCTCACAGCCCTTATGCCTACAGGACCTCCGATCAGTGGCAGATGACATCAAGGCCACACTCTTCTCTGCCATCACAGAACTCAGGAGAGACGTTCAGGCAATGGCAGTGCGGCTGGATGACGTAGAGGACAACACAGCCCACCATGACACTGCCATCCAGCAACTGCAGGCCTCTTCCCAATCCAGTGATGTACAGCTTAGAGAGATCCAAAGACACTTGGAAGATTTAGATAACAGGGGGCGTCGCCATAATATCCGGGTAAGAGGCATTCCCGAATCTGTTGAAAATGCGCAAATTCCAAAAGCCACTATCGCCATCTTTAATGATCTTTTAGGCAGACCCCCTGAAACACCTATTGAATTTGAACGCTTACATAGAGCCCTAAAACCCAGAGCCAGGGACACTGATCCCCCCAGAGATGTTATTGGTTGTCTGGTGAACTTCAAGCTGAAAGAAGAAATTCTACACAGGGCTAGAGACCGTCGCTCCCTATCCTATCTGGGAGCGGACATTAAACTGTTCCAGGATCTCTCGCCTATTACCCTTCAAAATAGGAGGGATCTGCGCCCTCTTCTCGATCTCCTGCGCTCCAAAGGGATACAGTATAGATGGAAGTTCCCCTTCTGCTTATCTGCCTCCTCCCAGGGCCGCACGGCAAACCTGCGCTTTCCGGAGGATCTACCCGCTTTTTTTCAAACGCTGAATCTTCCCCGCATTGACGTCCCGGACTGGTACACCAGTCTTCGACCACCACGCATGAGAAGATCGACTTCTACAGATGCTATCCCAGTTCGTGATGAATTTCACCTAGGTCGCCGCAGACACACCTCACCGAGGGAGCTGGACATCTCAGACCCCCAGATTGCTGTGAACGACAGCCCAACAGCCTCACCAGCTCACAGGAGATCACGCCATGACCGACCAGACCGACCCGACGAAATGATCATCTCCCTGTCATCCTGCACACCTTGAGGTCACACTCTCATGGACACATTGAAAGATAACTCTTTTTCTCTTTCCCCACGGTATCCAGGTCTGCCCTTCTCTACATTCCCCGGCGTTCTGCTTTGTAACCACTGACTGTAACCTCATGGGATCCGTAAGTCTTTTATTCCCCTTAGGGGACACCCCAAGTGCAAAATACCCCTCATGACAATTGGAGATTTCCCCCGCACCCCTTCCCGGCCCTCTGATCCTTCCCTGCCCCACCCCATCCTTTCCAATTTCCAATGTACCTAAACTTGAACAATCTCCTCATACGGTTCCCCTTGATTATTGTCTTTAGGCCTGTGTAGATGTGAATCTCATACTATTATTATTTTTTTTTTTTTTTTTTTTTTGTTTTTTTTTTCCTCCATTGCTTCACAGGTTATTACGTAAGAGGGGTGTTACTACACATAAGCCAGATCCCCTCATGCAGAGGAAAATAGGCCTACCTTACCTCTTAGGCCTTTGTTCTGCCCACACTTAGAATGCTCTACTACTAATGACCTACGCCCCCTATTTGGGTAAAAGGCCTAATCCTTTCATGTCAACCCCTTGACAGATCACCTGCACGACCCTGACCCTCTCTCATAGGCCTCACTTGGGGAGGGGGGAGGGATGGTAGGGAAAGATATTTCTGCTGTTCAACGGTGTCAGAGGGCAAGGTTTCTTCTCTGATTAGAAGACGTTCATACCAACCACACCTGAACAATGGTTGATCGCTTGTACCAACGCAAATACAAACACTGCAGGAAGCTGACTAAGTGTAACTCGCTGAACATTAAACATGTTCGGATGTATGTCACTCCTGATCCAACCTATGCTGGTCTAGCCTAGATAACTTTCCTGACGATAGTTCAGAAGCTACCCGACCGTGTACAGTCACATAGGAAATGTTGCTCTCTGATACGGGCGCAGTTATGGTCATTCTGTGGTTATTTGAATGATTTGTTATTGTTATTGTTATGCCTCATAGCTGTAGGCTCCCCTCATTTGTTTTTTTTATTAAGGGGACCTAGCATTAGGCGTTGAAGACCTCAGGTCGATATTCTAGGTATACCAATGTATTAAATGTCATGGCTTTTCCCCTTTTTGTACCTTTTTTTAATTTTTTATGTTTATGTTGGCTGTAAACTTTTTTTTACCTACTTAATCTGAATGCTGATTGACCTCATACACTACTGATTAACCGACTCCCTGGAGTTTAGACCCACAAATATTGGCTCCTTCGCATCTCTTGTACCCTAGATCTCCTGTGGACGAGAGACACTGATTCTCGACCGTCTCATACCGATTCTTACCACCTCCCCACGAGACGGGAACACACTTGCTCCTGTCAATCCCTACCGGACACCTTCATATACTAGGAGAGGCTACGTACAACCTCCCCTACTCCGGTAATTTATCTCTTTTGTTGATCTATATCCCCTAACTTACCCCCCCCCTTTTTTTTTTATTTTTTATTTATTTTTTTTTATTTTATTTTTTTTTTATTTTTTTTTCTCTCTCCTCTCCTCTTCCTCCTCTCTCTCTCTCTTTCTCTCTCTCTCTCTCTCTCTCTTTTTTTCCCTCTTTTTTTTTTTTTTTTTCTCTTTTTCTCTTCTTCCTCTCTTCCTTCTTGTTTTTCTCTTTCTCCTTCTCCCCTTCCTCTTTCCCTCCCTCCTTTTCCCCCCTCTTCCTTCCTCTTTCTCTCTCCCCATTTTCTCCCCTATCCCCCCTCTTGCACCTTCCCCCCTTACACTCCCACCTCCTGATCCCCTCCCCTCCCCCTTTTACCTCGCAGTCTCCGCCTCCACAGCATCTTTCCGGGCACAAAGTTATTCCGAATCCTGCCCCTTCTCACTTCCTGAGTCCACTCACGAGAAGACAACCACCCTACGTCCGACCGTCATATATTACTCTTAAGGCCACTCACTAGTCCGCCATGTCGCACTCACGCTCCGCAAGGAAAAAAAACCTCGTTTAAGATAGTATCACTGAACGTAAAGGGCCTAAACATCCCGGAAAAACGCAGCCAAACGCTTGGCCTGATGGCCAAATTGAAGGCGAATGTAGTGTTCTTGCAAGAGACACACTTTCGTACAAATAAAATCCCCAAGCTTACCGATCACCTATTCCCGACAGTGTATCATGCTACCAACCCACTTGCAAAAACCAAAGGGGTTTCAATCCTACTTTCCAAAAACCTTGATTGGCAACTCATAGATTCACTTATAGACACAGAAGGCAGGTACGTCTTTCTTAAGGGGCGTCTCCAGGGGCGACCTGTAACCTTAGCCAACATATATAGCCCTAATACTGCTCAGGTAAGCTTTTTTAGATCCGTCGCAAGACTGCTCTCAGAATTTCAATCCGGACTGACTATCCTGGGGGGAGATTTCAACGTTGCATTGTTTCCAATTTTGGATACTTCCAATGGAGCAACCTCTCTGCCATACAAGGCAATTAAACAAATAAAGATACAAATTCAGGATCTTCTTTTGCATGACACCTGGCGTGCCCTTCATCCCGACGAAAAGGACTATACCTTTTTCTCAACCCCCCATAACAGATATTCCAGAATCGACTACCTGTTCCTATCCCAGAAGGATATGCCCTTTCTCGCCACTGCTACTATTGAACCGATGTTACTATCGGACCACCACCCAATTACAATGACCCTGAACTTCCCTGATGGACACACTTCCAAATATATCTGGCGCCTTGATTCGACTTTACTTACCTCAGAAGAGGTGATTGAAGATGTTTGCGACTGCATCCGTACATTCTTCCTAGAAAATAACACACCGGACGTAGCCCCACTCACCCAATGGGAAGCCCACAAATGTGTAGTTAGGGGTAAATTTGTTTCCCTCAAGGCAGCCCGCAGAAAAGCTCAACAACGTACAGTTTCAGACCTACTCGACAAGATTAGGACCCTTGAACGCTCCCACAAACAATCCCAAGCACAACAAACTTACCATGAACTTACCCAAAGCAGAAAACTTTTGCGTGAAGAATTGAACCGCAAAACGCGACGCAAATTTGTCCTTCACCAAAAACTTTTTTACGAATTCGGCAATAAATGCGGCAAATACCTAGCAAGGGCTCTCCAGACCAAAAAAGCGCAGGCCACTGTTCACACGATTAGAGACTCACAGGGAAAGTCCTACATTACTCCGACAGACATAGCAGCACAATTCGAGACCTACTACGCCAATCTATACAATCTCCCCAAGCAGGCGGCGAACAATACGTCCCTTGAAGCCCGTCACACATTAATCAATTCTTTCCTTGACAAACACTGTCCCAAACTCATAAACAGAGATGATGCCCTCACTTTAGATCTCCCCATTTCAGAGGAGGAATTAAAAGCGGCAATCAAATTACTTAAAAATGGAAAAAGCCCCGGCCCAGATGGACTCACAGCTACCTATTACAAGGCCTTCACGGATACTTTATCCCCACACATCACTAAGACTTTCAACTCCCTATCAGCCCCCGCCATCCCCTTCAATAGATTACTAGAAGCCCACGTCGCTGTAATCCCAAAGGAGGAGAAGGACCCCACACTGGTTGGAAACTATAGGCCGATATCCCTATTAAATGTAGACATAAAGTTGTACGCTAAGATCCTGGCCTCACGTCTCGCACCCTTTCTGCCCTCCCTGATAGGGAAAGACCAAGTGGGATTTATCCCTGGCAGAGAAGCCAGGGATAACACAACCAAAGCTCTAAACATACATCACTGGATTACAACGCACAAACAGGAAGGTTTCTTTCTATCATTAGACGCAGAGAAGGCGTTTGACAGACTGGCATGGGACTACTTGGAGGCAGTTCTGAAGCACGTTGGGATCCCGGATAGACTGCTTAAGGCCATTATGTCCCTCTATACTACACCAACTGCCAGAGTCCGTGTTAATGGCCACCTGTCAAACGCCTTCACTATCAGCAACGGGACCAGACAAGGATGCCCACTTTCCCCTATTTTATTCGTCCTGACCCTTGAGCCTTTTCTCCAACGCCTTAGAACCAATGATAGTATCAAAGGCTTTCACATAGCAGATCGCACCTATAAAATTGCGGCCTTCGCCGATGACGTACTGCTGTTTCTGAAGGATCCCCACATAACGATCCCAAATCTCTTAAAAGAATTGAAACTGTTCCGTGATATTTCCAATTTTAAGATAAACTTTGACAAATCCCAAGCCCTGAATATCTCCCTCCCACAGGAAGTGGTATCACGCTGTAAAAACAACTTCCCCTTCAAATGGAAGCACGACCATATTAAATATCTAGGGATAAACCTAACGGCCAGATTCGTAGACTTATTCTCCCAAAATCACATACCCATCCTTAAAACCATCACAAGTGACCTAACTAAATGGAATAAACCACACTTCTCATGGTTTGGAAGGGCAGCAATTCTGAAGATGAATGTACTCCCCCGTATTTTATTCATCCTACAAACTTTGCCCATCAAACTCCCTCCGTCCTTTTTTCAAGCTTACAAGCGACTTTGTACTAAATTTTTATGGAGACAAAAACGACCTAGAATAGCGTACGAACAGCTAACAAGACCAAAGACAAAAGGGGGCATTGGGTTACCAGACCTTAAGAAATATTATTGGGCTTGCCACCTTGCTAGAATTGTGGATTGGTCAATTCACAGCCGCAGTAAAGATTGGGTCGCTCTTGAACACTCCTTCTCCCCTCTGCCATTGCGGTCCATACCTTGGACCTCACATAAACACATCCCGAGATCTCTAAACGACCACCCTCTCATTGCCCCGACTCTACACTGTTTCAAGGAAACCTGTCGAAAGTTACACGTTTCCTCGATCCCTGGACCCCTTACTTCGGTAAAGCTCAACCCGGAATTCCCACCTGGCATGTCAATGAATTTTTTAACAGATACGTGGCAACACTCAGAAGTCTTGGCACATCACTTCTTTCACTCAGGCTCTTTTCTAGAACGCTCTTCTCTACCAGTCACCACAGAAGGCACCACTTTTCCTCTCTGGATATACTTCCAGATCAGACATTTCCTAAAACAAGCAGACCGAACATCCTCTGTCTCTCGCCGTCTCACAACATTTGAACAACTTTGCTCTCACTCTACACCGCAACAACACTTGATATCTATCATACACAACATACTCTCCTCAGATAGATTAATGAAGACTACCAAAGCTTGCTCAAATTGGGAAAGAGACCTACAGATGGATTTGACGGAGGCACAATGGGAACGCATATCTACAATAGCACATAAAAGCTCCCTCAATGTCTCGATACAGGAAAATAATTACAAAGTCTTAATGCGCTGGTACAGAACCCCGGCTATTCTCAACAAATATAACCCAGCCCTTTCAGACAAATGCTGGAGGTGCTCTGTTGGCTCAGGTACTCTAGAACACATTTGGTGGTCCTGCCCCCTAATCCAGCCATTCTGGACCCAAATCCGGGAACTGACGTCACAAATTTCTACATACACTTTAGAACACACCGCGGCACAACTTCTCCTACACTACTCTGACATGCCAGCTCATCATTACTGTAAGACGCTAGTACCACCCCTAATAAATGCAGCCAAGCAATGCATCCCGATACACTGGGGAACAACACGTATCCCAACCATTCCTGAGTGGATCAAACGCGTTGAAAAAATTGCAGAGATGGAAGAATTAATATCTATAGCTAAAGATTGTCCAACTAAATTCTCCCACACATGGGCCTGTTGGACCCACTTCTGTACCACTGCCAATTACAAACTCTTGATGAACCAAACTTCTGGGGATCATCCACCTCCAGACGATTGAAACCCTTGAGAACTATAGCATTAAATTTATGGTCTAACTGAATCACACCACGTTATACCTAACCTCCCTCCCCTACACAAGGGAAGACAGAGGGAGGTCATCTCTCACTCTATTCTATTAGACACATGTCCAATTATCGCTGACTCTAATACCCCTGATACTCTCCATACTCTAATACATGAGGCCCGACGGCGGAGACTGTGAGACCCCCTCCAACCGGCCCCCCTCCACTCACCCTCCCCCTCTCACTGACTCCATGTTTCGATACCCATACACTCTTTCGCTCTCTACCTATGAACTTATTAATATTGCTGTATTTTTTTTTTTTTTTTTTTTTTTTTATTGTTTGCTTTTTCTATTCTATTTTATCTCACCTTATCCTTCTCTTTCTATCTTTCTCCTTAGCTTCCTACAGCTCCTCCTCTATCCTCCCCTCTTTCCCACCCTGTCTTCCCCCTCCTGTGCCCGTTCCTTCCTCCCCCTCTTCATGTAGAGTCTACGCACAGATCCAGTCCCCTCTCCAGCTACAGCCCTTATTCTCTAGTACCGACTGCTGATCAGCTCCAGTGGCGGATGTTTTATGATGAAATATCTATTCAAAGCTGGTCAGTGCCACATGAACTAGCAAACCCCCACATCCATATGTAACTCTCACCTATCTTTAATCTAACCTTGGACGGTCACAAGATTTCCGTTAGAAGCATAGATATGCAACAAGTTAGCCATGAGTCTCACTTACTTCTTAGATACTGTTCATTATATCAAACAAAAGAGGAAAAAACATGCTATATATATATGTTTATAAATGTGTGCTTTTCTTTTTTCTTTTTTTTTTATATGTTTTTGTTGCAATCTTGACTGCATGCTAGTTCTGATCATCACTGCTGTACAACCTAATGTTCTATATCAGACTCCTTATTTAACTGTATTGTAAACCTTTTTCTGTTTACCAATAAAAGTTATTATGGAAAAAAAAAAAAGATTACGTCTGCACCTGACTGTCTAAATTCCCTCAGTGCCATATGCCTTTTCCTATCTGAGTTTAGACCATGTACGTTCAGGGACAGTATCTTAGCCATGGGATTGGATAGAGGGAAGGGGGGAGCGTCTTACCTGGTACGATGTGGAGCTGACAAAGATTAGAGGCCAAGGGTGGGGGCGCCCCGGGAGGTATTCCAGGCGAGTTCCGCAATCTCCATAGTGGACCATCCGACGATCGGGGAAGAGGGGGGGGGGGACTGAAAGAGAGAAAAGACATTAGAACATAGGACAAGACAACAAACAATCAAAACTAACATTTGCAACAGACCTTGAGAGGTCAAGAGACCAAGGTCAATACGGTTTCCCAAAGACCCATCCGGCCACATCCCAAAAGAATGCGCCAGACAGGTGCCCGGGAGCCCAAGGGTGGTCATAAAAAAAAAACTAGGAATGCAAAACATGGATAAATACATTCACTAAACCGGGGGGGGGGGGGTGGGACAAGTGAAGAATTCCTAAACTCTCCAGTCTCGGCCGAGACATGCCCATAGTGCAAACTAGAACTGGGGTTAAGGGCACTTTAGGGGGGACTAAGTGCAAAGAAATAATAAAAAAATAAAAAATTGTCCAAGGCAGAATCAACAGTCACAATAAAACAAAAAAAAAAAAAGAGGATGGACCGTTCAATGGGGAAAAAGACAAAATGAGCAGCAGGAGATCAAGGCAGTGCGGAGTTCAGGTGCCTCTTTGGTGGGGTGTCTTGCGAGGGGCCTCCCTACTCTGGGGGCGGTTAGGTGGAGGCACTTTCTGCCAGACGACTGGTGGGGTAGGCGGTGTGGCCACCAGGTCCCATTCAGGGAGTTGGGGGACAGGGATCCCCAGGACATCACAAAAGGCGTCGAGGTCTTCCGGATACCGCAAGATGGCCGACTTGCCCTGGTGTTTGGCTGTGAGGCTGAAGGGGAAACCCCATCTATAGATTATGTGCTCATCTTGTAGGGCATGGAGTAAGGGTTGTAGAAGCCGGCGTTTTTGTAGAGTAATCCATGAGAGATCTGGATACAGTTGTACTGGTACATCTCGGAAAGACACTTTTCTGGCCAGTCGAGCCTGGCGCATGATCTCTTCCTTCAGGGGGTAAGAGCTGATCCTGCAGATGATGTCTCTTGGTTTGGCAGTGGCGTTCTTGGGACGTAAAGCTCGATGGGCCCTGTCCATCTCAATACGGTTATCAGATGGTTCCCCTAGAAGGTTATTGAACACCGTCTGCAGCGTGTCCCGAAGATCCTCCGGGCCCTCAGTTTCGGGGACCCCACGCAGCCTGATGTTGTTTCTACGCCCCCTGTTATCCAGGTCTTCCAGATGTCGCTGCATGTCCCGCAGAAGGGTGCGGTGGTCTGCCCCCTGAAGCTGAACTCTGTGGACTGCTAATTTAGTTTCCTGGAGCTCTTCCTCAACCATTTCCACTCGATCCGTCAGGTGCTTCATACCCGATTGGAGCACCTGAATTTCTGAGCGGCACGCCGACTTGACCTCCTCAATTAGTTGTTTAAAATCCTCTTTGGTAGGGATCGCCTGCAAGTAGGAATGCCATTGAGGAGGAACCAAATGGGCATGGGCAGGCATCGACTGGTGCCCAGAGGAGGGAGGGTGGTGCGGCTGTGGCTGAGAGTGTGGGGTGACATATCCATGGGCCATATACGCCAGTTCCTCAGGAGAGTGCCCCGGAGTGTTCCATGACGGAGCCTGGGCTGGGGAGTGCAGTTCCTGGTCAGCTGCTCCGGAATGGAGGGTGGCAGGGGAGCCCGCCTTTTAGGCATAGGTGAGCGAGGCAGATTGTGCTCCAGAAGAGCAGGATGGCAGCAGCTGTGACATCCTCTGGGCTTTAGGTGGGGGTGAGTCCTGTGCATAGGAGTTGGAGGCTGCATGTAACCCCATAGGCCCTTGTAGCACTCGGACCTCTGGGTACAGTGGAGCTGGCAGGGCAGGAAAGTCCTCTGAGGTGATTGATGGGGTGGGGGAGCCCAGCTCAGTAGCAAGGAGGCAGGGATCAGAGAGGGTCTGCAGCAGCTGTGGATATGCCTCAGAGCACTGTGTGTAGTGCTGATGGAGGAGGGGGGGGCCAGACGCTGCAGCCTGTGCTCCATGCGGTGAAGCCTCAGAGGAGGCAGAGCAGTTGGGGCTGGGAGAACTCACCGCTCCAGAGATGGGAGGGGGGTCCGTAGGATCCGTTAGCGCCGGCGGGCGTCCCTCGGGGGACCGGGATTCAGAGCAGGCTGGCCGTGGAGAAGGCTGGAAGTGTGGTGTGGAGCCGTCCGGCGCCATCTTGGCTGCGCCGCCGAGCGGCATGTCCTGCTGTACAAAGAAGGATCGAAGGTCCGCCGCGGTACCAGGTGGAGGCTGGGAGGATCCCCGTGGCTTAGTGGATCGGGTACACCTGGATCTGCCCATGAATCGTGAGTAGAAAGTCCCCTATAGTGCTTTTTTAGCTCGGGCTAGGAGAGAGCAGGGAATCTAAGCCTCCATTCAGGTCTGCTTCCGGTCACGCCCCCAATCAGTGCAGTTTTATAGCACTAATCGCTGTATAAATGTGAATGGTCCCCAAAACATGTCAAAAGTCTCCAATATGTCCGCCGCAATGTCACGATCACAATAAAAATCGCAGATCGCCGCCTTTACTAGTAAAAAAAAATAATAAATAAAAATGCCATAAATATATCCCCTATTTTGTAGACGCTATAACTTTTGCGCAAACCAATCAATATACGCTTATTGCGATTTTTACCAAAAATATATATATTTTTTTTAATTTGATATTTATTAAAAGTAAAACATATGGGGCCAGATTCAGGTACATCTGCGCATTATTGGACCGGCGTAGCGCACCGCCTTTACGTTAGACTTGCGCAATTTTGTCGCGTAATCACCCTATTCTCGTAGCTTTTGCGCAGAAAATTGCGCATGCGTAACGTTATTTCAGAGGCGTAAGGCGGAGTAATACAAATTGGGAAGGACGTGGGCGTGTTACATTGAAATGAGCCGTGACCCCATGCAAATGAAGGGCCGGCCGGCTCGCGCATGTGCGCTTGAAGCAGACCATGGTCAGCATCTCTGTGCGCATGCTCACAACTCGGGAACGGCGCAATCAGTGAAATTGGAAGTGGACTAGGGCAACTTAGTGAACTACGCAAACAGCATAAATAGACAGACACAAATGCACTTCCTTTGCAAAAGTACATCCCTTTGTATCCCTTCCTACAGTATACAGCAAGGTGCTTTTGTTTATTAGCCTTTGTTTGTGACGTGTCTTTGAGATATTTGGGGACTGTTTTGCAGAGTGATTTTTGTCTTTTATGTTTTTTCTTTGTTGTTATTTTGTTTAAATTATATTTTTGCTGGGCATTTTTTATTTTTGCTCGTCATTTATTTTATTTTTTTGGTTCTGTTTGTGTATGATTTTGGAATGTGGGGGTGATATTCCTGCGGGAAAAGGGGTGTCACCCTCATTTGTGGTGGAGAAGTGATCCCCAGGTCCGTGTGAATGGTGTATGAATGTACAGTGACATAATTGGAGCCGTGGCATGGCGTTGCTGCTCACAAGTCCTGCATGGTGGGCTTGTGCCAATCCAATGTGATGAGGATGTGATGTGTCTGTGCTAGGGACCACAGTGGTGTGCATGCATGCATTCTCATTGTGCCATGATTAATGTGTGTGTTTAACGTGCAAAGATGCATATGTGAGCTGCCATGAGATGGGGTCATGAGATGGGGTCCCAGTGCATATGCAGAGTCACCTTGAAGGGAAAAGACAGGAGGATGTTAGTAGTGCATGTGCCCCTTGTGATGTGTGCATCATGGGGGGGGACAGTCATGCCTGCCACCCATGTCACTCACCAACCAGCCAGCTTCCCCATACATGTTCTGTTCGAAATCTGTGGGGATGGGGCTATGATTGTATATGTAGCTGTCATGGGTGTCATGGGTAGTGCCATGTGTTGGGCTGCTGATGTCCTCCTGCAGGGTTGTGGTTAATTCCATGATGGCATGAGGGGTGAATCTGAAGATGCGAGACATCTCAGAATCACTCATGCCAAAGATGTCTATGCATGTGTGATATATCAAGTGAAGAGTGAGGGGCTTGTATCAGATAATAATATTGTATTAGATTAGATTAAATTGTAAAGTTTATATAAGCAAATAAAAAAAAAACATCTCCCGTGCCCTCCTTAGTGCCCTCCTCAGTGCCCTCATCCTTCTTTGTTCATCTAAAGTCAGTACTATACCTATGCGCGACGATGCCCCTGGCATGTTGGCATACAGATTGTTGTGCAACACGTGTGACTGCTGAGCTTCTCACTAACAGTGTTGCTTTATCTAAAAGGTAGACTTTTTTTCTCTTTTTAGACCAGCTTTTATATGGTCTAATTTTAGACAGGACATTTTGCTGTTGCGCACACTGCGTAGCCTGCGCTGCCCCAACGTTCTTTTGTGGATCCCCGTAAGTCCCTCATTAGCATATTTGACTAGCAAATCAATGGTCTGTCTAGCGCAGTTTTGCGCGGACGGATGCGCCTGTCTAACGAAATTACGCCGGATAAAAAAAAGTAGATTTCTTGCGTATCTCGTTTTGGGGATGCCGTGCATCGAAACGCATGCGCACATTTAGACTTACGCACGCGCATCTCCTGTTGCGCAGGCGTAATCGCTCTGTGAATCTGGGCCATGGTGTTTTTTCAAAAGTAAAACATATGGTGTTTTTTCAAAATTGTTGTTCTTTTGTTTATAGCGCAAAAAATAAAAACCGCAGAGATGATCAAATACCACCAAACGAAGGCTCTATTTGTGGGAGAAAAAACATAAAGATTTCATTTGGGTACAGTGTTGCATGACTGCGCAATTGTCATTCAAAGTGCAACAGCGCTGAAAACTAAAAATTGGTCTGGGCAGGAAGGGGGTGAAAATGCCCTGTATGGAAGTGGGTAAGCTGCGTAATGATTACAATATTTTATACTCTGGATACTTAGGGCCAGATTCAGCAACACTTGCGCTGGAGTATTTCGATATGCGCCGCGTAACTGTGAAGATGCGCCGTCGTTTCTATGTGCCCGTACTCACCAAACTAGATGCGGCCATTTGCGACCGGCGGAACGTTCCGACGCCAGAGTATCGTCAGCGCTTAATTTCGCTTGGCGCATCAGTCGCGCCTATTGATTTCCCCTGCAAATATGCAAATGAGGGATTTTTCCCAATTCACGAACGGATTAGCACCATACGCTGGCTACATGCGCCGCGCGTATCTCGTCCGTCCGGCGCAAAGTTATTTCTACAAAAGGCTGCTTTATCTTTACTCCAGATGGCCACAGGTCAGCAGGAGAGCAGCTACAGCAGCGTTACCGACGATAAGAGCTAGCTGAGCACCCCCACTTGCAGGACAACACCTCTGTCCATGCTTGTCTGTCAAATTTTACAGCCATGGAGGAAGACATCATAGGTCTCCATAGCCGAGATGACGGCTGACAGCTCCTGGCCTTTAGAGTTCAGCTTTCTCCTGTGTGTTTGCGGGGAACGGGAGCAGCCATCTCAGAACAAAAGTAACATCACTGCGGGGAGGGGGAGCAGGATATACTTTAGTGCCGGAATGGTGCTTCTACGGGCGCATTTAAACGCCCAACGGAAGGCATTGCGCTGACGTTTCCCGTGAAGTGGTGCCGACGGAAGTTGTGAGCATGCGCACAAAGGGGGCGAGTGGAGCCTCACTCACTGCGCATGCTCCGTGGTTGATGCGCTGAACGTAAGCCTCTGCGCTGGGCTCCGCCCATCATTTACATATGATCACACCCACTTCCCCTTGCGTCGGGTTACGCCAGCGCATTATCGTTACTCTGGCGCAAGTTTACGCGCAACTGCTATGTGAATAACAGTACTTGCGCTGAAAGGGTCGTCAGAGTAACGTAAATGAGAAGCGTTACTCTGGAGCAAAGATGCTCTCATCTACCTGAATCTGGCCCATTGTTGCAGACTTTGTTATATTTGTCTGTTTGTAACCAGTAGCTATTTTAATTACTTCTAAGAAAGAGTTTGTAGCAGGTTTTTTTGTACATTAGAATATCTAGCTGGCATTTGGTTCCTTACAGTGCCTGCCGCCGAGAATGTGTTTTTAGCACGACAGCATCGCGCTGATTCTCGGCGACAGGCTGCCGACATCTCACACTCGCTGGAATAGTAAAAGCACATTCCAGCGAGTGCGTCATAGAAGCGACGGGGATCCGACGCGGATTCCCGCCAATTCTACACGTGGGCGGAGTTTGTTATGAATCCTGAGAAGGAAGTCCCCGCCGGATTTTAAATAAAAATCTGGCATGGGTTCCCCCCTCAGGAGCATAACGGGCCCTTAGGTCTGGTATGGGTTGTAAGGAGACCCCCCTACGCCGAAAAAACGGCGTGGGGGTCCCCCCACAATCCATACCAGACCCGTATCCAAAGCACGCCGGCCGGCCGGTCAGGAGGGGAGTGGGGGCGAGCGAGCGCCCCCCCCCCCCCCTCCTGAGCCGTACCAGGCAGCATGCCCTCAACATGGGGGGGTCAGGTGCTCAGGGGCAGGGGGCGCACTGCGGCCCCCCACCCCAGAGCACCCTGTCCCCATGTTGACGAGGACAGGGCCCCTTCCCGACAACCCTGGCCGTTGGTTGTCGGGGTATGCGGGCGGGAGGCTTATCGGAATCTGGAAGCCCCCTTTAATAAGGGGGCCCCCAGATACCGGACCCCCACCCTAAGTGAATGAGTATGGGGTACATTGTACCCCTACCCATTCACCTGCAAGAAAAGTGTAAACACAAATAAACCACACAGTGTATTGAAATATTTTATTAGTTGGCCGCCGGGGGGGGTGTGTATGATCGCTTTTATAAAAGCGCCCCCCTCCGGCGGGCTTCTGCGGGGGGGTGGGTGCCGCTGTTCTTCACCGCCGTCTGGTTCTCTTCCGCCGCCGGGGGGGGGGCTTTGATAAAAGCGCCCACCACCCGGCGGGCTTCCTTCGACATCTTCAGCGGTGGGGGGGGGGTCTTCTCCCACTCTCTGGGGTTTTCTCCCACTCTCCGGGGTCTTCTCCGTCTCTCCGGGGGTCTTCTCCGCTCTCCGGGGGTCTTCTTCTTCTTCAGGACTCGCCGCCGCTATCTTCGTGTTAGCTCAATTACTGGCGGCGGCGAGTCCCCTCTTCTGTGACGTCGTCTTCTTCTTCTCTTCTCCAGATGTTGACGCGACGCTTCCTTCCGCTGTTATGGCTGGCGCGCGGCTCGCAGCGAGTTATATAGGCCTGTCTTGTGACGTCGCAGTCCCATCATGCTCCGGTAGGTACCACATGCTACCTACCGGGTAGTCCTGAAGAAGAAGAAGACCCCCGGAGAGCGGAGAAGACCCCCGGAGAGCCGGAGAAGACCCCGGAGAGTGGAAGAAGACCCCGGGGAGTGGGAGAAGACCCCCCCGCCGCCGAAGATGTCGAAGGAAGCCCGCCGGGTGGTGGGCGCTTTTATCAAAGCGCCCCCCCCCCCGGTGGTGGGAGAGAACCAGACAGCGGTGAAGAACAGTGGCACCCACCCCCCGCAGAAGCCCGCCGGAGGGGGGCGCTTTTATAAAAGCGATCATACACACACCCCCCCCGGCGGCCAACTAATAAAATATTTCAATACACTGTGTGGTTTATTTGTGTTGACACTTTTCTTGCAGGTGAATGGGTAGGGGTACAATGTACCCCATACTCATTCACTTAGGGTGGGGGGCCGGTATCTGGGGGCCCCCTTATTAAAGGGGGCTTCCAGATTCCGATAAGCCTCCTGCCCGCATACCCCGACAACCAACGGCCAGGGTTGTCGGGAAGGGGCCCTGTCCTCATCAACATGGGGACAGGGTGCTCTGGGGTGGGGGGCCGCAGTGCGCCCCCTGCCCCAGAGCACCTGACCCCCCCATGTTGAGGGCATGCTGCCCGGTACGGCTCAGGAGGGGGGGGACGCTCGCTCGCCCCCACTCCCCTCCTGACCGGCCGGCCGGCGTGCTTTGGATACGGGTCTGGTATGGATTGTGGGGGGACCCCCACGCCGTTTTTTCGGCGTAGGGGGGTCTCCTTACAACCCATACCAGACCTAAGGGCCCGTTATGCTCCTGAGGGGGGAACCCATGCCGGATTTTTATTTAAAATCCGGCGGGGACTTCCTTCTCAGGATTCATAACAAACTCCACCCACGTGTAGAATTGGCGGGAATCCGCGTCGGATCCCCGTCGCTTCTATGACGGCTTTGTCTCCATCGCGGCAAGCCAGCTCGGCGCTGGCTCCCGCGATGGGGCTCGCAAGTGCTCAATCTCGCTGAGAAAGGGAGCGAGATTGACACAATATTGCGGTCAACCACTGTAGGTGTAAACCTTTTATGGAACCTGCAGGTATGTAACTTAGTTGCATATAAGTTGGTCTCCTATCCTGCAATCCTTACTCAGTGACTAAGCTTCCTGTAGTGGAGCAGGTGTATTACCCCTGTACCATAACAATAAAATACATTCTGGGTTTTTAAAAGGTGAGTGATTCTACTTTTGAGTTTGATTTATAGGTCATCTCACCTCATGTATGGTAACATCCACAGTATAGTGCAGCACTATGGTGTTGGTAAGGATTAATGCTACGGGATGAGCTACCAGAAAACCCCTGTAATGCCAGGTCAAGCAAAGTTTTGTGGAAGCAAAAATTGCAGGAGGAGCAATCCATTTTTTACCATCAACATGTCTAACAGCAACAAATGCAACACCACTGATCTATTTCAGGTCTACAACCCTTCATCGGTGTCTGCTTGAGCCAGCATAGCAAGGATTTCCAGATGAAACATCCAGCAGCATTCATCTTGACATTGCAGATTGGGCCTGTGCAATAAGTGCAATATTTAAAGTTTGATTACTGTATACAAAATATTTGTTGATTTTCACTATGTAGTTCATCTGGTTTGCTTTGTTTTGTTGTTCAGATTTTGGCACATATCTGTATGCTTTCATGATATTTGTTTTGTTGTACTGATAAGCATTCATTTAGGACACAGTAGAGGGGAGTACAGGAGAGTACAGAATAGGGTATAGTAATGTATGGTGTCAGGTTTGGGTAGTATAGGGTGGTATAGTGGCAGGTTTGGGTAGTATGGGGCTGTATAGTGGTAGGTTTGGATAGTGTAGGGCAGTAAAGAGGTAGGTTAGGGTAGTGTATGGCAGTACAGAGGTAGGTTTGGACAGTATAGGGTAGTACAGAGGTATGTTTGGACAGTATAAGGCAGTACAGAGGTAGGTTTGGACAGTAAAGGGGAGTGCAGTGGTAATTTTGGACAGTATAGGGCAGTGCAGAGGTGGGTTTGGACAGTATAGGGTAGTACAGTGGTAGGTTTGGACAGTATAGGGCAGTACAGAGGTAGGATTGGATAGTATAGGGCAGTACAGAGGTAGGGTTTGACAGTATAGGGCAGTACAGGGGTAGGTTTGGACAGTATAGGGCATTACAGAGGTAGGTTTGGACAGTACTGTATAAGGCAGTACAGGGGTAGAATTGGACAGTATAGGGCAGTACATAGGTAGGTTTGGACAGTATAAGGCAGTATAGAGGTAGAATTGGACAGTATAGGGCAGTAGACGTGCATAACAACATTTTCGTATTTTTTTTTGTTTCGTTTCATCTCGTTCCATAGGTTCGTAAAGATTCGTAATTTCGTAAGATGCAAGTTTTCCTATTCGGACCCGTTTGTATTTCGTAAAACGCAAGTTTTCCTATTCAGACCCGTTCGTATTTTCGTAACAGTTTTATTTTCATTGATACTGAATGATTCGAAATTCTGTCTAATTTATTTTCATCGATTCTAAATTCGTAATTTTGTTAGATAATAATTTTTGTTTAATGGATTCGTAATTTTGTACTTTCGTAAATGCATTGCAGCGCGGTCATTCGCAATCTCGTATTTTAGTTTAATTTTCAACACGCGGCTAATCCATATTAAGATAGACTTTTTCTTAAGCCCCGTACACACGGTCTGACTTTTTGCCAACAAACTTCAAAATGAGCAAGTTTTTCAAAAAATCCGACCGTGTTTTCGCTCCATCGGACAAACTTTTTCGGTTTTCATCGGACAAAAGTTTGCTCTGCAAACGGACAAACTTTTCGCCAACAAAAGTCCGGCCAACTCCCTTCGAACAAAAATCCATGGAAAAGTTTGTTTGAAGTCTGATCGTGTGTCCAATGTGACTCAGCACAAAAGAGATAAGCTGTTTTGCTAAGGTATTAAGTAAGATACATCACTCACTAACTACACTACCCAGTGCCCACTCGAAAGAACGATACGAGTACACAAATTTACGAACAGACAAAGAAACGGATTTACAAAACACACAAATAAAAATACGAACATACAAATGAAAATTCGAATATACGAAATTACAAGCAGACAAAGAATTTAAAATACGGAATGCAAATAGTTCATTATAGATGTCATTTTCGTTCTTTTGTTGTTTCGGTGTTTCGTATTCTAGTAAGTTTGTCCAATCGTACGTTCGTATTTTCGCTTGTTCGTTATTTTGCTTATTTGTAATTCCTTAATTTTTGTATTTTAGTACTTTCAGCTTCTCGGATGTTTGAATTGATCCGAATGGACGAATACTAACAAATTCCTACGAAAATCTATTTGTTAAGAATGGAATTGCACATGTCTATAGGGCAGTACAGAGGTAGGTTTGGACAGTATAGGGTGAAATATTGGAAGGTAATGCTGTATGCAGTGACATGTGCTCAGTCACTTACATCATTGCTGGATGCAAACACTCTTGGGCTGCTGTGCTCTGAGCTCTCTCCTACTCAGCTGGAGTGAGACTTTAGGAGGAGTTGATTGTGTCAGAACGCGGTGGCGTAAAACACAACGACGTGATGAAAAAACAAAGTTGAATGCTTCAAAGCATGCGTCAACTTGATTCTGATCATGCGTGGATTTTTAACCAATGCTCGTGCGTACTAACAATCGGTTTTGACCTATCGGTTAGCCGTCCATCGGTTGAATTTTAAAGCAAGCCATCTGTTTTTGGACCGAAGGATAACAGACCGATGGGGCCTACACACGATCGGTTTGGACTGATGAAAACGAACCTCAGTCCGTTTTCAGTCCGTTTTCATCGGTTTGAACCGATCATGTGTACGTGGCTTAACTTGATTAAATGAGGGGGAGGGTTACAGGCATTAAATGAGGGGGGAGGGTTACAGGCAGCCTCCCGCACACTGCTGATGCTCCTGCTGACCTGATTGACTTGAAAAGTCAGTACATGTTACTTACAAACTAAGCTGCAAGGGGACAGGGGAAGTGCAGGGCCCTCCATGCAGCTGGGGCCCCTGAGTTGTGCCCAGGTGTGCCCACTGATTAAGACGGCCCTGCACCCAACAATGAAACTGCTGCTGGCCCTCTGTCAACAAGACTAGTCTTACTATTCAAATAGAGAAAGCAAATGTGGTATCTTATGTAGCCCTCATTTAGTGGTCTGAAGAGAAATTACCCTCCAAAAACCGGATGCTGTGCTTAATGTTCTAAACCAGTATTTAAGTAAGAGAATCTGAACCTTTGATAAAGAGGAGCTCCAGTCTCCGTCAGAAAAAAAATTAAAGTCAGCAGCTAGAAATACTGAGGAGAAAGATATACTTCTGTCGCCAGTCTATATATATATATACTGTATATATATATATATATATATATATATATATATATATATATATATATATATATATATAAACACATACATACAGAATCTATGGGCATCAATGATAAACAATTTTTTTTTATTTTTTTTTATATATTCTTTATATATTTCAAGAACAGGATACATCTTAAGGTACATTTATATGTTCTATTATATTTCAAAACATGTTACAATTCTCATTTCATTCCATTCTTTAAAGCTATTTTAAATCTCCTCCCTCTCTTCTTTCTTTATTATAGTTACTTTACTGTCCATGTGTTCTTATATATATACAACCAAAAAAAAAAATCACATAATTATGCCCCTCTAAGTATCCTTATCTTTTATTTCTCTCAGCCTTCTGCCTATTCCTTTTTTAACATTTTTAGAAATCCCCCAAAGCAACCCTGAAACAAACAAAAAAAAACCGACCCAGATAAGATAATGTTTTTAATTTTTTAACCATTTAAGACCCGGATCATTATGCAGGCTAAGGACCTTGACCCTTTTTGAGATCCGGCACTGCGTCGCTTTAACTTACAATTGCGCGGTCGTGCGACGTGGCTCCCAAACAAAATTGGCGTACTTTTTTACCCACAAATAGAGCTTTCTTTGGTGGGATTTGATCACCTCTGTGGTGTTTATTTTGTGCGCTTTAAACAAAAATAGAGCGACAATTTAGAAAAAAAAATTCAATATTTTTTGCTTTTTGCTAAAATAAATATCCACAAAAAGATATAAAAATAATTTGTTTTCCCTCAGTTTAGGCTGATACATATTCTTCTACCTATTTTTGGTAAAATAAATCGCAATAAGCGTTTATCGATTGGTTTGCGCAAAGTTTATAGCGTTTACAGATTAGGGGATAGTTTTATGGCATTCTTATTAATAATTTTATTTTATTACTAATGGCGGCGATCAGCGATTTTTTCATGACTGCGACATTATGGCGGACACATCAGACAATTTTTGGGACCATTGTCACTTTCACAGCGAAAAGTGCTATAAAAATGCACTGAATACTGTGAAAATGTCAATTGCCGTTTAGGAGTTAACCACTAGGGGGCGCTGAAGGGGTTAAGTGTGACATATATGTGTTTATAACTGTAGGGGGCAAGGCTGGACGTGTGACATCAGTGATCGTCTTTCTCTCTATCAGGGATACAGGGAACAGATGATCACTGACATTCCCACAATGAAGAACGAGGAAGGTGTGTTTACACACACCTCTCTCTGTTCTTCAGCTCCTGTGACCGATCGCGGGAAGCTGGCGGCGATCGGGTCCGCGGGTCCCGTGGGCGCAGTCACTAAGCTTTGGACCGGGGACCCCACCACTTAAGGACCCCTTCATGCCGATATACGTCGGCAGAATGGCACGGCTGGGCACAAGCACGTACCTGTACGTCCTCTTTAAGAGCCCAGCCGTGCCATTCTGCCGACGTTAAGTAGTTAAAGTGGGTATTTCTGTGTCTTATAATGATTAGGGATGAACAAAAAAAAAAAAGTTTTCCCTTCAACAGAAAATCTTGTTTCTGCTTCAACAGGGAAAGTTAGATTAACCTCCCTGGCGGTATGATTCTTTCAGATTTTAGGTGCTGAAAGCGGTACCATTATTTGCAAGGAAATTTGGCGTTTTATACTGTAGGCCTGTAATTCTTAGGAATAACTCACTTAAATCTGACCAAACTAGAGTCTAATAGGCATCCCGGGTATGACATTTAAAAAAAAAACTAAATTATAAATGATAATATAATAAATAATTATAAATAATTATAACAAATAATAATATAATTGTGATAAAAAATTATTCAATAATGTAATCAAATTAAAATCACAGAAATTTGCTCAGTTGCAGAATTGTCGCTGTCATTATTTTAATTTTTTTATGACGAATTTCCCAACAAATCGCTATCGCTCAATTCTGCAAGTGATTATAATTTATTATCGCTGTTTTCTAGCTGATCTAAAACCATTTTTGACATAAAGGGACACTTTTGGTTGCTATGGGCAATCTACAGTTTGCAGGGAGAAATAACAGTTTTTATGATGTAAAAGTACATGTAGGGCACAGGGCAGACCACTAGGGACAAGGGGGGTGTGTATTTTTTACCTACAGTACTGTAATCTATAAGATTACAGTATACTGTATGTAATGTGTTTGTTTACATTTTTGAATATGGCGCCGTTCTCCGCCCCCGTGCATCGTAACGTCGCAGGGAACGGAGCTCGGCGGCACACAGAGGCACTGTGTGAATCGAGCGAGCAGCTGCTCGCTCACACAGCGGGGATGCATCGCTGGATCCACGGACCATGTAAGTAAACATGTGAAAAAGTAAAGAAAAAGTTGCGCTACTAGAACAATAAATTATAAGTGTAAAAGCAGCCTACGATAGAACGATAGAACAAATCGAAATAAACATATAAAAAAGAAAAAATGTGGCGCTAAAAAGACATACCCAGACCACACAGAGGAGGGAGTGTATCTCTGAACCAAAATATAAATAGTGATATATGATATATTGTGAAACATAAACATATGGTGATAAATGTGATAGATGCACATCAAAAAACAATCCCACCAGGGACAGTATATGGAGAAGATAGAGCCCCTTAAAGTCTAAGGAAGCTCAAGGTAAGTCCAGGTAGTATTGATAATGCAATACTAATGCCGCGTACACACGGTCGTTTTTTGCGATGAAAAAAAACGACGTTTTTTAAAACGTAATTTAAATTGATCGTGTGTGGGCAAAACGTCATTTTTTGTCTTCAAAAAAACAACAAAAAAAAAATTCCAACATGCTTGAATTTTTTGTGTCGTTTTTCAAAACGTCGTTTTTTGTTTCACAAAAAGTCACCGTGTGTAGCAAAAACGTCGTTCAAAACAACGTTTTTCAACCCGCGCATGCCCAGAAGCTAGTTATGAAGCGAGCTTCAATGGAAAAGAGTGGTAAACGTAACCTCGCTTTTTGTGAAAAAAACGATGGTGTGTATGCAAAATTGTCTTTGAAAAGTGACGTTTCAAAAACGTCGTTTTTTACTTCACAGAAAACGTCGTTTTTTTTTCATCGCAAAAAACGACCGTGTGTACGCGGCATAAGAAAAAGTCCGGTGAGGGTAATCCCGATGGAAGCTGACAGTCCAATGGAGGAAAGCAGAGGATCAAACATACATTCCAAAGTAATCAGAAGAATTAGACACTCTTACCGGATTCGGTGGACATACTGACCAGTGGTAGTATGTCGAATGGGCAAAGAATAGGTCCTCAGTCAGGTGTGATTCATGTAAGACACATCTGATTACATCTCCAGGAATCTCCACATTTCTTAAGTCTCACCCTTCCAGGATAGCAGGGAAGTTCCTCATGGAGTTTGAAATCATATAGAAGCACATGGAAAAAATAAAAGGAGGCTCCACATAGTGCGGTTAAAACCCAAATGATAGGGTATAGTGGCTTTAATCATAAAAGCAGGTATGTAACAATACCATAAAAAATAAAAATTTTAAATTACAAAGTACAAGTCAGGTGAAAGAGCAGGTACAGGTGATCACAAAAATAAAGCGCGGTGAATGGATAAGTGGCTGCAGGCCATGTACCCTACATGTTTCGAGCTATAGGGCTCTTCAACTGGGGCATAAACCTGCTAATCCACACCACGCCAATATATACTAGGTATCATCAGCATAATGGAACCCAAACTCCAAACAGCTGATGAACTTACAAAAAACCTCCATTGCATACAGTGGATTGTCTGAGGACACTTCCGTGTCTCTCAGACCCAACCCCTAGCAGCACGGAAGTGTCCTCAGACAATCCACTGTATGCAATGGAGGTTTTTTGTAAGTTCATCAGCTGTTTGGAGTTTGGGTTCCATTATACTGATGATACCTAGTATATATTGGCGTGGTGTGGATTAGCAGGTTTATGCCCCAGTTGAAGAGCCCTATAGCTCGAAACATGTAGGGTACATGGCCTGCAGCCACTTATCCATTCACCGCGCTTTATTTTTGTGATCACCTGTACCTGCTCTTTCACCTGACTTGTACTTTGTAATTTAAATTTTTTATTTTTTATGGTATTGTTACATACCTGCTTTTATGATTAAAGCCGCTATACCCTATCATTTGGGTTTTAACCGCACTATGTGGAGCCTCCTTTTATTTTTTCCATGTGCTTCTATATGATTTCAAACTCCATGAGGAACTTCCCTGCTATCCTGGAAGGGTGAGACTTAAGAAATTTGGAGATTCCTGGAGATGTCATCGGATGTGTCTTACATGAATCACACCTGACTGAGGACCTATTCTTTGCCCATTCGACATACTACCACTGGTCAGTATGTCCACCGAATCCGGTAAGAGTGTCTAATTCTTCTGATTACTTTGGAATGTATGTTTGATCCTCTGCTTTCCTCCATTGGACTGTCAGCTTCCATCGGGATTACCCTCACCGGACTTTTTCTTAGTATTGCATTATCAATACTACCTGGACTTACCTTGAGCTTCTTTAGACTTTAAGGGGCTCTATCTTCTCCATATACTGTCCCTGGTGAGATTGTTTTTTGATGTGCATCTATCACATTTATCACCATATGTTTATGTTTCACAATATATCATATATCACTATTTATATTTTGGTTCAGAGATACACTCCATGTAAGTAAACACTGCCTGTGGATTCAGCGAGGCGAGCCCGAGTCTGACTTGGGGTTACCGATCGCAGCACATAAATGTAACCCCGAGTCAGACTCGGAAATACCGCCAGGGGGGTTAATGTGGGTTTTTGGGACTTAGAAGGTTTTTAGAGGATTAGGAAAATTCCTTTCAACGTATCTACTTTAACCACTTGATACCCGCCCGCCGTCAAATGACGGCGGGCGTGTAACTCTCTGTTCCTGACTGCACGTCATATGACGTCATGTCATTTAAATCGGCTAGGGCGCGCGCAGCCATCGCGTCACTGAGATGCCCGTGCGTGTGCCCGGCGGCCGCGATGGCCGCCGGACACACGCGATTGCCGACAATTGAGCTGGGACGTGGAGCTCTGTGTGTAAACACAGAGCTCCACGTCCCTGTCAGGGAGAGAGGAGACCGATTGTGGCCCTTGTACATAGGGACACAATCGGTCACCTCCCCCAGTCACCCCCCTCCCCCTACAGTTAGAACACACCGAGGATATACATTTAACCCCTTCCCCGCCCCTAGTGGTTAACCCCTTCCCTGCCAGTTACATTTATACAGTTATCAATGCATATTTATAGCATTGTTCACTGTATAAATGTAAATGGCCCCAAAAATGTGTCAAAAGTGTCTGATGTGTCCGCTATAATGTCCCAGTCCCGAAAAAAAAACGCAAATCGCCGCCATTCCTAGTAAAAAATAAATAAAAAATAAATCATAATTATATCCCCTATTTTGTAGGCAATATAACTTTTGCGCAAACCAGTCACTATACGGTTGTTGCGATTTTTATGCAAAAAGCAAAAAATATTGTGTCTTTTTTCAAAATTGTCGCTCTTTTTTTGTTTATCGCGCAAAAAAAAACGCACGGACGATCAAATACAACCAAAAGAAAGCTCTATTTGTGGGGAAAAAAAAGGACGTCAATTTTGTTTGGGAGCCACATTGCACGACCGCGCAATTGTCAGTTAAAGCGATGCAGTGCCGGAAGCTAACATTTTATCTGGGCAGGTGCACAGTAGGCAAGTGGTTAAAGTAGTTGTAAAGGCAGAAGTTTTTTTTATACCATAATACATTCTTTGCATTAAAGGGGTTGTAAAGGTTCCTTTTTTATTTCTAAATAGGTTCCTTTAAGCTAGTGCATTGTTAGTTCACTTACATTTTCCTTCGATTTCCCTTCGAAATTTAGAAAATAAAAAACAAGCCTTTACAACCCCATTAAGGTAAAAAAAAAATTCTGTGTGCAGTTTTCTCTTTGCAGCCCCCCTAAAGATTTACCTGGGCTTGATCTCGATCCAGCACTTTGCCCAAGAGCAGTAGCTCTCTCCACTCTTTCCCTCCTCACTTGACATGGAGCCATTGGCTGTCAATCTCTGTGAGGAGAGAGAGGGGGTGCATCAAACCAAGTTGTGGGGATCAAGCCCATATTAGTGTTCCCATAGCAAGCGGGTTGCTATGGGGGGCCCTCGGCAGGGAAGAGTACCAGAAGCGCTGGCGAAGGACCCCAGAGAAGAAGGATCAAGGCTGCTCCTTGTAAAGCCATTGCACAGAGCAAGTATGTATGACATGTTTGTATTAGAGAAATTGGTTTACAATCACTTTAAAACATCAAGTGCTGCCAGAAAAAAAATATAGTGACAGCTGATCTCACTGATCATCCTGTCAGTGCCAACTTGATGCATATTGGTTTTATAGATAAAGACGTTCACCACAAGAGCTTTGTTAATTAATGGACAAATTCTTTGGAGCCCCGTGTCCATGCTATACAGCTTCTCAACCCTAGTCCTAAAGGCGGCCCAGCAGGTCATGTTTTCAGGATTACCCTCATATGAAACGGCTGTGGTAATTACTGGGGCAGTGAAACTGATCAAGCCACCTGTACAAAATAATGAAAAGCCTAAAAACATGACCTGTTGGGGCGCCTTGAGGACTGGAGTTGTACGGTGATAACATAGAATTTTTGGTACACAAAGCCATGACAATGAAATGGATTTCTCTATCAACAAAGCCATGTCATACAATTACATTATTAATAGACATGTGCATTCGTTTTCTTCCGAATGCATTTCGTCCGAATTTCAGGAATTTTCTCATTCATTTTAACAAAAAGATAACGTATGTGTAGAATACGAATGATCCAACATAAAAATGCTCTATTTTTGTTTTGTTGTGACAACAGTTAGATATAGATAGAAGATTTGACATGACTGTGACAATAGTGATCTGTGTCTATCGAAACTGCGCTCGAATGTGCCTAACCTAACTCTATTAGTTCAAGATTTTTCGACAAAAGATTCAACATTATAGAGACATTAAGATTTGACGAAGCAGGTAAAAACATACGATCGCCACAAACGAACATTTATGGTCAAATGCTCGGCCCATAGGCTATAGAAGAATTCTAATGTTGGTTTACTAGTAATAACAATTAATAAATATAATTATTACTAGTCATACAACATTAGAATTCTACTATAGCTTGTGTGCGGAGCATTCGATTGGAAATGTATGAATGCGGTGTCGTACAGTTTAGCTGTTTCGTCGAATCTTCTTAGAACATTCGACAGACACCATAAGCCTTCAATGACAGATTTGACCTTAATTAATTTGGATTTTCAGAGTAAGCCCTGGTTCACACTGGTGCGTTTTGACATGCGATTTGGCATGTCAAATCGCATGTCAAAACGGCGGATTTTGCCGCAAATTGCCGGCAATGGCACTGTCCTAATCGGCGCGACGCTGCATCTGCGGCGCTGCACCGATTTCAAAAAGTAGTCTCTGCACTACTTTTTGCGATTTCAGCCCGCGATTTACATTGACATCTGTGCAGAAACCTGCACAGATGTCTCTTAAATCACGGCTGAAATCGGGACTGCCGGGCGGGAGTGAAATCGTGCGAGTTCAGCTGAACTCGCACGGCTTCACTCCCGCAGCCCAGTGTGAACCTGGGCTAATACATTTTTTAACAAAACAAAATAAATAAAAACTAATTTCAGACGTAACTAAATAAATGTATTTTTCGGAGCGAAAACAAAATTCTGAAACAAAATATTTCAGTGTGCACATGTCTAATTATTAACAATGCCATTTCACACAGTGTCTGGGTCAGTTAAAGTGTTGTTTATAAACAAAGCCAAATCACACACTGACAACAATTCAGCAATTTCCCTTTGAGATTAATAATGTATTTTAAATCTGATTTTGACTTGGTCAACTATAGCTTTTATTATAAGCATAAGAGCAACATGGTCTAACATGGCTTTTGTGTATAGCCAAAGCAATGCACAAAAGCATTGAGATCTCACAGCTAGGAGCACTGCACACTCCTACCTCAAAAAATAAAACCTCTTTAAACCAATTTGGCTAATGCCGCGTACACGCGATCAGTCCATCCGATGAGAACGGTCTGATGGACTGTTTTCATCGGTTAACCAATGAAGCTGACTGATGGTCCATCGCACCCACACGCCATCGTTTAAAAAGCGATCGTGTCAGAACGCGGTGACGTAAAACACAACAACGTGCTGAAAAAAATGAAGTTCAATGCTTCGAAGCATGCGTCGACTTGATTCTGAGCATTTTTAATGGATGGTTCGTGCCTACTAACGATCGTTTTTGACCTATTGGTTAGGAATCCATCGGTTAAATTTAAAGCAAGTTGGCTTTTTTTTAACCGATGGATAAATAACCGATGGCGCCCACACAAGATCGGTTTTGACCGATGAAAACAGTCCATCAGACCATTATCATCGGTTTAGCCGATCGTGTGTACGCGGCCTAACCGTACCAAATGGTGAAAATAGAATCAAAATTTTACAAAGGGAAGTCAGAATTGTTATGTTCACAGCCAAATTCAGTTTGGGTAAATCATTCACACATCCTTAATAATAACTCTTCAAACATACAGTAAATAAACATTGACCTTGGATTTTATCTTTATAGAACACTGAGTACAGGAATAGTGGCAAATAAATCCCTACATATTTTCAAATTGGCCTTATCTGTATCCTATGTATACTTAACTTGAAAATAAGACCCTCATTTAACAGCTAGCCATCTTTTATTTCTCTAATTGGTAAACATGAAGTGTTTGTCCTGTTCCCTTGGCCATCTCTATTTTATTGATCTATGTGTATAGGTATATAATTGTGAAAGTGATCATTTATAACTGTATGAACTTTAGTCTGCCTGACAATGGTAGGGTGCATGACAGAAAGCAATACGAAATTTGCATTCATGTGGCTTGCCCATCCTAGAGATGAGGTTTTCTGCTGATTGCAAAACCAAAACTTAGCTTAAGCAACAAGGGTCTTGTTACCTATTGATCTGGAAAAGCAAATTTATGAGCCTAGAATCCATTGACTTCATCATGCTGGTGGCCACACAAATCAATATTAATTGTAATAATGGACAGAATTGAATAAAACTAGTTACTAGCAGATCAATGCTTCTCAGCAAAGATAAGTGCCACTGTTTATTCATGTCATCCCAGAATAACCCTGACTTATGAATGTTTCTTTGTTCTACACTTCTAAAGGCTGCATTCATTAAGGAGAACGATGTTCAGGGGAGACGAGAAACACGTTAAAACTGCCTGTGCATTTCAACATTTGCTTTAAAGTCTCTTGAGATCTGCTTTTCTTTTACACTTATGTACTGGATACTTTAATCCTTTCTCAACTAATGGTACATTAGGAGCAATTAAAAGAGTTTACTTAACTGTCATGTAAAATTTACTTCTACAGTACAGCACAGGATTCTGATTCGTAAAGCCGTTAGACAGCACTTTAAGATACACAAACGTGACTTTTTATGGTTTGTCGTACTAAAGAATAAAAAATGAAATAGAAAGAGTAGGTCCCAGCCTAAAAACTTTACAAGAGGGAAACTGAATTGCTGCAGTTGGAGGACTGAAGACAACATCCTCCTCAGTGTGGAAGTAGCAGGTGTACATAATAGTGAAAAAGAAAAATTTGGACAGCCTCGCTCCAAAAAAAATGCCTTTTATTGTACACAATCATCAAAGTTCATGTAACAGCAGAAACAAGGGCAAGAGAGCTGACTGGTTTCACACCATCATTGGTGCTTAGTCATAGCTAAATGACCATGTATAGTGTTAGCAAATATATACTGATGTAAACTATATTACATGATAAACTTAATTGCCTTTAATTGCAAACATATGCAGTCAGAGAAAGGCACACATGGAAGACACGAAGATGGACCACATAAATGTGGTAATCAAAGTGTTCATAATTATAAAATATGTTTCAGTGGTCATCAACCCTGTCCTGCAGGGCCCACTAACAGACCAGGTTTGCAAGATAACTGAAATGCATCACAGGTGATATCATTTGCTGCTCAGTGATTGCAGTATTCTAGTCTGCATCTCCCCAAGGTAATACATAAAACCTGGCCTGTTAGTGGGCCCTGCAGGACAGGGTTGATGACCACTGTATATATGTTATAAAAAAATATATAAATGAATTAACCTCAAACCGGTCAATAAACTTTATACCAATATTTACAAGAATAGGTGGAATGCAGCTTAAAACAAAATGCAGAACTTTGGCTTTGGGCTATTTGTTTTCAACACTGCTGTTTGGGCAAAGATAATTTTCAGCAAGGGACTTTTACTTTGCACTGCTAATACTTTTGTTGCAAAGAAAATATTGGACTGATACTTTAAGGAAAAAAAGGGGATCAAGTATTAAATTATAGCTCTGTTTAAAATCAGGCTTTGGAGCATATACAGTAAATTAGTTTATTGGTCAAATTTGTAAATGCTATAACTTTCACACAAATCAATTAATATACACTTATTGGGATTTTTTTTTCACCAAAGACATACATTTTAGCCTAAATTTATGAAGAACTATGATTTTTTTAATTATTATTATTGGGTGTTTTATAACATAAAGTAGAAAATATCATTTTTTTTCATGATTTTTCATTTTTTTTTCATTTATATAAGTGTAGCACCCTCTACCTAGGTAGGTGCTATAGTTAGGATTTCTGTAGTGCAGGTACATTTAGGCAGGCCTAGCTAGACTCTAGGCCTGTTTTTTTTTTATCTGTGTGGGCTGGGAGTAGCTCAGAGTAGGCAGGTGACTCACAGAGAGCATCGTCTTTTGGTTACCTTCCTCTGGCTTATAGAGGATTCTAGAAAAAAAGAGGGGAAGGAAGGTGGAGCTGTCTGGGGTGTTCTAAGGAGCCCTGACCAATCCCAAACATGGATTGGCAGGGGGCAGGCCTTTTTAAATACCCAGGGTCAGCCAAGCTGGAGAGGAGAGTTTGTGTAGAAGAACTGGAAGATGGGGTACTAGCTGTTAGGGCTTTTGAGGGCACTCCCCAGTCTGGGAGCGCAAGGGACCCTCATACAAACCAGGGAGGTTTTGACCAGGAGCAGGAGAGGAAAGTGGAAGGTACTGCCAGGCAAAGTCTCCAGGAGGGATCCATCAGGTGTCAGTAAGTGGCACACCTGGAATGCTGGGGAGGCACACTGGAGTGGATTGGGAAAGAGAGAGAAACAATCTGAGATGGGGTGAAGAGCCAGTGAAGACTGTGGTGTCATGGGCAGTGGAGTTTGGATGGCTGCAACTGGGAGGGCTGGCACGACCTGAAGAGGACTGGCTGGGATCAGTAGGCCACCAAGGACAGCTAGCATTTAACCAATTTAACTTTAAAAATTAATGCCGGGCTAAGCAGGGTCACAGGTGGACCACAAAATCCAGCAGTCCCTATGGGGGGACCGCTACATAATAAAAAATAAAAAACCCAGCGGTGATGAAATACCACCAAAATACTACCGCCTACTGGATGATCATATTTCATGCCAGCACCCCATTCCTGAGCACCAGTAAGGCAATATATTTTTTTTTTGCTTAGAGCGGTACTTTAGGTTTAAGCATTGCAGGTTAAAGTAGCACAGTGTTGAATAGACATGTGCACACTGAAACATTTTGTTTCGGAATTTCGTTTTTGTCCGAAAAATACATTTATTTAGTTACTCCCGAAATTCGTTTTTATTTATTTCGTTTTTCGTAAAAAAAAATGCATTCGTCCAAAAATCCAAATTAAGGTCGAATCTGTCTCTCTATGTTGAATTTTCATGTCTCTCTATGTCGAATCTGTCATTGAAGGCTTATGGTATCTGTCGAATGTTTTAAGAAAAAAAAAAAAGATTCGATAGAATCTTTAAAAAAAAAAAAATTGTCTCTTCATGTCGAATCTTTTCTCTCTATATCGAATCTTTTCTCTCTATGTAGAATAATATTGAAATAATAGAGTTAAGGTTAGGCACATTCGACCGCAACGAAAACGAAAATAAAGCATTTGTTTATGTCGGATCTTTCGGTTTTCATTTTCTGTGCTTTTGTTATCATTTGTTACTGAGAATGTGTTTCCAGCACGACAGCATCACACTGATTCTCGGCGACAGGGTGCCGAGATCTCGCACTCGATGGAATAGAAAAAGCACATTCCAGCGAGCGCGTCATAGAGGCGACGGGGATCCGACTTGGATTCCCGCCAAATCTACACTTGGCATTTGGTATGAATCATGAGGGGGAACTCCACGCCAAATTTTTAAATAAAAATCCGGCATGGGTTCCCCCCCAGGAGGCATACCAGGCGCTTAGGTCTGCTATGGATTGTAAGGAGAACCCCCCTACGCCAAAAAAAATGGCGTGGGGGTTCCCCCACAATCCATACCAGACCCGTATCCAAAGCACGCCGCCCGGCTGATCAGGAAAGGAGTGGGGACGAGCGAGCGCACACTGCGGCCCCCCTACCCCAGAGCTACCCTGTCCCCATGTTGATAGTACAGGGCCTTTTCCCAACAACCCTGGCCGTTGGTTGTCGGGGTCTGCGGGCGTGGGGCTTATCGGAATCTGGGAGCCCCCTTTAATAAGAGGGCCCCCAGATACCGGCCCCCCACCCTAAGTGAATGAATATGGGGTACATCGTACCCCTACCCATTCACCTGGAGGCAAAGTGTAAAAATAAATAAACAACACAGGGTTTTTAAAGTAATTTATTAGTCAGCTCTGGGGGGCCCCCCTCTTCTTTAGCTCTTTTACCAGGGGGCCTTCTTCTTCCGCTCTCCGGGGGTCTTCTTCGCTCTCCGGGGGTCTTCTCCACTCTCCGGGGGTCTTCTTCCATCTTCTCCACTCTGCGGGGGTCTTCTTCCGCTCTCCGGGGGTCTTCTCCACTCTCCGGGGGTCTTCTTCCGCTCTCTGGGGGTCTTCTCCGCTCTCCGCTGTTGACTCGGCGCTCTCTGGTGCCTTCTTTTTCAGGACTGGCCGCCGATATCTTCGTGTTAGCTCAATTACTACCGGCGGCCAGTCCGCCGGTAGTAATTGTTTTTGCATAATATGTTTTTGCATTAAAGAAAAGGGAGGCTGTATTGGACTATAATGGCATTGTATGAGCAACTGATAGACAGTCAAATTTATAATGTAAAATATTTTTATTACAATGTATACAAAACATCAAATATTGTGCAGTGTATATAAACTCTACATGTTGCATGTTTCGCGGTTACTTGATGTCCGCTTCCTCAGGAGCCATACATAAGCACATAGTTTATTAAACGATGCATATGGGATATGTCACAAAACTAAAAACAAATAAACATTAGTATTTTTATACATTGTGGAAAACATATTATTATTTACAGTTATATAGATAAGAGTACATCCATCTTATAGATTGTATTCCTTATTTTATAAGGACTTATAAAATCTTTCTAAAAATATTTTGTCTTGCTGCCTTATTGGCAGTATGGGCAGTATTATATATATTTATCAATATATTTTTTACTAGTCATTGTGTTTAAACAATGATTTTGTACGTAACATATATAAAGATTTTGTAAAATTGTTGTACATTTTTACAGAGGACTACTATCTGCTGATATTTTCTCCCGGGATGACATGGTAAACCAGATGGACGTACTCTTGTCTATATAACTGTAAATAATGATATATTTTCCACAATGTATAAAAATACTAATGTTTATTTCTTTGTTTTTAGTTTTGTGACATATCCCACATACAGCGTTTAATAAACTATGTGCCCATGTATGGCTCCTGAGGAAGCGGACATCAAGTAACCGCGAAACATGCAACATGTAGAGTTTATATACACTGCACAATATTTGATGTTTTGTATACATCATTGTTAATACAATGTTAATGATAAGCTGATTTATGGTTGTCACAATCAATATTTTATTGTAAATGTTTAGGAATTTTTACTTTGCAATAAAAATATTTTACATTATAAATTTGACTGTCTATCAGTTGCTCATACAATGCCATTATAGTCCAATACAGTCTCCCTTTTCTTTAGAATATTTCAATGGGACAAAGGCATAATTTTGTAACATTAATATACCCTAGCACTTTAATACATTCAAATGAGAATGCAGTCTCTCTCTTTTCACATTTTAACAGTAGCCTGCAACAAACATTTATGGAAACTGTGCAACCAAATCAATCTATCAAAATGTGTCACACATGAAAAATGAGACCTTCAGTATCACAGGATCATGCAACTGTACCTCCAGTAATGTTATGTACCTCATCCAATGCAAAAAATGCAGCAAAGGATTTTGCGTTGGAGAAACAGGACAACAATTGCAAACTACAATGAATTAACATGGACATACCACTAAGGAACATAAGAAAGATGACTTCTGCAGACCTATGGGACATAATTTCTCACAACTTGAACACACTATGGCGCACATGAATGTTTTAGTTCTTAAAGGGAACTTCAAAACTACTCAGGAAAGGAAAACTTTTGAACCAAAAATTATAATTCTATTTGACACAATGATAAATAGACTAAATAGGGAACATAGTTTTCTAAATCATCATCTGTAAGTTTTACCTTCCCTCCCCCCCTCACCTCTGTGACTGTTACTCCCCCTCGCCCTCTCCTTGCCTCATCTAACTAACTATACAAGTTCAAATACTATTGCTGTAAACATTTCTTTATGTTTTGTTTTGTTTTTTTCTCTCAGAGATTGTCTTGCTTAAAGTGGATGTAAACCCAAAAAAAAAAACATTTTTTTTTTGATGTCACAATGTAGAGTATAAGATTTCCTATCATCTGTGCCCAGTCTTGCCACACATAGTTAATCCAGCGCTGAGTAATCCTCTTGCAATGTTCAGTGCAAATTAACAGAATTCCAGATAACAACTTGCCAAATTATAAAGTCTGTTTCTCTGTTTTTGCTTTCAGTGACAGGTTATTTACAAATCTAGCTAGGACATATTTATCATAACATGAAGTGATCCAAAGCTCATTGTATATTACCAGGGTGTGTTATGTGGGGGAGGGGTGGATTTCTCACTTTTTATACCTCATGTTTTGATAAACATAACATAACATACAGTATGATAAACATGTCCAAACTAGATATGTAAATAACCTGTTACTCAAAGCAAGAAGAGAGAAAACTGACTTTTTATTTAGGCAGGTTTTTATCTGGAAGGCTGTTCATTTTACTAAACATTGAAATAGGATTACTCAGATCTGGATTAACTCTCTGTGGCAAGACTGGGCACAGATGATAGGAAATCTTATACTCTACATTGTTTACATCCACTTTAACATTCTACTAAACCGTTATGTATTAGTGCTGCTTGGACCTTGAAGAAGGGCACACACCCCAAAAGCTTGTCCGGAAAATTTAAATGTTAGTGCAAATGTAAAAAGTATCACAGACAGTACAGAATTGTTCTTGTAGATAGATTGCTTTCACCAGTGTCTTACTACAAGCATACATAAACATTATTATTTACATACAGATTATTGCATTACCATTTTCTTATCATGCTCTAAAATAAGCTTTCATAATAATGTGGTTGAACTATGCAGTAGAGATGATGGCCTATGAATGCTTTCAGCTTATCACTGATCCACATCACCTCGAATTGAACATTTCACTGCCAAGTGTGTATTAATATGTTATGATATTGTTGGGCATGCCCATAACCTCTAGCATCTCCTCTGATCCTGGAAATAGCTTTATACATTACACTCAAAAATACTAATAATTTGTATTTTATTATTAGAATTCAAAGTAGTATATGGGTTCATTCTGACAAAGATTTTGTATGCCAACTGTATATTTCTGTAGTAGTGGTTTTTGATGTACAGTTGTGCTCATAAGTTTACATACCCTGGCCGAATTTATGATTTATTGGCCATTTTTCAAAGAATATGAATGATAACAAATAACATTTCTTTCACTCATGGATAGTGTTTATTATCAATCAACTGTCATAATGGCAACAGAAACTACCCAAATGACCCTGATCAAAAGTTTACATACCCTGGTGATTTTGGCCTGATAACATACACACAAGTAGACACAAAGGAGGTTGAATGGCTATTAAAGGTAACCATCTTTCATCACATGCTGCACTGATGTTTCTAGAATCTGAGTCATGGGGAAAGCAGGAAAGGGAAATACAAAAGATATCCAAGGAATTGAAAATGCCAATCAGCAGTGTTCAAACTCTAATGAAAAAGTGGAAAATGAGGGGTTCTGTTGAAATCAAACCACGGTCAGGTAGACAAACTTAATTTTCAGACTCAACTGCCAGGAAAATTGTTCGGGATGCAAAGTAAAAACCCACAAATAACATCAGGTGAAATACAGGACTCTCTGAAAACATGTGATGTGGCTGTTTCAAGATGCACAATAAGGAGGCACTTGAAGAAAGATGGGGTCCATGGTCGAGTCGCCAGAAGAAAACCATTACTACGCAAATGCCACAAGGTATCCTGCTTACAATATGCTAAACAGCACAGAGACAAGCCTCAAACCTTCTGGCACAAAGTCATTTGGAGTGATAAGACCAAAATGTTGCTTTTTGACCACAATCATAAATGCTACATTTGGAGAGGAGTCAACAAGGCCTATGATGAAAGTTACATCATTACTACTGTGAAACACGGAGGTGGGTCGCTGATGTCTTGGGGTTATGTGAGCTACAAAGGCACAGGAAATTTGGTTAAAATTGATGGCAAGATGTATGTTATCAGAAATTACTGGAGTAACATTTGCATTCATCAGCCGGGAAGTTGCGCATGGGACATACTTGGACATTCCAACGTGACAACGATCCAAAACGCAAGGCCAAGTCGACCTGTCATTGGCTACAGCAGAATCAAGTGAAGGTTCTGGAAAGGCCATCTCAGTCTCCTGACCTCAATTTCAAGAGAGTCACTCTGGGGAGATCTGAAACGTGCAGTTCATGCAAGACAGCCCAAGAATTTACAGGAACTGGAGGCTTTTTGCCAAGAGTAATGGGCAGCTTTACCATCTGAGAAGATAAAGAGCCTCATTCACAAATACCACAAAAGATTTTAAGCTGTCATTGTTGTTAACGGTTATGAACTGGGTTATGTAAACTTTTGATCAGGATCATTTGGATAGTTTATGCTGACATTATGATTTAAAGAGAGTAGACACAGTTGATTGATAATAAATGGCTTAAGCCAAACACTAACCATGAGTGAAAGAAATGTTTTTGTGTTATCATTCATATTCTCTGAATAATGGCCAAGAAATCATAAATTCTGCCAGGGTAAACGTATGAGCACAACTGCATTTACTGTTTAATTCCTTAACGTAGTTCTAAAGCTTCCTCCACAGCCCCCCTAATACTTACAGTACCTTGAAAAATAAATTATACCCCTTGCAATTTTCCACATTTTGTCATGTTACAACCAAAAACATAAATGTATTTTATTGGGATTTTATGTGATAGACCAACGCAAAATTGCACATAATTGTGAAGTGGAAGGAAAATGATAAATGATTTTCCAAATTTTGTACAAAAAAAAAGTGAAAAGTGTGGCGTGCATTTGTATTCAGCCCCCTCTGAATCAATACTTTGTAGAACCACCTTTCGCTGCAATTGCAGCAACAAGCCTTTTTGGGGATATCTCTACCAGCTTTGCTCATCTAGAGAGTAACATTTTTGCCCATTCTTCTTTTCAAAATAGCTCAAGTTCTGTCATATTGGATGGAGAGGGTCCATGAATAGCAAATTTCAAGTCTTGTCACAGATTCTCAATTGGATTTTGATCTGGACTTTGACTTGACCATTCTAACACATGAATATGCTTTGATCTAAACCACTCCATTGTAGCTCTGGCTGTATGTTTAGGGAAGTTGTTCTGCTGGAAGGTAAACCTCCGCCCCTGTCTCAAGTCTTTTGCAGACTCTAAAAGGTTTTTTCTTCTAAGATCGCCCTGTATTTGGCTCCATCCATCTTCCCATCAATTGACCAGCTTCCCTGTTCCCTGTTCCTGCTGAAGAAAAGCATCCCCATGATGCTTGCACCACCAAGGTGGGGATGGTGTGTTCAGGGTGCTGTACAGTGTTAGTTTTCCGCCACACATAGCATTTTGCTTTTAAGCCAAAAAGTTGAATTTTGGTCTCATCTGACCAGAGCACCTTGTTCCACCACATGGCTTCTCGCAAACTGCAAATGGGACTTCTTATTGCTTTCTTTCAACAATGGATTTATTCTTGCCACTCTTCCATAAAGGCCAGATTTGGGAAGTGCATGACTAATAGTTGTCATGTGGACAGAGCTGTGGATCACTGCAGCTTCCCCAGAGTTACCATAGGCCTCTTGGTTGCTTCTGTGATTAATGCTCACCTTGGCCCGCCTGTCACTTTAGGTTGACGGCCATGTCTTGGTAGGTTTGCAGTTGTGCCATATTTATTCCATTTTCCGATGATGGATTGAACAGTGCTCCATGAGATGTTCAAAGCTTGGGATATTTTTTTAAAACCTAACCCTGCTTTAAACTTCTCCACAACTTTATCCCTGACCTGTCTGGTGTCTTTATCCTGAGATTAAATTACACAGAGGTGGACTCTATTTACTAATTAGGTGACTTCTGAAGGCAATAGGTTCCACTAGATTTTATTTGGGGGTATCCAAGTAAAGGGACTGAATACAAATGCACGCCACACTTTTCAGATATTTGTAAAAAAAATGAAAACCATTTATAATTTTCCTTCCATTTTACAATTATGGGTCACTTTGTGTTGGTCTATCACATAAAATCCCAATACACATCAAATATATTCACGTTTTCGGTTGTAACATGACAAAATGTGGAACATTTCAAGGGGTATGAATACATTTTTAATGCACTGTTTCTGAGCCAGATCGCGATCCGGTGATGTGCATGAGAGCAGCTGCCCTTCTAGGTCTCTGCCTCCTGAATAGCTGAGAGACAGCAGCAAGAGCCATTGGCTCCTGCTGCTATCAATCACAGCTCACAGCCAGTGAAGAGGGAGCGGGGGCAGGGTAAAGCCTCATTATGTTTGTCTAATGGACACACTGAGGGGGGCCAGGAGCCCTGGTGGGGGACCCAAGAAGAAGAGGATTGGGGCTACTCTATGAAAAAAACATTGCACAGAGCAGTTAAAGTGTTACTAAACCCAAGACCTTGCATCCACTATATCTGGTCTCCCGCAGTACACAGAACATAGACATGCAATGGTGTTAGTAAATATCAACTGCTAAATACCCTTTCTCATCGGCAGAATATAGCAGTCTTATGACTTCTGCCAATGTCTGATTAATGCTTGTAGGAGGAGTTTTCATTCTACTCTGGTTGCAGGCCCCCTGACTCTCTGTCTGGACCGTGCTGATTGGCTCTGTGCCGATCACATGCATACTCCCAAGAAAAAGAAAACTCTCTAGTACTACACACCAAACTGAGCATGTGCAGAGTGTCCCCAAGGCTTTTTTTATCAAGAGATGGATTAGGTATTATGAAAGTAGTGGAGGATCAGAGAAGACAGGATCAAACAGTCTTTTTACACCATGCAGAGAATCCACAGTAAGTATATCAAGCATGCTTTACTGCTTATACAGACTGATTTTACTGTTGTTAGTTTAGTAACACTTTAAAGGGGTTGGAAAGGTTTTTTTTTTTTAATTTTCTAGATAGGTTACTTAAAGTGAGTGCATTGTTGGTTCACTTACCTTTTCCTTCGATTTCCCTTCTAAAAAATGTTTTCTTTGTTTTCTTTGTCTGAATTTCTCACTTCCTGTTCCTCCTCAGTATAGTGTTCAGTAAGCTGCTCTGGCTGACTATCCACAGCTCGGATGATGGGAGCAAGTTTACTGAGGAGAAACAGGAAAGGGTAAATGAACCAACAATGCACTAGCTTAAAGAAACCTATTTAGAAAATAAAAAAACCTTTACAACCCCTTTAAGTATAACATGTTTATTATTTAAAAAAAGTTTTATGTCTGAAGTTGTGTGGTTGTCTGAAAGCCAATAATGGGGGTTGTAGGAATATTTTTTTCAAAGTTTCATCCTTTGTTATAATGGGTTGTAAATCTTTGATTATATTTTTGAACCCTTCTTGTGTGTTTATGCTGTTTCTTATGGAAGGAGTCTGCTAGTGTTCTGAGATGTTTATCTCTGTCTTCTGGGTCTGAACATATTCAATGGTATCTGATACCCTGGCTGTGAATGGTGGCTCATTTAGTGTGTTAGGGGTGAAAACTGGAATTATGGAGATAGCTGCATCGGTCAGTTAGTTTTCTGTATATCGACGTGTGAAGCTCATAATCCCTGATGTATACTGTAGTGTCTAGGAAGTTGACATGTGTGTGCGAATAATCCATTTTTAGTTTGATAGATGGGTAAAAAGTGTTGATCAATGAGAAAAATTGTTTTAGATTTTCTTCACCTTCAGTCCATATCATGAAGATATCATCAATATAGTGGTAATATCTGTATGGCTTTTGTTGTATGCTGTTCAGGAAATTGTTCTCCAGGTCAGCATATTGGGGTGCCATTTTACTTCCCATAGCAGTACCCATACATTGGAGATAGATGGAGATAGATGTCATTGTTGAAAGTAAAGTAGTTATGTGTAAGAATGAATTTGATGAGCTGTGTAACACCCTCAGCAGTGTATTTGTGGTTTGTTGATGATAAGAATCTGTGACATGCTGCCAAAAAAATTATATGTTAGTGCAAATAAAAAAAAGTATCATGGCCAGTACTCAATTTTCTCTGTCACAATTGCACTAATAAGGCTACAAACACCTCAAGTGTCAATATGTTTTCTAAGTAAAAAAGAGAAGTCTTGATTGTATAAGTACAATAAACACACCTCTTAAGGTGAAATCTCAAAATAAGCGGCGTTACAACCGGTACATCACGTGCCCAGTGGAATGGAGCTTGTTTGAAATTTAAAGCGGGGGTTCATCCAAAAATAAACTATCTGACATTAGCTACATCCCTCCAGCATACTGCTAAAATCTGCAGTATGCTGTTTTTTTTTCCGGTACTTATCGTTATACGAGCCCTTGTTATCCGGCTCCAAGCAGAGGATTACTTCCGGGTATAGGCGTTCCTAAGCGAAGAGGAGTTGATTGACACGCTGCTAAAGTGCGTCACGCCTTCCAAAAATACCCGAAGTGACATTCGGGTGTTTACGGCGCCTGCGCAGTCAGCTCTACACAGCAGGCGCAGGCGCCGTAAACGCCCGAGTGTCACTTTGGGTATTTTCGGAAGGCATGATGCACCTTAGCAGCTGTCAATCAACTCCTCTTCGCTTAGAAACGCCTACTCCCCGCAGGATTCCCCGCTCGGAGCCGGATAACAAGGGCTCGTATAACGATAAGTACCAAAAAAACGAGAAAAAAAAAACAGCATACTGCAGATGTTAGCAGTATGCTGGAGGTAATGTCAGAAAGTGGATTTTTGGGTGAACCTCCGCTTTAACAAGTATTAGATATGTGCGTTCCCGTTCGTAACGAATGGATTTTTGTACAAATTTGTTAGTATTCGTACATTCGTATCAATTCGAACATCCGAACAGCTGAAAGACCCAAAATACGAAAATTACGGAATTACGAATAAGCAAAATATCGAACAAACGAAAATACGAACGTACGAATGGACAATCTTACTAAAATACAAAACACCGAAAAAGCAAAAGAACGAAAATTACATCTATAACGAACGATTTGCATTCCGCATTTTAAATCCTTTGTCTGTTAGTATTTTCATTCGTATGTTCGTATTTTCATTTGTGTGTTTTGTAAATCAGTTTTTTTTGTCTGTTCGTAAATTTGTGTACTTGTAAGTTGTAACATTCTTTCGAATGGGCAGTGTAGTTAGTGAGTGATGTATCTTACTTAATCAGCTTATCTCTTTTGTGCTGAGTCACCTTGTTGGCAAAAATCCGACCGTGTGTACGGGGCTTAAGAGAAAGCTTATCTTAATATGGATTAGCCGCGTGTTGCTATGTATTTACGAAAGTACAAAATTACGAATCCATTAAACGGAAATTATTATCTAACAAAATTACGAATTTCGAATCAACGAACATAAATTAGACAGAATTACGAATCATTCAGTATAAACGAAAATAAAACTGTTACGAAAATACGAACGGATCCGAATAGGAAAACTTGCGTCTTACGAAATACGAACGGGCCTGAATAGGAAAACTTGAATCTTACAAAATTACGAATCTTTACGAATCTACGGAACGAGACGAAACGGAACAAAAAAATAAGAAATTTTTTGTTGTGCACATGTCTAACAAGTATCAGATGATCTCAAGTAGCTATTAAATCCAAATAAGAAAATGTAGATAATACTGGTTGAGAGCCATGCTTTCTACAGTGACCATTTAGCTGAATGCAACTTTTATTTGTAACTTTTTATTTTCTAAATGGCTGCAGGGGGAATTGCTTTAACCACTTGACCTCTGGAAGATTTACCTCCCTTCCTGACCAGGCCATTTTTTGCAATATGGCTTTTTAAATGACAATTGCGCAGTCGTGCAACACTGTACCCAAACACAATTCATGTCCTATTTTTTCCCAACAAATAGAGCTTTGTTTTGGTGGTATTTGATTGCAACTGCATTTTTTATTTTTAGCACTATAAAACAAAAAAAGACCAACAATTTTGAAAAAAAACAAAACAATATTTTTTACTTTTTGCTATTAAACATGTCCAAAAAAAATAAAAATGTATTTCTTCATAAATTTAGGCCAATATGTATACTGCAACATGTTTTTGTTAAAAAAATCCCAATACAGTACGTGTATATTGATTAGTTTACGCAAACTTTATAGCATTTAAAACTATAGGATAAACACTATGGGCCAGATTCAGTAAGAAGTTAAGCGACTACAGTGATCAGTGCTAAAAATATGCACTGTCACTGTACTAATGACTCTGGCTGGGAAGGAGTAATACATCTATGGTGATCAAACTGTGTACCTAGCCAGGGTTTTTGTGTACTGTATGTGCTACTTTCAGTTTTGGGCACCAGTTCTCAAAAAGGATACTAGGGAACTGGAGAAAGTGCAGAGAAGGGCAACTAAACTGATAAGAGGCATGGGGGAGCTCAGCTATGAGGAAAGATTAGAGGAACTGAATTTATTCTCTCTTGAGAAGAGGAGATCAAAGGGAGATATGATCAACATGTAAAAATATATAAGGGGTCAATATAGTGAACTTGGTGTTGAGTTATTCACTTTACGGACACAGAGGACACCTGGGCTCTCTTTACGTCTACTAGAAAAGAGATTTCATCTCCAAATATGGAAAGGTTTCTTCACAGTAAGGCCTCGTACACACGACCGAGATACTCGACAGAATCCATCAAGAAACTTGGTGGCAGAGATTTTTTGCCAAGGAAAACGGTCGTGTGTATGCTTTTAATCGAGAAAACTGCTGAGGAACTCGACGAGGACAAGAGAGAGCAAGTTCTCTTTTTCCTCTACGGGAGTCTCAATTTCCACGTCGTGTTCCTCGTCGGGCTGGTTTTCAATGAGAAACACGTTGGTGTGTATGCTTAGAAACCCGGACACCTTCGATAAAAGTAGCGTTTGTAGTGGAAATAGCACATTTGTCACGCTGTAAACGTTAGATTAGCAAAAGCAGCCCCAAGGGTTGTGCCAGTGGAACCGAACTTCCCCTGCCATTGTATGTGTTGAATAGTGTTGCTCAAGAATATTCGCATTGCGAATATTCGTTACGAATATTGCATATTCGAGTATTCGCGAATAACTCGAATATCGCGGTGAATATTCGCTATTGCGAATATTCGTATTTTTTCAAATTTATTTTTAGAACAGATCACATCCTAGTGATCTCCATCGACGTCTAAAAGCATTGCTGGTATGATTAGAGACCATGGGCCGAGTAGCTGCGGCGATCCTTTTATGTTGCCGAATATTCGCAATGCGAATATTCGTATTACGAATATTCGCAAATACTTTCTCTGCCCTTGTTTTGCATCAGAGCCAATCAGAGTTCTCCTACCACAGTTGTCAGAGGTTAGCAACCTCCATAGCAACCAATAGGAACCTGCCTGCACGACCATTATATAAGATCACTCCCAGCAGTATTTCAGTGCAGATTCACAAGGTGGCTAGAGAGAGTGGAGTGTTTCTGTGCGTTTTTCTTGTGTATTGCGATCTTAGAGCTTAGCATTGTGCTTCCTATAGTGCTTTCAGTTCTGAGTTTCCTGCTTCTAAAACCAAATTATTTTTTCAAAGCAAAAGACCCAACAGCTTTTCTAAAAGCTCAGATTTGTGTTGTTTTGTCCAGGTTATTGTAGCTTAGTGTTAGATAGATTTCTGTGTAGTTAGTGTAAGTGTACATTTCTTTAAGGTAGCTTAGTTTAGTGTGTGTTTAGTCTATAAAAAAAAAAAAAAAAAAAAATTAGCTTTAGTTTAGTCATATAAGTTTGTGTAAGTAGAGTTAGTGTTTAGTGCATATTAGTTTAGTAATCCAGGAAATGATCTCCGTTTTCGCGTGTTGTTCACGCGCATGCGCATGCCCGGACGAGAATTTCGCAATCAATTTCGAATTCACATTAGCGAAATTTCGCAAAATTTTTTTTTTTTATAAAAATATTACGAATATTCGATATTAACGAATATTTCACGAATATTCTTCTATATATTCGTGAAATATCGCAAAATCGAATATGGCGTTTTCCACACAACACTAGTGTTGAAGTCACCACGTTTAAGAACGAGGAGATTTGATCTTGACTTGACAGCTTGTCAAGTTTTTCGACAAACCTAACAAGGAACTCATCGAGGAAAACGATGTGTCTTTTCCGACGAGTTCCTCGGTCATGTTTACGAGGCCTCAGAGCTGTGAAAAATGTGAAATAGACTCCCTCCAGAGGTGTGTTTTGGCCAGCTCAGTAGATTGCTTTAAGAAAGGCCTGCTTACATTCCTAAATGTACATAATATAATTGGGGACTATCATTTATAGGTAAAGTCGATCCCAGGAAAATCTTATTGCCTCTCGGGGGATCAGGAAGGAATTTTTTCCCCGTGATGTAGCAAATTGGATCATGCTCTGCTTGGGTTTTTTGCCTTCCTCTGGATCAACTGTGGGTATGGGATTGTGTAATATTTTTTTTTGCATTTATTTATTTATTTATTTATTATGGTTGAACTAAATGGACTTTTGTCTTTTTTCAACCTGACTAACTATGTAATACAGGAGCAGACATTGGGAGCTATTTACAAAAGACAAATCCACTTTGCACTACAAGTGCACTTTTAAGTGCAGTAACTGTAGATCTGAGGGGGGGGGGGGCAGCATTTTTGCTTGCACATGATTGGATGATAAAATCAGCAGAGCTTCTCCTCATTTCAGAGCTTCCCCACACAGCTACAGCGATCTACAGCGCTGCACTTACAAGTGCACTTTTAAGTGCACTTGCAGTACACTTGTAGTGCAGAGTGGATTTCCCTTTAGTAAATCAACCCCATTGTCATTCTGAATCTAAAAAGAAGGAAAAAATAACGCTTATATCAAATTTGAAAACACATTTTTACTAGCGGCAGTAAAAGCAAGCGAGACAGGCCATATGAACCACATAAAAATAATTCATGCTCACCCTTTAACCTTAAAAGACAAGTAAAAAATCTTTGCACGTTGTACAAGTGACAGCTCACAAGGCTTCCATTAACCTCATCCTTACCCTGTATGTTAGTTTAAAATAAACTTCTACCATCACCTCTACACTGCATTATAAAGCAAATCCTACAAGGCTTAGTGTTCTGTATTATGTCAAGAAAGTGACAAGTTGTTGTCCAACACTAAAAGGGGAGCATAGGTTACTGTCTGCCCCTACACTGCAGCTAATTGATTCTTTAGCCAAGATGAGACTTTTATATTACCCTATTTACAGGCTGCCTATTATGCAATAAACAGGAAGATTTCTTCTCCCGATGCTCAGGTACTTATCTTTAATGAGCTAAGAATCTGGCCAGCTTTCCTAAGGACTTGAGATCAATAAATGATTAAAGACTATTTTTCATCCAGGCTGGTGTTTGACAATGGCAGACATAATTTTTGGCCTTGATTCTGATGTTCATATATTCGAGTCTAACAGAAAGCAGAAGCCATTGATTCAGCACAAACTGTAAGAAAAGTCTGCAAACTGCATTGCACAATACATCTATGGGGTCTTAGGGTATGGCATATTGCTCTATATTCAACCACTTCAATACCAGACACTTTCGCTCCTTCCGGCCGGGGACAATTTTCAGCTTTCATCGCTGTTGCATTTTGAATGACAATTGCGCGGTCATGCAACACTGTACCCAAACAAAATTCTTATAATTTTCTTTCCACAAATAAAGCTTTCTTTTGGTAGTATTTGATCACCACTGAGGGTTTAATTTTTTGCTAAACAAACAAAAAAATACTGACATTTTGGGGAAAAAAAACTGATGGGTACTGATAGGCGGCACTGATGGGCACTAATAGATGGTGCTGATAGGTGGCACTGATGGCACTGATAGGTGGTACTGGATAGGCAGCACTGATGAGGAGCTACTGACAGGCATTACTGAGAGGTATCTGAAGGGCAATGAGAGGCAGTACTGATGGATCACTGATTGGTATTTTTATGGGCGCTGATTGGCACATTTATGGGCACTGACAGGTGTTATTTATGGGGCACATGCTGGCAGCTGATGGGCAGTGATTGGCAGCTGATGGGCACCACTGATTGGGCTGCACTGATAATCAATGTGCTCATTTTCAGTGCAGACGACCCCCCCTGACAGGGAGAGCTGCCAATCAGCTCTCCCTGTCAGCACAAACAGAGGAAGGCCATTTACCACTTCCTGGTTGACACTGTGATCAGCGGTGATTGGTCACCGCTGATCATGTGGTAAGAAGCCTCCCTCAGAGGCTCCATACCATGATCAGACTGACACACAGCATCTCAGTTCGCCAAGCTGTGCGCCCCCCGTGGGCACGCACCGGCTTGTTATACTGATCACGTCATATGACGTCCGGTCAGGACAACAGAACCACTTTGCTGATGTCATAATGCTATATGGAAGGTGGCAAGTGGTTTAAGCTGGAATTCAGTCAGATAAAAAAGACACAAGACAAGGCAATGAAGCAATCTGGACAATTCTTCAAAGATAATGTGCTCACACAGAGCGCTTACCTTCCACAAGAAGAAATGCCTCAACAAGATCCTCAATGCTGCTGTAGAGAGCCGTCTTCGGTAGAGGAAGATATCCAAGTCCAGCCACAATGGGATCCGCTCACCACAATGACCGTGAGTGATAGCATGGATGGAGTAAAGAAATAAAAGCTCTCATCGTGAAATATGTAAAACTGGGTCAGTTTAATGGAGCTAAAAATTATGCTTACAAGAAAAACGAATAAAAACGCCAAACAACGGCACTTCCGGTCGGACGGTCAGGGTGTCACGTCACTTCCGGTCAACCTTACGCATTGTGTCACGTCACGTGACCTCATCAGAGGTTCCACTTTAACCACTTTAGCCCAGGATCATATTGCTGTCCAATGACCAGAGCACTTTTTGTGATTCGGCACTGCGTCGCTTTAACTGACAATTGCGCGGTCGTGCGACATGGCTCCCAAACAAAATTGGCGTCCTTTTTTTCCCACAAATAGAGCTTTCTTTTGGAGGTATTTGATCACCTCTGCGGTTTTTATTTTTTGCACTATAAACAAAAATAAAGCGACAATTTTGAAAAAAATGCAATATTTTTTACTTTTTGCTATAATAAATATCCCCCAAAAATATATAAAAAAACTATTTTTTTCCTCAGTTTAGGCCGATATGTATTCTTCTACATATTTTTTGTTAAAAAAAATTGCAATAAGCGTTTATTGATTGGTTTGTGCAAAAGTTATAGCGTTTACAAAATAGGGGGTCGTTTTATGGCATTTTTATTAATATTTTTTTTTTACTAGTAATGGCGGCGATCAGCATTTTTTTTTTTCAGTACTGCAACATTATGGTGGGCATTTCAGACACTTTTGACACATTTTTGGGACCATTGGCATTTTTATAGCGATCAATGCTATAAAAATGCATTGTATTACTATAAAAATGCAGTAAAGGGGTTAACACTAGGGGGCATGGAAGGGCTTAAGTGTGTTCCTGGGTGTGTTCTAACTGTATGGGGGGGGGTGGCCTCACTAGGGGAAATCACTGATCTTCTGTTCATACAAGCGGCCGCTTTAGAGCGGACGTATAACTACGGGCTCTCTCCCAGCAGTGCCACATTCCCGCAGTAAAATGACGGCCGGCGGTCGGGATGTGGTTAAAACATCTCTAAATGTACACTATATTACCAAAAGTATTGGGACACCTGCCTTTACACTCACATGGCAGGCGTCCCAATACTTTTGGTGATATAGTGTATTTCTTTCACAGTAAGTGGTGAAATTGACATTGCATCAGCTACTACAGTCCACTGTACAGCAGAACTCATAGTTACACAGTTACATAGTTAGCTAGGTTGAAAAAAGACACAAGTCCATCCAGTTCAACCATAAAAAATAAAAATAAAAATAAAAAAACAAACAAAATAAAACACAGTACAATCCCATACACCCAACTCCATACTCAGACTGGGAGAGGGAGAAGCATCACATGAAGTTAGTCCAATGTGTAGGAGGAGAAAGCAGGGTGACGGAGAGCTAAGTTCATCAGTTTGCTATTCCTCTTTTCATTGTCCAGGCACCAGGCAAGTAAAGGAAAAATAAACAAATTGAAACACATGTGAATCACATATGGCCACTCTGGCCAAGGAAAGATAAAATATATATATATATAGATATATATAATATTCTATATATATATATATATATATATATATATAGATATCTATATATATCTATATATATATCTATATATATATATATACAGTGGAACCTCGAATTGCGAGTAACACAGTTAATGAGCATTTCGCAATATGTGCACTGTATTTAAAAAAATCCTAACTCGGTTTGTGAGTGTTGTCTTGCAAAACGAGCAAGATTCAGGCCAAAGCGGTGTGCAGTACCCCGTTTGGCCTGAGGTGGGGGGCACCGGAGCCGAGTGGAGCTGAACGGCGCCATTCAGAAATGCACAGAAAGGCCCGAGGACAGCTCGGCTGACCTCGGCAAACCTCGGGAACAAAGTCTTTCTGAGGTTTGCTGAGATCAGCCTTTCCTCTGGCCTCGGGCTTCAGGCCTTTCCGGGCGGAGCCGACACTCTCCAGTGCCCCCCGACCTCTGGCCACGTGCGGTATTGCATGCCATTAAAGTCAATGCGGAACAAATTATTTTTAATTATTATAATGGGGAAACTCGCTTTGATATTCAAGTACTTTGGATTACACGTATAATCCTGGAACGGATTATGCTTGTAATCCGAGGTTCCACTGTATGTGTATATATATATATATATATATATATATATATATACACAGTGCCAATCCTGACCTCCCTGGGGCCCTAAGCAAATTGACATGTCACATTAAAGTTGAGAAGTAGGGGGGCAATGAGTGAGAGTGACATGTCACAATAAAGATTAAAGTTGAGAAGCGGGGGGAGGGGGTGTTCTGCTGTCGGAAATTACATCTTACATTAAAGTCAGAAGTAGGGGGTGCTGACTTCTTACCTCTTCTCCCATACAGCCAGCAAATTGAGAAGCGGGGTGAGGGGCTGAAAATTACTTCTCACCAGACGGGGGCCTCTAGTAATTTGGGGGGCCCTCCTCAGCTTTGCGGGGCCCAAATCGGCTTGCATAGTGAGCCTATAGTGCAGATCGTCTATATATATATATATATATATATATATATATATATATGCAAGTTAATATCTCCCGCAACAAGAAAAACGCTCATATATATATATATATATATATATATATATATATATATATATATATATATATAAATATATACATACATTTTTCATCTTGCCTTAGCCAGAGTGGCCATATGTGTAATAAAACTCCTTAATTTGATGCTATAGCGCAGCTGCCCCTATACCAGGCAGCTGCGCTCCGTGATTCCTCTTCCTCGCGTCACTTCCGGTGTGCGCGCCATGCGTTCCAGCATGGAACGCGGAACTGTGATTAGAGGTTCTTCATGTCACTTCCGGGGCGCGCACCATGCGTTCCAGCGTGGAACGCGGAAGTGCGACTGCACCTCTCCTTCCCCGCGAATTGCGGGTATTTAAACACCTAAGAATGACGGCAGGGTGTTCTGATATTTTGTTAGACACCCGCCGTCATGTTCTAGCAACCACGCACCTCGAGGATCCCCAAGATGCACTGCAGCCCCTGCACCACTACAACCTGGTAACCTGACTTCAAATACCAACTACGAATCCAAGGCTTCCTGCTTTGGTCACCTTGTACCCTCTACGCCAGGACCGCTCCACCAGCCTGTACAGCTTAATTACCTGCTCAGAACTCTTACTCAAAGCCTGCAAAATCGCAAGTATTTGTGCTAGGAAGAGCACCTGCTCCAATGTCAGACCTTATTGCTAACAGCTCATTATACTTCTGCTTGTAGCTGCATGTCTCGCCTGGGACACTTTGCTTTCATTTCCAGATGATGTGACATAACATTATCCATTTCTGTTCTTTAGCTTATTAATCCTGTTATTACTCAGATTGTGTGGGCTTTCGCTTTGCTGTATGTAACTGCTTCTACGGTACCTGGTTAATAGTACCCAGCTACGCTTATGCCGCAATAAGGTAGCATTTAGTCACTTGCATGAATTACGTTACGAGGTTGTGATGAACTAACCCTAACTTTCTGTGAAACTGAGAGTGATCTAGTGGTTTAACCTGAGAAACCTCTACAACGTTAAACAGGTCTGATCCATCAGTACTGGCCTGGTGTAACGTGACATAATATCAGAACCATATATACGTTTACAAATGGATCCCGGGGATTTCGCCAATCATCTAGTTGTTCTATCACAGAGAGTAGAGACCCTTACTGCCTCTATGAATGAACTTCGCTTAGAAAATGAAGTGATACGTAATCAAGCTCACGCTCAACAGCGTGATAGGCCCGAACCCAAGGTTTGCTCCCCAGAACCTTTTTCAGGGGACCGAAAACTTTACCGTCAGTTTGTCAGCTCCTGCCGACTCATGTATGAATTACGGCCCGCACATATTACTCAGATAGGATTAAGATCCTTACTCTAGTTTCCTACCTCAAGGGTGAGCCTCGCGTTTGGGCTGACGCTTATGTTGAAGAACATGGCGATCTCCTAGGTTCATTTAACAGTTTTTTAGATGAGATGTCTCTCTTATACGAGGACCCCAATAAACAACTTACTGCAGAAAATACTATTAGACAGCTCAAGCAAGGGAAGAGGCCTGCTGAAGAATATATATCAGAATTCAAATGTTGGAGCAGGGACACACAATGGACTGACATTGCTTTACGTAATCAATTCCGCATTGGCCTATCTGAGGCCATGAAGGATGAGATCGCACGCATTGAGCTTCCCCCTTCATTAGAAGATCTTATGCAAATATCCCTCACTATTGACCGACGTATTAGAGAAAGAAAGGCTGAGCGTGCTACCTCCATCCCTGTCTCACCCCCCAAGAGATATAATACTCCACCTAAAGTTGTTCCTATGGAACTTGGAACTGTTAAAGGCCCTCTCTCTCCTGCAGAGAAGCAACGTCGCAGAGCACATAACCTCTGCCTCTACTGTTCAGCCCCAGACCACATGGTATCTACTTGTCCTCTACTCAAAAAGAATACCGAAGGTACAATCTCTAACATTTGTAAGACCAGCCCCCCTCATACCACCTCTAATCAATTCACATTTATTACTCTTGTTTTACAGTGGGAACATAATACTACTACCATTGATGCCATGGTTGATACCGGAGCCTGTGGGAATTTCATTGACTCAGAGATTGTAAAGTCCAATAAAATTCCCTCTATACTCAAATCCACACCACTCTCTGTCACCTTCATTGACGGTTCTACCTCCACCTCCGGTCCTGTCTTATCCCAAACCATTCCTATTCTGGTGACTTGTGATAACCACCATGTAGAAACCTTGGTTTTCAATATAATTCCTTCTCCTCTTTTCCCAATTATTCTTGGTCTCCCATGGCTACTACTACACCAACCAACTTTCATATGGTCTACTTCATCCCTTAAATTGACTTCCTCCTACTGTAACCAAAATTGCTACACCACTGCCCCAGTGCTTAGCCTTCAGCTTGTTGCCAATGTTCTCCCGAATTACCTTCAAGACTTCAGTGATGTCTTTAGTAAGACCAATGCAGAGAGACTTCCCCCTCACAGGATTTACGACTGTCCGATTGATTTAATTCCAAATAGTCCTATCCCAACCGCCCGTATATACCCACTATCTCAACCTGAACTAGGACACCTAAAGGAATACATAGATGAGAATTTAAAAAAGGGGTTCATTAGACATTCCACTTCCCCTGCCAGTTCCGCTATGTTCTTTGTCAAAAATAAGGATGGTTCTCTCCGTCCCATCATTGACTACCGGTCCTTAAATTCTATTACTATAAAAAATCGCTATCCGTTGCCACTCATTCCAGAACTCATAGAGCGCCTCCAATCCTCAAAGATTTACACAAAATTAGATCTCAGGGGTGCTTATAATCTCATTCGGATACGCTCTGGAGATGAGTGGAAGACTGCTTTCAAGACCAGATACGGCCTATTTGAGTACACCGTCATGCCATTTGGCCTCTGTAATGCACCGGCCACCTTTCAGTGGTTCATAAATGATATTTTCAGAGATTTGCTTGATATCTGCGTAGTTATATATTTAGATGATATTTTAATTTACTCAGATTCCCTCGAGCTCCACGTCAAACATGTTCGTTGGGTTTTAGCCAGGCTTAGAACACATTCCCTGTATGCAAAATTGGAGAAATGTATTTTTAGCCAAACCAGTGTCACCTTCTTGGGATACCACATCACCCCTCAGGGGGTTCAGATGGATCAATCCAAAGTGGATTCCATTATCTCCTGGCCAGTTCCGTATTCAAGGAAAGCTCTCCAACGATTTCTGGGATTCTCCAATTATTACCGTAAATTTATTAAAAATTTCTCTGCAATAGTCAAACCATTGAATGCCCTCACTAGTTCTAAGACATCTTTCACCTGGTCTCCGGAAGCAGAAACTTCCATTTCCACCTTAAAGCACTGTTTCTCCTCAGCTCCTGTTCTGCAACTCCCTAATCCTTTATTTCATTATACTTTGGAAGTTGATGCATTCCATTATGCCTTGGGACAGGGCCGGCCCTATGATGGGACCGGGTGGTACTATGGGTACCAGGCGGCACTTTCAGGGGAGCGGCAAGTTGCCGCCCGCCCACCATGCCGTTCCGCCCGCTTCAAACCCCCTGCACTTAATGTGTGACATAATGTACTCCTTGCCGCCGCGCAGTCCTGTGCAGGAAGAGGAGGTGGCGCTGGGAGGTTGTCGCAACCTCGATCATCCAATTATTTGGTCAATAAGTTGAACCATGTGCTCCCCTCCCCTGGCTCCTCCCCTTCTCCCGCACTCTGCGAATCTTCTACCAAGTACCATGTGCAGAGCGCGGATGATGCTGAGCAGCTCCTTGACTTCCTCTCCAGGATGGACGCCCGTAGTGTGGAAGACCTGCCAGAGCAGCACGATCATCGGCGAGGTACTGTGCATGATGGTCCGCTGCCTGACACTGACAGCATCCGATTTCACTCCCTGAACAAGGGCGCCCGAACTTCCCTGCTACCAGCTGCTTGTGATGACCTCACACACAGCCCTAATGCTGTGATGCCATCTACTGTCTCCTGTCATCATCATGCTCCTCATCATCCCCCTGTTCCTGGCAACCCAGTGGGATGCCTGGAACAGGGGGATGACGAGGAGCTTGATGATCCCACCACCCTACCTCTGAGGCCTGTCATACATTTTATCACCCCCTGTCATCTCCACCCTCCCTGTCAGCTTCCTACCACCCACCCCTGTCAGCTTCCTACAACCCACCCCTGTCATCTCCACCCTCCCTGTCAGCTTCCTACCACCCACCCCTGTCAGCTTCCTACCACCCACCCCTGTCATCTCCATCCTCCCTGTCTTCTTCCTGCCACCCACCCCTGTCAGCTTTCTACCACCCACCCCTGTCAGCTTTCTACCACCCACCCCTGTCAGCTTCCTACAACCCACCCCTGTCATCTCCATCCTCCCTGTCTTCTTCCTGCCACCCACCCCTGTCAGCTTTCTACCACCCACCCCTGTCAGCTTCCTACAACCCACCCCTGTCAGCTTCCTACCACCCACCCCTGTCATCTCCATCCTCCCTGTCTTCTTCCTGCCACCCACCCCTGTCAGCTTTCTACCACCCACCCCTGTCAGCTTCCTACAACCCACCCCTGTCATCTCCATCCTCCCTGTCTTCTTCCTGCCACCCACCCCTGTCATCTTCCTACCACCCACCCCTGTCATCTCCATCCTCCCTGTCTTCTTCCTGCCACCCACCCCTGTCAGCTTTCTACCACCCACCCCTGTCAGCTTCCTACAACCCACCCCTGTCATCTCCATCCTCCCTGTCTTCTTCCTGCCACCCACCCCTGTCATCTTCCTACCACCCACCCCTGTCATCTTCCTACCACCCACCCCTGTCATCTTCCTACCACCCCACCCCTGTCATCTTCCTACCACCCACCCCTGTCAGCTTCGTACCATCCACCCCTGTCATCTTCCTACCACCCCATGTAATCTTCATACCTCCCCACCCCCTAAATTTACTTGTGCACATCACATATGATGGACGCAGGGACATTTTTTTTGGGGGGGGGGGGGGGGCGCACGTGGCTGGTCTTGCCTAGGGCGCCAAATTGCCTAGCACCGGCCCTGCCTGCACTAAGGGGCAAATTTCCGCCCGCCAGCCTGCTCCACTCCCCGCTGCACTTTGAGACAAATTGTTGCCAACCCGTTCTGCCTGCTTCGTGCTCCACTGTGAGGCAAATTGACACCCACCCACGCGCCAGCCAGCCCGCTCCACCTGTTCTGCCAGCACGTTCCATTCACCTGGGCATTGCGGGCAGAACAGGGGAACAGTCAGCGGGCGGGACAATCAGCAGGTGAGCGGGCTTGCTGGTCAATCAGCCAGCGGGGGATCATCTCTCACTGCCCGCTCTGCATCATTGCAGTTCCGCCCCCACTGTGCGGGCAGCAGAGAGATTACATTATCTCTCTGCTGCCTGCCTTTACTCTGGGACACAGCAAGTGACAATCCGCAATGTGTGGCAGGTGATGTGGTAAGTGACAATCTGCTACGTGTGGTAGGTGACGTTGTGGCAAGTGACAATGTGTGACAAGTGGCAAGTGACAATCTGCATTGTGTGGCAGGTGGCAAGTGACAATCCTCAATGTGTGACATCATGGCAAGTAACAATCTGCAATGTGTGGCAGGTGGCAAGTGACAATCCTCAATGTGTGACATCATGGCAAGTAACAATCTGCAATGTGTGGCAGGTGACAACCCGCATCTGGTGACGCGGCAAGTGACAATCCACATCTGAAGGCAGGTGACGTTGGCAACTGACACGCTCGGGGCTCCTACTGATTCTGCAATATGGTGAGTTGAACTATTTTATATAACAATGTAATAATAGAAATTATGCACTTCAAGCATTTTTATTATTATTATTATTATTTTACTAGTAATGGCAGTGATCTGTTTTTTTTCCCCCGAGACTGCGACATTTTTGGGACCATTCACATTTATACAGCGATCTGTGCTATTAAAATGCACTGATTAATGTTTAAATGTCACTGTCAGGGAAGGTGTTAAATGTGTTCCCTGGGAGGTGTTTCTAACTGGGGGGGGTGGGACTGACTGGAGGAGGAGAGAGAGATCTCTGTTCCTAATCACTAGGATAGAGCCATGACAGGTCCTCTTTATACTCCTACATACATGTATAGAGCCATGACAGGTCCTCATTATACTTCTATATACACGTATAATGCCATGACAGGTCCTCTTTATACTCCTATACATGTATAGAGCCATGACAGGTCCTATTTAGTTATAATGATATCAAATAAAGGATGTGGGGGCATTTTGGTGGACGTGATTTTTTTTCTGGGGAGGGGGCAGCATTTTATTCTTGGTACCAGGCAGCACAATGTCTTGGGCCGGCACTGCCTTGGGAGCTGTACTCTCTCAACGCCCGACTCTCTCTGACTCCTTGCATCCAGTAGCCTACTACTCCAGAACACTAACACAAGCTGAAAGAAATTATCCTATCGGTGAAAAGGAACTCTTGGCCATTAAAGTTGCCTTGGAAAATTGGAGACATTTACTTGAAGGTTCAACTCATCCAATAACTATACTCACTGACCACCGTAATCTACAACATCTGAAATCCTGTAAGACCCTCTCTGCTCGTCAGGTTAGATGGACTCTCTTCTTTGACAGGTTTGACTTTTTTATAAGCTATCGACCCGCTTCACAAAACATTAAAGCAGACTCTCTCTCACGAATGTCTGAAGATCAATTCACGGAGAATCCACCAGTCTCTATCATCCCTCCTCATCGTTTCATTGGCAATGTCACTTCGTTTAGGCAGTTACTCTCCGAAACCCTAGCTACAGAAACTTGTAACCTTCCAACAGGCCTTATCAAACATCCTGACGGGCTATATACCTACCAAAATAAAATGTATGTACCCCCCAAACTGCAGATTCCTTTACTCCGTCTACTTCATGATTCTCCATTAGCCGGTCATCCTGGCATTACTAACACCATTCACCTTGCCAAGAGACATTACTGGTGGCCCTCTCTTTCTAAATCTGTACACCAGTATGTAAAATCATGTGACGTTTGTGCCCACAACAAATTATCCAGAAAACCTCCTTTCGGTTTATTGGCACCACTTCCAGTACCTCAGAGACCCTGGGAGGTAGTCTCTATTGATTTTATTGTAGACCTCCCTAGATCAAACGATACTAATACTGTTATGGTTACCGTTGACCTCCTAACTAAAATGGCACACTTCACTCCCTTAAAGAAACTACCAACTTCCCTAGAGACGGCAAAAGCCTTTATCAACACAGTCCTTAGACTACATGGCTTACCCTCCCAAATTATCTCGGATCGTGGATCTCAATTCATTTCCAAATTCTGGAAAGCCCTTACTACCACCTTACAGATCGACCTTAGACTATCAACTGCTTACCATCCTCAGACAAATGGTCAAACCGAACGTATAAATCAAATTTTGGAACAATATCTACGCTGCTACTGTACACATCTTCAAGATGATTGGAATCCTTTACTGCCTTTGGCTGAGTATGCCTACAATAACTCCACGAGTTCTTCTACCCGATTTTCTCCATTTTACGCCAATTATGGGTTTCACCCCAACAACTTACCTTCTTCGTTCCTCCCAAATCCAGTACCTGCAGTCACAGACTATCTATCTTCCATAGAGAAGACACTCCACCTTCTACGTACCAATTTGGAGAGTGCACACGCAAACACAGAAGAAATACTATGATTCACACCGCTCTACGCCACCAACATACAAGGTGGGGGATTTAGTTTGGTTATCCACACGCAATCTTCACCTAAATATTCCCTCCAGGAAACTTGGAAATCAATTCACTGGACCATTCCCAATTTCTCATATTATCAATCCCAATGCTGTCAGACTCTCCCTACCACCAGACTGGAAGGTACATCCATCATTCCACGTGTCACTCATCAAACCTTACATTTCTAACCCCTTTCCTAACAGGAAACCACTTCCACCACCTCCTGTACAAGTTCTCGGTGAAACCGAATACATCGTTGAAAATTTTTTAGATTCCAGGAAAAAAGCTTCTAATCTTCAATACCTCATACGCTGGAAAGGCTATGATCAGTCTGATGACTCTTGGGAAGATTCTTCCAATATACATGCTGCACGACTAATCAAACAATTTCATCAGAAATATCCTAACAAACCCGCTCAACCTGGTAGCTCTATAAGAGCTCCCTTGAGGAGGGGAGTATGTAATAAAACTCCTTAATTTGATGCTATAGCGCAGCTGCCCCTATACCAGGCAGCTGCGCTCCGTGATTCCTCTTCCTCGCGTCACTTCCGGTGTGCGCGCCATGCGTTCCAGCATGGAACGCGGAACTGTGATTAGAGGTTCTTCATGTCACTTCCGGGGCGCGCACCATGCGTTCCAGCGTGGAACGCGGAAGTGCGACTGCACCTCTCCTTCCCCGCGAATTGCGGGTATTTAAACACCTAAGAATGACGGCAGGGTGTTCTGATATTTTGTTAGACACCCGCCGTCATGTTCTAGCAACCACGCACCTCGAGGATCCCCAAGATGCACTGCAGCCCCTGCACCACTACAACCTGGTAACCTGACTTCAAATACCAACTACGAATCCAAGGCTTCCTGCTTTGGTCACCTTGTACCCTCTACGCCAGGACCGCTCCACCAGCCTATACAGCTTAATTACCTGCTCAGAACTCTTACTCAAAGCCTGCAAAATCGCAAGTATTTGTGCTAGGAAGAGCACCTGCTCCAATGTCAGACCTTATTGCTAACAGCTCATTATACTTCTGCTTGTAGCTGCATGTCTCGCCTGGGACACTTTGCTTTCATTTCCAGATGATGTGACATAACATTATCCATTTCTGTTCTTTAGCTTATTAATCCTGTTATTACTCAGATTGTGTGGGCTTTCGCTTTGCTGTATGTAACTGCTTCTACGGTACCTGGTTAATAGTACCCAGCTACGCTTATGCCGCAATAAGGTAGCATTTAGTCACTTGCATGAATTACGTTACGAGGTTGTGATGAACTAACCCTAACTTTCTGTGAAACTGAGAGTGATCTAGTGGTTTAACCTGAGAAACCTCTACAACGTTAAACAGGTCTGATCCATCAGTACTGGCCTGGTGTAACGTGAAAATATGTGATTGGTGTAGTGGATAATATTGCGCTGCTAATAAATATGGTAAGCTGCTAAACGCAGTTAATTGAAAAATAAAAGCAAATAACAAGAATGTATTGGTAAAGTGCAGTGCTTATAGATTACAATGTAAATTAAATAACAAAGTAAATAGTGTCATAAAAAAGTGATGAAAATACACTGAAAAAATAAAAAAAAATAAAGAAAAAGGAACAGGTGAAACAAGAACAAAAATGACTAATGTCCAAAATAAAACACCAAGTGATAAAGTCCATATAAAGCTGAAGGTAACGGTTTCAATCGTGACCAAAAAATAGATAATTTGCCGAGGAACAATGTTATGAAAACATCAATGTCCAGGAATGTGACTTTCTTATTTGAAGTGAAAAGATCCCACCACCAGTAAAAAATACAGGCTTACCCGAAACGGTAGACTATATTTCTAGAGTCAAAAGAGCTTAGTGTTCGAGCTGACGCGTTTCGTGTAAACACACGTTATCAATAGTGTTGCTCACGAATATTCGTATTGCGAATATTCGGCTTGAATATGGCATATTCGAGTATTCGCGATATATTCCGAATTTCGCGGTGAATATTCGCTATTTCGAATATTCGTATTTTTTCAATTTTTTTTTTAGAACAGATCACATCCTAGACATCCCCGTCGACGTGTAAAAGCATTGCTGGTATGATTAGAGACCTTGGGCCGAGTAGCTGCAGCGATCCTTTTATATTGCCGAATATTCGCAATGCGATTATTCGGCAATAGCGATATCGCGCGATTATCTTCTTCGCCCTATCTGCCGCCACAGAGCGATTATTTCAGTTTAATTTTTAAAACAGATCACATCCTAGTGATCTCCTTCGACGTCTAAAAGCATTGCTGTTATGATTAGAGACCTTGGTTCGAGTAGCTGAAGCGATCTTTTTATATTGCCGAATATTCGCAATGCGAATATTCGGCAATCGGAATATTGCGCGATTATTTACTCCGCCCTTCTGCATCAGAGCCAATCAGAGTTCTCCTTCCACACTCGTCATAGGTTAGCAACCAATAGGAACCTGCCTGTATGGGCATTATATAAGGTCACTCCCAGCAGCATTTCATTGCAGATCCAGATGTTGGCTAGAGAGTGTGGAGACTGTGTCTGTGTTGCTGGTATTTTGCATCTTGCATCATTAGCATTGTGCTTTATCGTTGCTATTTGCTACTTACTGATTCCAGTGGATAATTTCCAGTTCATAATCATAAACTGCTTTTTTCAAAGCAATACACCCAAGAGCTTTTTTAAAAGCTAATTTTTGTTTTGTGCTGTGTTGTTCAACTTGTGCTAGTGTAGTAAGTTGCAGCTTAGCTATTGACTGCTTCTTATTGATTTAAGTGCAGATATTCCTGATTCCTGAAAGGCCCAAGAGCTTTTTTAAAAGCTAATTTTTGTTTTCTGCTGTGTTGTTCAACTTGTGCTAGTGTAGTAAGTTGCAGCTTAGCTATTGACTGCTTCTTATTGATTTAAGTGCAGATATTCCTGATTCCTGAAAGGCCCAAGAGCTTTTTTAAAAGCTAATTTTTGTTTTCTGCTGTGTTGTTCAACTTGTGCTAGTGTAGTAAGTTGCAGCTTAGCTATTGACTGCTTCTTATTGATTTAAGTGCAGATATTCCAGATTCCTGAAAGGCCCTAGAGCTTTTTTAAAAGCTAATTTTTGTTTTCTGCTGTGTTGTTCAACTTGTGCTAGTGTAGTAAGTTGCAGCTTAGCTATTGACTGCTTCTTATTGATTTAAGTGCAGATATTCCAGATTCCTGAAAGGCCCTAGAGCTTTTTTAAAAGCTAAGTTTTGTGTTGTTCATTTTAGTTAGATTTCTGTATAGTAAGTGCACATACTGTTGGTGTACATTTATTGCAGCTAGCTTACTTTAGTGTGTGTTTAGTGTCTGTGTTCTGTGTTTAAAAAAAAAAAAAAAAAAAAAACTTATTAGTTAGTGTTTCTTTAGGTAATTTTTTTTTGTAGTTGTAGTCCTTGTCAGTTAGTGTTTTAAAAAAAAAAAATAAAAAATAACTTTAGTTTATAGTCATATACGTTTGTGTAAGCAGTTAGTGTTTGTTTAGTGCATTTATTTTTATTTTTTGTAGTTCTTGTCTTTGGTGTACTAGTTTTATTATAGTTTAGTAGCTGTCTGTGTACGTCTTTGTCTGCGTGCCTGTCTTTTAAAAAAACACCAAAAAACATTTTACACACATTTCCCCCCCCCAATAAAGTTTACCCCCCCCCCCCCCCCACACACATCAGCAATCATGAGCGGCATCCGTGGCCGTGGCAGCAGGGGTAGGGGAGTTACTCCCAGTGCTGGGTCGCTGCCAGCACGGGGTACCTCTCGTGCCCCTACTATTGGTAGAGGATCGGGTGGAAGGGGAGTCCGCCTCATGCGTGAATTTTTTACATCTGGCAGCCGCCCGATATTGCCATCTCAGGCTCAAGTAGTGGTGGACTACATGGGGCACAGCAGTGCCACTGAGTCGTCGGTCCCGACTCCCAGTAGTTCCACCATTACACCGTTGCCTGTAGTACCCCCCCCCAGCCCCCAAGAGTCCAGCATCTTACTGTTCGACAGCGACAGTGAGAGGGATGTCTTGGTGGAGGCCATGCATCGGGCAGAGCTCCAGCTCTGTCCTGTTGGTCAGGACATTTTTGAATGGATGGACGAGGAGGATGGGATACCTGATGTCAGTATCCCAGAGACATCCCTTCAAAGTGGTGCTGCTGTTTTGGTGCAGGAAACAGCAGCACCTAGTCAGACCCAGGCGTGGGTGAGTGGACAGCGGAGCCAGGCTATCGGCTCCATGTCAGCTGGTTCCCTCAGACCACAACATCTCAGCCCTTGGTCTGACATCTCTGGGGGCGATGAGGAGGGTGACCCATCATGGTTTCCATCTGGCTCATCGGCTCACTGCGTCAGTGACGACGGGGAAGGTAGGCACCCTGCGGAAACTTGCGCCAGGTCACCACCAGGGAGACCAGCGTCAGGGTCTCCACTGGACATGGCAGCAGGAGGTGTCAGCAGCAGCAGCAGCAGCAGCAGGCAGCTCCACCTGTGCGTACCGAGTCCCAGCAGGTGCAAGTCAGCGTCACCCCATCTGACGGGAGGGTGGCGCTGAAGTCACCTGTCTGGGCCTACTTCACCCTGGTGGCAGACAACCCTCTAGTGGCCATCTGCCGGATCTGTTCAGTCAGGGTGAAGAGAGGGAAGCATTTGGCTCGGGTGGGTACCACAGCCCTGAACCAGCACCTGAGGATAAATCACTGGCGGGTGCATGACGAGATGAAGCATGGTGGTGGTAGCAGCGCCACCACCACAAGTGAGCAGGGTACAGCAGCCCCTGCCACAGCTTCATCTCTTCCCAGCAGGTCATGCCCCCCCGCTCCCTCTAGTAGTGGTACTGGTACCGGCAACCAGACCTCTACTTTGACAGCACCCTCCGCGTCTGTGTCCCGCACTGCCGTCCGGCGCCAGGCGACTATTTCAGACGCCTTTGAACGCAACACTCCCTTCCCCACCGGAGACCGACGTGTGCGTTCCCTCAATGGGCTCCTGGCAAGGGTTATTGCCCAACATCTTCTGCCCTTCAATATCGTGGACAGCAACCCCTTCAGACAGATGTTGGAGCAGGCCCAACCCCAATGGCGTGTCTCCAGCCGCCATTTCTTTGCCAGGACTGGTGTCCCTGCCCTACACCAGCACATTGTGAAGAATGTAACCCTGTCGCTGGATCACGCTGTCAGCGACAGGGTGCATCTGACAATGGATGGCTGGACCAGCAGGCATGGGCAGGGGCGCTACATAAGCTTTACTGCCCATTGGGTTTCCCTCCAAGGCGCCGGGGAGGGATCGGCGGCAACAGATTTTGTGGTGCCGCCCCGGGGTGTCCAGGGGAGAACTGCTGGTCTCCGTCAAGCCTCTGTCTCCGCAGCTGCTGAGCCTCCCAGCAAGCGCCCCCGTAGCTACTCAGGTGTGGTGCACGTGCGCTGTCAGGCCGTGCTCCAGCTTGTTAGCTTAGGGGACCGGAGACACACTGGACAAGAAGTGCTGACCGCACTTCAGGCTCAGGTCCAGAAGTGGCTGACACCCCGAAGGCTCCAGGCAGGTATGGTTGTCTGTGATAACGGCAGCAACCTACTCTCCGCCCTTCAGGCTGGCAGTCTGACTCACGTGCCCTGTCTGGCACATGTCCTCAACCTAGTGGTGCAGAAGTTCATGCGCACCTATCCTGGGTTGAGTGACATTGTGCTAAGGGTGCGTAGGATTGCCAGCCACTTCAGGCGCTCCCCAACCGCTACCGCGTCCCTGTCCAAGTGGCAGCGGGTCAACAGGCTGCCCCCTCACAGGCTGATTGTGGACAGTGTGACGCGGTGGAACTCCACCCTCCAAATGCTGGAGAGGTTGTGGGAGCAGCGAAGGGCGGTGAGGCAGTACCTGCTGGAGCAACCCACTGCCGGCCCAGCACCAACACTCCCGTACATCACCTGTGCGGAGTGGGGGCAGATACACCAGGTCTGCCAGGTGTTGGGCCCTTTTGAGCAGGCGACCAAGATGGTCAGCAGGGAGCATGTCGACCTTAAAGACGTGCTCCCTATAGTGTTCGTGCTGGAGAGGACACTAGATCGCCTGCTCGAAGCTGGGGAGAGTGCCTTGGTGGAGCAGGAGGAGGCAGCACTGCTCCACCGAGACCAGGGCCAGGACGAGGAGGAGGAGGAGGAGGAGGATGATGATGATGATGAGGACGAGGTTGCTGGTGTCGTCCTGGAGTCAGGGCCTGGTCAGGAGGGACAGCCGGTGTTGGGGGCACCGATAGTCCGGGGGTTGGGCATCTCTGAGCGTGAGCAGCAGCGCCTCAGGGATGAAGAGTCTGACCTCATTGACCTGGGCAGCAGTGAGAAGTCACAGCGGGCTGCGCTCTTCCCCATGGCTGCCCACATGCTGAGATGCCTCAGGAGGGACCCCCGGGTTAAGACCATCAAGGGCAGGGATGATTATTGGATGGCCACCCTTTTGGATCCCAGGTGCAAGGGGAAAGTGGAGCAGTTCATCCCAGCCAGCCGGAGGCAGCCCAGGATGGAGGAACTGCAGGCAGGCATTGTCAGCCGGTTGGAGCAGGCAACTCCCCGGCCTCCAGTTGTCACCCCTCATCTCACCCAGCAGGTGTCTGCACCCAGCAGCAGCCGAGCAGGGGACCTAATGGAAGAGATGAGGATGTTCTTCCAATCGGATCAACACAGTACCAGCAGCAGCAGAAGCAGTCACCACCAGCGGCTGGCCCACATGGTGGCAGATTACATGGCGTCCGCCGGTGCTTCGGAGAGTATGAATACCGACGACCCCATGGAGTACTGGGTTGCCAGATTAGACACCTGCCGCGAGCTCGCTCAGTATGCGCTGGAGCTATTGTCTTGCCCCCCCTCCAGCGTACTATCTGAGCGGACATTCAGCGCGGCAGGTGGGGTGGTCACGGACAAGAGGACAGACTCACATTCATAAAGATGAATGAGTCCTGGATCGGCGGTGACTTTCTGGCACCCGCCGTCGGTTCAGGGCGCTGAAGGGTCCCTTGTCATGCATTCCCTGATCTATTTACAGTGCTGAAAAAAATTATTTGAACACCTGAGTAAATCAATGTAAATATTTGGTAGAGTAGGCTTTGTTTTCAATTACAGCGGTCAAACCTTTCTTGTAGTTTTTCACCAGCTTTGCACACACTGTAGGAGGGATATTTGACCCACTCCTCCACACAGATCTTCTCTACATGAGTCAGGTTTCTGGGCTATCGCTGAGAAAACCGGAGTTTGAGCTCCCTCCAAAAATTCTCTATTGGGTTTAGGTCTGGAGACTGGCTAGGCCACGCCAGAACCTTGATATGCTCCTTACAGAGCCACTCCTTGGTTATCCTGGCTGTGTGCTTTGGGTCATTGTCATGTTGGAAGACCCAGCCTCGACCCATCTTCAAAGCTCTAACTGAGGGAAGGAGGTTGTTGCCCAAAATCTCGCAATACATGGCCCCGGACATCCTCTCCTTAAAGCGGAGGTTCACCCTAAATATAAGATCTCCCATGTGATCCAGCATACTGGCGTCAGCGCCAGTATGCTGGGTTTTTTTTTTTTAATCCCACACTTACTGTATTATGCAGGAATTTCTTTTTTTCCCCCCGCGGTGGACGGCTCTGGTATTGCTCGTCACATCTTCCTAAAATACCCGATATGGACTCGGGTAATCTCGGCGAAAATGCGGCGCCTGCGCACAGACCTAGGAGCTGACTGCGCAGGCGCCGTATTTCTCCGAGTCCTATTTCGGAGGGCGTGACGCGCCATAGCCGTAGGACTCGGAGAAATACGGCGCCTGCGCAGTCAGCTCCTAGGTCTGTGCGCAGGCGCCGCATTTTCGACGAGATTACCCGAGTCCATATCGGGTATTTTAGGAAGATGTGACGCGCTATACTGGCGCCGTCCACCACGGGGGAAAAAAAGAAATTCCTGCATAATACAGTAAGTGTGGGATTAAAAAAAAAAAACCAGCATACTGGCGCTGACGCCAGTATGCTGGATCACATGGGAGATCTTATATTTAGGGTGAAATACCGCTTTAATATAGTGCAGTAACCCTGTCCCATGTGCAGAAAAACACCCCCAAAGCATGATGCTACCACCCCCATGCTTCACAGTAGGGATGGCGTTCTTGGCATGGTACTCATCATTCATCTTCCTCCGAACACGGTTAGTGGAATTATGACCAAAAAGTTATATTATGGTCTCATCTGACCACATGACTTTCTCCCATCAGTCCTCTGGATCAGTGAAGACACCTATGTCACAAGTTATTTGCCACTCTATACTACTATTACCACTGATGCTGCTGCTGCTGTTCATGGCAGCTCTTTCCCGAGTCATTTCACACTATATTGTCTACTGCTACTAATACTGCTGCTGCTCACGACACCTATGTCACTAGTTATTTGACACTATGGACTACTATGGTCACTACTGACGCTGTAAAGTCCTGCCCACGTGTTTAGATGTACTATGTCTGCAGTCTCTGACCATCTCCTGTACTATGTCTGCAGTCTGACCATCTCATGTACTATGTCTGCAGTCTCTGACCATCTGCTGTACTGTGTCTGCAGTCTCTGACCATCTCCTGTACTATGTCTGCAGTCTGACCATCTCATGTACTATGTCTGCAGTCTCTGACCATCTGCTGTACTATGTCTGCAGTCTCTGACAATCTCCTGTACTGTGCCTGCAGTCTCTGACCATCTCCTGTACTATGTCTGCAGTCTCACCATCTCATGTACTATGTCTGTAGTCTCTGACCATCTGCTGTACTATGTCTGCAGTCTCTGACAATCTCCTGTACTATGTCTGCAGTCTCTGACAATCTCCTGTACTATGTCTGCAGTCTATGACAATCTCCTGTACTATGTCTGCAGTCTGACCATCTCATGTACTATGTCTGCAGTCTGACCATCTCATGTACTATGTCTGCAGTCTGACCATCTCCTGTACGATGTCTGCAGTCTGACCATCTCATGTACTATGTCTGCAGTCTCTGACAATCTCCTGTACTATGTCTGCAGTCTATGACAATCTCCTGTACTATGTCTGCAGTCTGACCATCTCATGTACTATGTCTGCAGTCTGACCATCTCATGTACTATGTCTGCAGTCTCTGACCATCTCCTGTACTATGTCTGCAGTCTCTGACCATCTCCTGTACTATGTCTGCAGTCTCTGACAATCTCCTGTACTATGTCTGCAGTCTGACCATCTCATGTACTATGTCTGCAGTCTCTGACCATCTCCTGTACTATGTCTGCAGTCTCTGACCATCTCCTGTACTATGTCTGCAGTCTGACCATATCATGTACTATGTCTGCAGTCTCTGACCATCTCCTGTACTATGTCTGCAGTCTCTGACAATCTCCTGTACTATGTCTGCAGTCTGACCATCTCATGTACTATGTCTGCAGTCTCTGACCATCTCCTGTACTATGTCTGCAGTCTGACCATCTCATGTACTATGTCTGCAGTCTCTGACAATCTCCTGTACTATGTCTGCAGTCTGACCATCTCATGTACTATGTCTGCAGTCTCTGACCATCTCCTGTACTATGTCTGCAGTCTGATCATCTCATGTACTATGTCTGCAGTCTGACCATCTCATGTACTATGTCTGCAGTCTCTGACAATCTCCTGTACTATGTCTGCAGTCTCTGACCATGTCCTGTACTATGTCAGCAGTCTCTGATAATCTCCTGTACTATGTCTGCAGTCTCTGACCATCTCCTGTACTATGTCTGCAGTCTCTGACCATCTCCTGTACTATGTCTGCAGTCTCTGACAATCTCCTGTACTATGTCTGCAGTCTCTGACCATGTCCTGTACTATGTCTGCAGTCTCTGACCATCTCCTGTACTATGTCTGCAGTCTCTGACCATCTCCTGTACTATGTCTGCAGTCTCTGACAATCTCCTGTACTATGTCTGCAGTCTGACCATCTCATGGACTATGTCTGCAGTCTCTGACCATCTCCTGTACTATGTCTGCAGTCTCTGACAATCTCCTGTACTATGTCTGCAGTCTATGACAATCTCCTGTACTATGTCTGCAGTCTGACAATCTCCTGTACTATGTCTGCAGTCTGACCATCTCATGTACTATGTCTGCAGTCTCTGACCATCTCATGTACTATGTCTGCAGTCTCTGACCATCTCCTGTACTATGTCTGCAGTCTCTGACCATCTCCTGTACTATGTCTGCAGTCTCTGACAATCTCCTGTACTATGTCTGCAGTCTGACCATCTCATGTATTATGTCTGCAGTCTCTGACCATCTCCTGTACTATGTCTGCAGTCTCTGACCATCTCCTGTACTATGTCTGCAGTCTGACCATCTCATGTACTATGTCTGCAGTCTCTGACAATCTCCTGTACTATGTCTGCAGTCTGACCATCTCATGTACTATGTCTGCAGTCTCTGACCATCTCCTGTACTATGTCTGCAGTCTCTGACAATCTCCTGTACTATGTCTGCAGTCTGACCATCTCATGTACTATGTCTGCAGTCTCTGACCATCTCCTGTACTATGTCTGCAGTCTCTGACCATCTCATGTACTATGTCTGCAGTCTCTGACCATCTCCTGTACTATGTCTGCAGTCTCTGACCATCTCCTGTACTATGTCTGCAGTCTGACCATCTCATGTACTATGTCTGCAGTCTCTGACCATCTCCTGTACTATGTCTGCAGTCTCTGACAATCTCCTGTACTATGTCTGCAGTCTCTGACCATCTCCTGTACTATGTCTGCAGTCTCTGACCATCTCCTGTACTATGTCTGCAGTCTCTGACCATCTCCTGTACTATGTCTGCAGTCTGACCATCTCATGTACTATGTCTGCAGTCTCTGACCATCTCCTGTACTATGTCTGCAGTCTGACCATCTCCTGTACTATGTCTGCAGTCTCTGACAATCTCCTGTACTATGTCTGCAGTCTGACCATCTCCTGTACTATGTCTGCAGTCTCTGACAATCTCCTGTACTATGTCTGCAGTCTGACCATCTCATGTACTATGTCTGCAGTCTCTGACCATCTCCTGTACTATGTCTGCAGTCTCTGACCATCTCCTGTACTATGTCTGCAGTCTGACCATCTCATGTACTATGTCTGCAGTCTCTGACAATCTCCTGTACTATGTCTGCAGTCTGACCATCTCATGTACTATGTCTGCAGTCTCTGACCATCTGCTGTACTATGTCTGCAGTCTCTGACAATCTCCTGTACTGTGCCTGCAGTCTCTGACCATCTCCTGTACTATGTCTGCAGTCTGACCATCTCATGTACTATGTCTGCAGTCTCTGACCATCTGCTGTACTATGTCTGCAGTCTCTGACAATCTCCTGTACTATGTCTGCAGTCTCTGACAATCTCCTGTACTATGTCTGCAGTCTATGACAATCTCCTGTACTATGTCTGCAGTCTGACCATCTCATGTACTATGTCTGCAGTCTGACCATCTCATGTACTATGTCTGCAGTCTGACCATCTCCTGTACTATGTCTGCAGTCTGACCATCTCATGTACTATGTCTGCAGTCTCTGACAATCTCCTGTACTATGTCTGCAGTCTATGACAATCTCCTGTACTATGTCTGCAGTCTGACCATCTCATGTACTATGTCTGCAGTCTGACCATCTCATGTACTATGTCTGCAGTCTCTGACCATCTCCTGTACTATGTCTGCAGTCTCTGACCATCTCCTGTACTATGTCTGCAGTCTCTGACAATCTCCTGTACTATGTCTGCAGTCTGACCATCTCATGTACTATGTCTGCAGTCTCTGACCATCTCCTGTACTATGTCTGCAGTCTCTGACCATCTCCTGTACTATGTCTGCAGTCTGACCATCTCATGTACTATGTCTGCAGTCTCTGACCATCTCCTGTACTATGTCTGCAGTCTCTGACAATCTCCTGTACTATGTCTGCAGTCTGACCATCTCATGTACTATGTCTGCAGTCTCTGACCATCTCCTGTACTATGTCTGCAGTCTCTGACCATCTCCTGTACTATGTCTGCAGTCTGACCATCTCATGTACTATGTCTGCAGTCTCTGACCATCTCCTGTACTATGTCTGCAGTCTGACCATCTCCTGTACTATGTCTGCAGTCTCTGACAATCTCCTGTACTATGTCTGCAGTCTGACCATCTCATGTACTATGTCTGCAGTCTCTGACCATCTCCTGTACTATGTCTGCAGTCTCTGACCATCTCCTGTACTATGTCTGCAGTCTGACCATCTCATGTACTATGTCTGCAGTCTCTGACCATCTCCTGTACTATGTCTGCAGTCTCTGACAATCTCCTGTACTATGTCTGCAGTCTGACCATCTCATGTACTATGTCTGCAGTCTCTGACCATCTCCTGTACTATGTCTGCAGTCTGACCATCTCATGTACTATGTCTGCAGTCTCTGACAATCTCCTGTACTATGTCTGCAGTCTCTGACCATCTCCTGTATTATGTCTGCAGTCTGATCATCTCATGTACTATGTCTGCAGTCTGACCATCTCATGTACTATGTCTGCAGTCTCTGACAATCTCCTGTACTATGTCTGCAGTCTCTGACCATCTCCTGTACTATGTCTGCAGTCTCTGACCATCTCCTGTACTATGTCAGCAGTCTCTGATAATCTCCTGTACTATGTCTGCAGTCTCTGACCATCTCCTGTACTATGTCTGCAGTCTCTGACCATCTCCTGTACTATGTCTGCAGTCTCTGACAATCTCCTGTACTATGTCTGCAGTCTCTGACCATCTCCTGTACTATGTCTGCAGTCTGACCATCTCATGTACTATGTCTGCAGTCTCTGACCATCTCCTGTACTATGTCTGCAGTCTGACCATCTCCTGTACTATGTCTGCAGTCTCTGACAATCTCCTGTACTATGTCTGCAGTCTCTGACAATCTCCTGTACTATGTCTGCAGTCTCTGACCATCTCATGTACTATGTCTGCAGTCTCTGACCATCTCCTGTACTATGTCTGCAGTCTCTGACAATCTCCTGTACTATGTCTGCAGTCTCTGACAATCTCCTATACTATGTCTGCAGTCTCTGACCATCTCATGTACTATGTCTGCAGTCTCTGACCATCTCCTGTACTATGTCTGCAGTCTCTGACCATCTCATGTACTATATCTGCAGTCTGACCATCTCATGGACTATGTCTGCAGTCTCTGACCATCTCCTGTACTATGTCTGCAGTCTCTGACCATCTCATGTACTATGTCTGCAGTCTGACCATCTCATGTACTATGTCTGCAGTCTCTGACAATCTCCTGTACTATGTCTGCAGTCTGACCATCTCCTGTACTATGTCTGCAGTCTCTGACCATCTCCTGTACTATGTCTGCAGTCTCTGACCATCTCCTGTACTATGTCTGCAGTCTGACCATCTCATGTACTATGTCTGCAGTCTCTGATAATCTCCTTTAGTATTTTGAGGGGAGAGCCATGCGCACTTGCGCTGCAATCGTGATGCATCGTTCGTGATGCATCACGGAATCAAATCGAATCGTGGACTTGATAATCGAAATTGCATCGAATCGTGAGACGGGTGAAGATGCGCAGCCCTAGTTTTTATGGTGCAGTTTTGATGGGCTAGTTTTTGAAGGAGCAGTTTTTGATGGGGCAATGGACCGAACTGGATTGACACGCGGTTGGATCACATTTACATCTCTAGGGGCACCGTCTCCAGTCAGTAGTATTGGTGGAGGCAAGACCACGCCGCACAATTTACCCTGAAATTGTATCTTTTCTAGTTACATTACATTTTAATACTACTGCTGCTGCCTCCATGCTGAGTAATGCTTCATGACCTCTCTGGCACAGCGGATCCACCAAGAGCCTCCGCTACAAGCTACCAGACCGGATCGTAAAAGCAAGTGTAACTAAAACAATGAACTTTATGTTAAACCCTGATTTGCGGCCTTTATACTGCAACCATTAGCCTGTATGCAAGAGCAAATCTGCACTCTCTCTCTCTTTCTTGCTCTCTCTCTCTATATCTATATATATATCTATTGTTGCTTTTGTTATGTTTATTTTTCAACAGTTTAGTTTGTGTTCGTCGTGACTGTGTCTGTGTACTTTAGTTTGTCCTAGTTTTGTGTTAAATAAAATAACAGTATAAAATTGATTTTGCTTATTATGAAGTTAGATGTGTTGATGTTGATGTTGATGTGTTAGATGTGAAGTTAGATGTGTTGAAAAACCTAAAAATCTATCTCAAAAACAAAGGAAACATTTAAAAAAAATAAAACTTTTTATTAAACAAATTAAAACTCAAGATAAGTCTTCATGCGCTTCAGCGTTTCTTCCTGTTTTGCAAAAAGTTTGGCCTGTTCCTTCTCCAGCTGCTTGTTCTGCTTCTGAAGGTATTCAATTTGGCTCAGATTGGCAGAAATCCTCTCAGCAATTTTTCTATGAGCTGTCTGGTAACCCTCCAATTCTTTTGCATCTGTTAGGATATAAGAAAAAACAATTTGTTTTCAAAGACCCTTAACAAATACATAAAATATTTCTGTTGCTTATTAATCAATCATTATCATGTCTATACACTTGTTATGTGTCTAGCACAGACCGGGAGTGCAGAATTATTAGGCAAATGAGTAATTGGACCACATCATCCTCTTTATGCATGTTGTCTTACTCCAAGCTGTATAGGCTCGAAAGCCTACTACCAATTAGGCATATTAGGTAATGTACAACTCTGTAATGAGAAGGTGTGTGGTCTAATGACATCAACACTCTATATCAGGTGTGCATAATTATTAGTCAACTTCCTTTCCTTTGGCAAAATGGGTCAAAAGAAGGACTTGACAGTCTCTGAAAAGTCAAAAATAGAGAGGTATCTAGCAGAGGGATGCAGCACTCTTAAAATTGAAAAGCTTCTGAAGCGTGATCATCGAACAATCAAGCATTTCATTCAAAATAGTCAACAGGGTCGCAAGAAGCGTGTGGAAATACCAAGGCGCAAAATAACTGCCCATGAACTGAGAAAAGTCAAGCGTGCAGCTGCCAAGATGCCACTTGCCACCAGTTTGGCCATATTTCAGAGCTGCAACATCACTGGAGTGCCCAAAAGCACAAGGTGTGCAATACTCAGAGACATGGCCAAGGTAAGAAAGGCTGAAAGACGACCACCACTGAACAAGACCCACAAGCTGAAATGTCAAGACTGGGCCAAGAAATATCTCAAGACTGATTTTTCTACCGTTGTATGGACTGCTGAAATGAGAGTGAGTCTTGATGGACCAAAGGAATGGGCCAGTGGCTGGATTGGTAAAGGGCAGAGAGCTCCAGTCCGACTCAGACGCCAGCAAGGTGGAGGTGGAGTACTGGTTTGTGCTGGTATCATCAAAGATGAGCTTGTGGGGCCTTTTGGGGTTGAGGATGGAGTGAAGCTCAACTCCCAGTCCTACTGCTAGTTTCTGGAAGACCCCTTCTTCAAGCAGTGGTACAGGAAGAAGTCTGCATCCTTCAAGAGAAACATGATTTTCATGCAGGACAAAGCTCCAGCACACGCGTCTAAGTACTCCACAGCGTGCCTGGCAAGAAAGTGTATTAAAGAAAAAAAACTAATGACATGGCCTCCTTGTTCACCTGATCTGAACCCCATTGAGAAGAACCTGTGGTCCATCATCAAATGTGAGATTCACAAGGAGGGAAAAGAGTACACCTCTCTGAACATTGTCTGGGAGGCTGCGGTTGCTGCTGCACGCAATGTTGATGGTGAACAGATCAAAACACTGACAGAATCCATGGATGGCAGGCTTTTGAGTGTCCTTGCAAAAAAAGGTGGCTATATTGGTCACTGATTTGTTTTTGTTTTGTTTTGGAATGTCAGAAATGTATATTTGGGAATGTTGAGATGTTATATTGGTTTCACTGTTAAAAATAAATAATTGAAATGGGTATATATTTTTTTTTTGTTAGGTTGCCTAATAATTCAGCACAGTAATAGTACTCACCTGCACACACAGATATCCCCCTAAAATAGCTAACACTAAAAACAAAATAAAAACTACTTCCAAACATATTCAGCTTTGATATTATTGAGTTGTTGAGGTTCATTGAGAACATGGTTGTTGTTCAATAATACAATGAATCCTCAAAAATACAACTTGCCTAATAATACTGCACTACCTGTATACTTCTATCATAAATACCATATTATGGTTCTGCAATCTGACGGGTGCGCTTTGTATGTTGTCCATTTTTATATCTACATTTTATTGTTGAAATGTTATTAATCTTTGTGCACATATTTACCTTCCTGAACGAGGCTCAGCGGACCTTCAGTTTGAGGCACCTCCACCTCTCCAGCGACCAGCATATTCAAATCTTCATTGTCTGGATTATTTGGGGGGGGGAGATCCTCCACAACAGGAGCGGTGGCTGGCGAGTGGGAGGTCCCTGGCTGCTCCTCCTCATCCCTCTCCTCCTCTGCCTCATCCTCCTCTGCCGCATCCTTCTCTGCCGCATCCTCCTCTTCTTCCTCATCATCAGTGTCCTGGCGTCTTGTGCGCTTGGTGCGCACAGCTGGTAGCGGAGCTCCTATAATAACACAATGTTCATATATTAGAAAAATATTTTCTAATGACGTATGCAAATTCGGTGTACTCTGCTGTACTTTATATGAATACAAATTAATTTATATAGACAGTTAATCAATGGGAAAATGTTATATTAAAGGGTCTTGTGGGCACTACAGGGGACTGAGCGTGAGCTGGTCTGCCACCATGGTAAAATGAGCTGTTTTTGTCTCCTTTGTTTTGTTCAGATGATATCATGTTAAAAAAAAGGGCCTGATGGAGCACACAGGATTACTATGAAAAGCCCACGCCTAACACAGGAATTGAGTGGGAATCTATATATATAAAACTCAACGTGTCTGTATGTATGTATGTACCAGCATCACGTCCAAACGGCGAAAGATATTTACATGAAACTTGGCACACAGGTTACTTATATGTCAGCCACAAACATAGGATAGGTGATTTAAGCCTTACCCTCCCCCATTTGCCATGGTCGGGGTTTTTCTTTAAATTCCCATTCAACTCTATGGGAAATACAAGTCACTTCATGACAGCTGTAGATATTTCGATAACACTTGGTCACATGTTACTTACACGTCCACTTAAAGTATAGGATCGTTAATTTATCCATTAACTACCCCCATTTGTGATGGTCGTGGTTTTTGTTTAAAGTCCCATGCAAAGCAATGGGAAATGTATGTTCCCACATAACTTTTTTTCAACAGTACTATGAATACCTTGGCTGGTGGTGATATATGTTACCACAACATGGCGTCTGGGTTAACAACATCTGCCCTTACATTAATTACATATGACCTTAAATAACTGTCACCAAAGGAGCTGCGGTGGGTCAACGCGATTGCTACTGCGCTGACAAGCCATTCACCTCTGCAGCTAGGGGTTCTGATCCCGCTCTCGGCTACATGTTAATTGAGTTTGGTGGTCTCAGCCCGGCCTCCGGTGGTAGTGCTATGCGAGGTAAGCCTGCGCTTAGTACGCCCACCCCCCTCCCACAAAAACCACCACACTTACACGCGCACTCGAAATTGGGTTAACATGCACGCACTCTGACCACGCGGTCTCTAAAAAGATAGGCGAAGGACTAACGGGGCTGTTTGAGCAGGCAAATCCTCTCACTACCTTATAGGGAGTCCCTCTGCCACGTTGGGCTTCAAAGCGGAGCAGGTAGGACGGGCTGTATGTGAGGACCCCCTCACACCCGCCATTGTCACCCGGGGCATGGAGAAAGGTGGCAGATTGCCTCTGGGGGAGGCCTGCCTACTCCCAAATCCTGCAGTCCGGCTCCTCTCTAGAGTACACGCACGAAATACACTTTAGAAAAAAAATACATAACTGTCAGCAATAACTTACCTGGGTGATATTTAGCACGGAGACCCCTGACCCGGTCCATATGCCGCCTTTTTAGGTCGGACCACTTCTTCAAGATGGCCATGTGATCTGGTGGCCCGCCAGGATGTCCTCTTAATTTTTCCATAACGGAGCGCACCACCTCTTTTTTTTCCGCCTGCCTCTGCAGCTGATCGTATCCTGTTTCCAGGAACGTCTGCAAGATGAAGAACAAAGTATATTATAATACTTTTGTTTAAAGCCTTATGGATATATGACGGAAATCTATGGTATTCAACATTGGGAGCATTCTCGCCTTATTAATCAATGACAGGGTTAACATGACAGATTTTATATCTTGCCATTTTTTTGACATTTAGATGAATTAATTTAGAATAAATAATGGAGTTGATGTTATTCAAAAACTACAACTACCAGCATGCTCTGATACACCATGTAGCTCACCGTCACCAGCTTTACAACAATTGTACTTTAACTAGGAGCATGGCTGGACAGTCAATGGCTGTCCGGTAATAACGGGGAGTTGTTTTGCAACAGCTGTAGGCTCCGTTTAGGAAACAGTGACGCATAAGCGAGTAGAGCTCGCATATGAAAATGGTGTACAAACAACACAAGTGAGGTATCGACGCGATCGTTAGAGCGAGAGCAATAATTCTAGCCCTAGAGCTACTCTTTAGCTGAAAAAATGCAACCTGTAGAATTTTTAAAACATCACATATCGAGAATTTTTAAGGGTGAAAGTTTGACGCCATGCCACGAGCGGGCACAATTTTTGAGCGTGACATGTTGGGTATCATTTTACTCGGCGTAACTTTATCTTTCACAAAATCTAAAAAAATTGGGCAAAATTTATTGTTGTGTTATTTTCCAATTCAAAAAAAGTTATTTTTTTCCAAAAAAAGTGCGCTTGTAAGACCGCTGCGCAAATACGGTGTGACAAAAAATATTGCAATGATTACCATTTCATTCTCTAGGGTAGGGGTCTCCAAAGTACGGCCCGCGGGCCACATCCGGCCCGCCAGGCCATTTCCTCCGGCACGCAGCTGGAGTCACTGGTCCACCTGTTAGTTGTGGAACCTGCGCTGAATATTCGTCCCTAGCAATATGCAGCGCAGGTCCCGCAATCTCTCCCGGCGTCTCACTGTGTTTGTGTTAGCTGCTGGGTCCACGGGCATCCTAGCAGCCAATGATTTGTTTTAGACCCGTTGCCACATTGCCCTGCTCCGCCTCCCGCCTCGCTGTTAACCAGTAACGAGTGTGTATTAAGGCGGGGCGGGAGTCGGGAAGTGCAGCAGGTCTGAACAGCCAGTGTGTGTAATGTCTGACGCGCTGGTAAAGTACACATGCATGGAGGAGGGAGGGGGGCTGATGCGAGATGATTACTGTACACTACTGTGGAGGGTGGCTGAATGGCTCTGATATGGCACAAACATCCGGGTGCTGATAATTCTGATGGGGACACAAGTGGGAGGTGCTCTAATGGGGATACAAGTGACAAGTAGGGGGTGGTGCTCTTATGGGGACACCAGTGGGGGGGTTCTCTAATGGGGACACCAGTGGGGGGGTGCTCTAATGGGGACACCAGTGGGGGGGTGCTCTAATGGGGACACCAGTGGGGGGGTGCTCTTGTGGGGACACCAGTGGGGGGGTGCTCTTGTGGGGACACCAGTGGGGGGGTGCTCTTATGGGGACACCAGTGGAGGGGGGTTTAATGGGGACACCAGTAGGAGGTGCCCTAATGGGGACACAGATGTGTGGGGACACAGATGTGTGGGGAGACTATGGGGCCCACAGATGTATGGGGACACCAATGTGGGGACAAAGATGTATGAGGAGACTGGTGGGGAAACCGATGTGGGGACACAGATGTATGAGGAGACTGGTAGGGAAACAGATGTGTGGGGACACAGATGTGTGGGGACACCAGTGTGGGGACCCAGATGTGTGGGGACACCCGTGTGGGGACCCAGATGTGTGGGGATACCAGTGTGTGGACACAGATGTGTGGGGACACAAGTGTTGGGACACTGATTTATGAGGAGACTGGTGGGGTCACAGATGTGTGGGGACACAAGTGTGGGGACACTGATTTGTGGGGAGACTGGTGTCCCCATACATCTGTGTCCCCACCAGTCTCCCCACAAATCAGTGTCCCCACACTTGTGTCTCCACACATCTGTGTCCCCACCAGTCTCCTCATACATCTGTGTCCCCACATTAGTGTCCCCATACATCTGTATCCCCAACAGTCTCCCCACAAATCAGTGTCCCCACACTTGTGTCCCCACACTTGTGTCCCCACACATCGGTGTCCCCAACAGTGTCCTCATACATCTGTGTCCCCAGCAGTCTCCTCATACATCTGTGTCCCCACATCAGTGTCCCCACCAGTCTCCCCACACATCTATGTCCCCACACTTGGGTCCTCACACATCTGGGTCCCCACACTGGTGTCCCCACACATCTGTGACCCCCACCAGTCTCCTCATACATCTGTGTCCCCAGCAGTCTCCTCATACATCTGTGTCCCCACATCGGTGTCCCCACACATCATGTGTGCCCCCACCAGTATCCCCACACATCTATGTCCCCACACTTGTGTCCTCACACATCTGGGTCCCCACACTGGTGTCCCCACACATCTGTGACCCCCACCAGTCTCCTCATACATCTGTGTCCCCAGCAGTCTCCTCATACATCTGTGTCCCCACATCGGTGTCCCCACACATCATGTGTGCCCCCACCAGTCTCCCCACACATCTATGTCCCCACACTTGTGTCCTAACACATCTGGGTCCCCACACTGGTGTCCCCACACATCTGTGACCCCCACCAGTCTCCTCATACATCTGTGTCCCCACCAGTCTCCTCATACATCTGTGTCCCCCACATCGGTGTCCCCACACATCATGTGTGCCCCCACCAGTCTCCCCACACATCTATGTCCCCACACTTGTGTCCTCACACATCTGGGTCCCCACACTGGTGTCCCCACACATCTGTGACCCCCACCAGTCTCCTCATACATCTGTGTCCCCAGCAGTCTCCTCATACATCTGTGTCCCCACATCGGTGTCCCCACACATCATGTGTGCCCCCACCAGTCTCCCCACACATCTATGTCCACACACTTGTGTCCTCACACATCTGGGTCCCCACACTGGTGTCCCCACACATCTGTGACCCCCACCAGTCTCCTCATACATCTGTGTCCCCACCAGTCTCCTCATACATCTGTGACCCCACATTGGTGTCCCCATACATCTGTGTCCCCACCAATGTGGGGGCACAGATGTATGAGGAGACTGGTGGGGCCACAGATGTGTGGGGACACCAGTGTGGGGACACATGTGTGGGGACACAAGTGTGGGGACACAGATGTGTGGGGACACAGATGTGTGGGGAGACTGGTGGGGACACACATGTGTGGGGACACCAATGTGGGGACACAGATGTATGAGGAGACTGGTGGGGTAACAAATGTGTGGGGACAACAGTGTGGGGACACAGAATTGTGGGGACACCAGTGTGGGGGCACAGATGTATGAGGACACTGGTGGGGACACAGATGTGTGGGGACACCAGTGTGGGGCCACAGATGTGTGGGGAGATTGGTGGGGATACAGATGTGTGGGGACACCGATGTGGGGACACAGATGTATGAGGAGACTGTTGGGGACACAGATGTGTGGGGAGACTGGTGGGGACACAGTTGTATAAGGAGACTGGTGGGAACACAGTTGTATGGGGACACCAATGTGGGGTCACAGATGTATGAGGAGACTGGTGGGGCCACAGATGTATGGGGACACCAGTCTCCCCACAAATCTGTGTCCCCGCACTTGTGTCCCCACACATCTGTGTCCCCACCAGTGTCCTCATACATCTGTGCCCCCACACTGGTGTCCCCACAATTCTGTGTCCCCACACTGTTGTCCCCACACATCTGTTACCCCACCAGTCTCCTCATACATCTGTGTCCCCACATTGCTGTCCCCACACATTTGTGTCCCCACCAGTCTCCCCACACATCTGTGTCCCCAACAGTCTCCTCATACATCTGTGTCCCCACATTGGTGTCCCCACACATCTGTGTCCCCACCAATCTCCCCACACATCTGTGTCCCCACACTGGTGTCCCCACACATCTGTGTCCCCACCAGTCTCCTCATACATCTGTGTTCCCACCAATGTGGGGGCACAGATGTATGAGGAGACTGGTGGGGACACAGATATGTGGGGACACAAATTTGGGGACATAGAAGTATGAGCAGACTGGTGGGATAACAGATGTGTGGGGACATAGATGTATGAGGAGACTGGTGGGGTCACAGATGTATGAGGAGACTGGTGGGGACACAAATGTGTGGGGACACCAATGTGGGGACACAGATGTATGAGGAGACTGGTGGGGACAAATATGTGTGAGGAGACTGGTGGGGACACCAATGTGGGGACACAAGTGTGGGGACACTGATTTGTGGGGAGACTGGTGGGGACACATGTATGGGGACACCAATGTGGGGACACAGATGTATGAGGAGACTGGTGGGGCAACAGATGTGTGGGGACAACAGTGTGGGGACACAGAATTGTAGGGACACCAGTGTGGGGGCTCAGATGTACGAGGAGACTGGTGGGGACACAGATGTGTGGGGACACCAGTGTGGGGGTCACAGATGTGTGGGGACCCAGATGTGTGGGGACATAAATGTATGAGGAGACTGGTGGGGCTCACAGATGTGTGGGGACACCAATGTGGGGACACAGATGTATGGGGACAGCAATGTGGGGACACAGATGTATGGGGACACCAATGTGAGGACACAGATGTATGGGGACACCAATGTGATGACACAGATGTATGGGGACACCAATGTGGGGACACAGATGTATGGGGACACCAATGTGATGACACAGATGTATGGGGACACCAATGTGGGGACACAGATGTATGGGGACACCAATGTGGGGACATAGATGTATGAGTAGACTGGTGGGGTAACAGATGTGTGGGGACATAGATGTATGAGGAGACTGGTGGAGTCACAGATGTATGAGGAGACTGGTGGGGACAAATATGTGTGAGGAGACTGGTGGGGACACCAATGTGGGGACACTGATTTGTGGGGAGACTGGTGGGGACACATGTATGGGGACACAAATGTGGGGACACAGATGTATGAGGAGACTGGTGGGGTAATAGATGTGTGGGGACAACAGTGTGGGGACACAGAATTGTAGGGACACCAATGTGGGGGCTCAGATGTACGAGGAGACTGGTGGGGACACAGATGTGTGGGGACACCAGTGTGGGGACACAGATGTGTGGGGACCCAGATGTGTGGGGACCCAGATGTGTGGGGACATAAATGTATGAGGAGACTGGTGGGGGTCACAGATGTGTGGGGACACCAATGTGGGGACACAGATGTATGGGGACACCAATGTGAGGACACAGATGTATGGGGACACCAATGTGGAGACACAGATGTATGGGGACACCAATGTGGGGACATAGATGTATGAGTAGACTGGTGGGGTAAAAGATGTGTGGGGACATAGATGTATGAGGAGAGTGGTGGAGTCACAGATGTATGAGGAGACTGGTGGGGACACAAATGTGTGGGGACACAAATGTGGGGACACAGATGTATGAGGAGACTGGTGGGGACAAATATGTGTGAGGAGACTGGTGGGGACACCAATGTGGGGACACTGATTTGTGGGGAGACTGGTGGGGACACCAATGTGGGGACAAAGATGTATGGGGACAACAATGTGGGGACACAGATGTATGGGGACACCAATGTGAGGACACAGATGTATGGGGACACCAATGTGATGACACAGATGTATGGGGACACCAATGTGGGGACACAGATGTATGGGGACACCAATGTGGGGACACAGATTTGTGGGGAGACTGGTGGGGACACCAATGTGGGGACACAGATGTATGGGGACACCAATGTGGGGACCCAGATGTATGGGGACACCAATGTGGGGACATAGATGTATGAGTAGACTGGTGGGGTAACAGATGTGTGGGGACATAGATGTATGAGGAGACTGGTGGAGTCACAGATGTATGAGGAGACTGGTGGGGACACCAATGTGGGGACACAGATGTATGAGGAGACTGGTGGGGTAACAGATGTGTGGGGACAACAGTGTGGGGACACAGAATTGTAGGGACACCAGTGTGGGGGCTCAGATGTACGAGGAGACTGGTGTGGACACAGATGTGTGGGGACACCAGTGTGGGGACACAGATGTGTGGGGACCCAGATGTGTGGGGACATAAATGTATGAGGAGACGGGTGGGGGTCACAGATGTGTGGGGACACCAATGTGGGGACACAGATGTATGGGGACACCAATGTGGGGACACAGATGTATGGGGACACCAATGTGATGACACAGATGTATGGGGACACCAATGTGGGACACAGATGTATAGGGACACCAATGTGGGGACACAGATGTATGGGGACACCAATGTGATGACACAGATGTAGGGGGACACCAATGTGGGGACACAGATGTATGGGGACACCAATGTGGGGACACCGATGTATGGGGACACCAATGTGGGGACACAGATGTATGGGGACACCAATGTGAGGACACAGATGTATGAGGAGACTGGTGGGGTACCAGATGTGTGGTGAGACTGGTGGGGACACAAATGTATGGGGACATCAATGTGATGACACAGATGTGTGGGGACACCAATGTGAGGACACAGATGTATGAGGAGACTGGTGGGGTACCAGATGTGTGGTGAGACTGGTGGGGACACAAATGTATGGGGACATCAATGTGAGGACACAGATGTATGGGGACACCAATGTGGGGAGACAGATGTATGGGCCCGCCAGGCCATTTCCTCCGGCACGCAGCTGGAGTCACTGGTCCACCTGTTAGTTGTGGAACCTGCGCTGAATATTCGTCCCTAGCAATATGCAGCGCAGGTCCCGCAATCTCTCCCGGCGTCTCACTGTGTTTGTGTTAGCTCAGATGTACGAGGAGACTGGTGTGGACACAGATGTGTGGGGACACCAGTGTGGGGGACACAGATGTGTGGGGACCCAGATGTGTGGGGACATAAATGTATGAGGAGACGGGTGGGGGTCACAGATGTGTGGGGACACCAATGTGGGGACACAGATGTATGGGGACACCAATGTGGGGACACAGATGTATGGGGACACCAATGTGATGACACAGATGTATGGGGACACCAATGTGGGACACAGATGTATGGGGACACCAATGTGGGGACACAGATGTATGGGGACACCAATGTGATGACACAGATGTAGGGGGACACCAATGTGGGGACACAGATGTATGGGGACACCAATGTGGGGACACCGATGTATGGGGACACCAATGTGGGGACACAGATGTATGGGGACACCAATGTGAGGACACAGATGTATGAGGAGACTGGTGGGGTACCAGATGTGTGGTGAGACTGGTGGGGACACAAATGTATGGGGACATCAATGTGATGACACAGATGTGTGGGGACACCAATGTGAGGACACAGATGTATGAGGAGACTGGTGGGGTACCAGATGTGTGGTGAGACTGGTGGGGACACAAATGTATGGGGACATCAATGTGAGGTTACAGATGTATGGGGACACCAATGTGGGGAGACAGATGTATGGGGACACCAATGTGAGGACACAGATGTATGGGGACACCAATGTGAGGACACAGATGTATGGGGACACCAATGTGGGGAGACAGATGTATGGGGACACCAATGTGATGACACAGATGTATGGGGACACCAATGTGGGGACACAGATGTGGGGGAGACTGGTGAGGACACGGATGTAAAACCTCATGCACGCTGGTAGTTTAACCCGCTGAATGATGCTCCAGCGTTTTATTAGACGACAGGACCATCATCCAGTTCTGCTGTCAACAGTAAGTAAAATGCTATTCTTCTACTGTGGATTTATTTACTTAAATTATTTTTCCGGCCCGCGGATATGAGTAAAATATAGAATGTGGCCCTCGAATTAAAAAGTTTGGAGACCCCTGCTCTAGGGTGTTAGAAAAAAATATATATATAATGTTTGGGGGTTTTAAGTAATTTTCGAGCAAAAAAAAAAGTTTTAGTCTCGTAAACACCAAATCTGAAAAATTAGCCCGGTGTCCACAACATGTTAAATTCATTATGCAAAATAGCAAGGAAAGTGCCTAAATACACATTTACCAAGCAGGGTGTCTGCAGCTGTACAGGCATGCTGGGACTTGTAGTTTTGTAACACCAGGAGACAAATTGTTTGGGAAATACTAATATCTGATCTTATATACTAACTTTTAAACTAGTCTAAAATGCAGTTAAAGATAATTCAAATACTTACACAGATCAGCATCTTCTCCTCACTTCTTGAAAGGTTGCTACCAACCATTTTTTAAAGTCAAGTTGTGGAACTTGGCCAACACAAACTTCCTATGTGAAATGAAACTGGCAAGTGTCCAAGTTTCAGGAAGTAGTCGCGCGTGCGTGTTGTTCGCGCGATTGCGCAAGCGCGCTCGAGAAATTCGCAATACTGTTTTTAGCTAAAATAACACATATATTCGATTTCAGAGTGTTACTGTCGAAATTCCACAATGATTTTATCATTCGCATTTTGTGAAATTTCGATAAAATATCTTGAATATTCGATTTCAGAATGAGCCAATCAGAGCGCTCCTAAAGCATGTACCGAAATTCTGCCAAAAAACAGATGTATGGGGATACCAATGTGAGGACACAGATGTATGGGGACACCAATGTGATGACACAGATGTATGGGGACACCAATGTGGGGACACAGATGTATGGGGACACCAATGTGGGGACACTGATGTATGGGGACACCAATGTGGGGACATAGATGTATGAGTAGACTGGTGGGGTAACAGATGTGTGGGGACAAAGATGTATGAGGAGACTGGTGGAGTCACAGATGTGTGGGGACAACAGTGTGGGGACACAGAATTGTAGGGACACCAGTGTGGGGGCTCAGATGTACGAGGAGACTGGTGGGGACACAGATGTGTGGGGACACCAGTGTGGGGACACAGATGTGTGGGGACCCAGATGTGTGGGGATATAAATGTATGAGGAGACTGGTGGGGGTCACAGATGTGTGGGGACACCAATGTGGGGGCACAGATGTATGGGGACACCAATGTGGGGACAAGATGTATGGGGACACCAATGTGAGGACACAGATATATGGGGACACCAATGTGATGACACAGATGTATGGGGACACCAATGTGGGGACACAGATGTATGGGGACACCAATGTGGGGACACATATGTATGGGGACACCAATGTGATGACACAGATGTTTGGGGACACCAATGTGGGGACACAGATGTATGGGGACACCAATGTGGGGACAGATGTATGATTAGACTGGTGGGGTAACAGATGTGTGGGGACATAGATGTATGAGGAGACTGGTGGAGTCACAGATGTATGAGGAGACTGGTGGGGACACAAATGTGTGGGGACACAAATGTGGGGACACAGATGTATGAGGAGACTGGTGGGGACAAATATGTGTGAGGAGACTGGTGGGGACACCAATGTGGGGACACTGATTTGTGGGGAGACTGGTGGGGACACAAATGTGTGGGGACACAAATGTGGGGACACAGATGTATGAGGAGACTGGTGGGGACAAATATGTGTGAGGAGACTGGTGGGGACACCAATGTGGGGACACTGATTTGTGGGGAGACTGGTGGGGACACATGTATGGGGACACCAATGTGGGGACACAGATGTATGAGGAGACTGGTGGGGTAACAGATGTGTGGGGACAACAGTGTGGGGACACAGAATTGTAGGGACACCAGTGTGGGGGCTCAGATGTACGAGGAGACTGGTGGGGACACAGATGTGTGGGGACACCAGTGTGGGGACACAGATGTGTGGGGACCCAGATGTGTGGGGACATAAATGTATGAGGAGACTGGTGGGGGTCACAGATGTGTGGGGACATCAATGTGGGGACACAGATGTATGGGGACACCAATGTGGGGACACAGATGTATGGGGACACCAATATGAGGACACAGATATATGGGGACACCAATGTGATGACACAGATGTATGGGGACACCAATGTGGGGACACAGATGTATGAGGAGACTGGTGGGGTAACAGATGTGTGGGGACAACAGTGTGGGGACACAGAATTGTAGGGACACCAGTGTGGGGGCTCAGATGTACGAGGAGACTGGTGGGGACACAGATGTGTGGGGACACCAGTGTGGGGACACAGATGTGTGGGGACCCAGATGTGTGGGGACATAAATGTATGAGGAGACTGGTGGGGGTCACAGATGTGTGGGGACACCAATGTGGGGACACAGATGTATGGGGACACCAATGTGGGGACACAGATGTATGGGGACACCAATGTGATGACACAGATGTATGGGGACACCAATGTGGGGACACAGATGTGTGGGGACACCAATGTGGGGACACAGATGTATGGGGACACCAATGTGATGACACAGATGTATGGGGACACCAATGTGGGGACACAGATGTATGGGGACACCAATGTGGGGACACAGATGTATGGGGACACCAATGTGGGGACACAGATGTATGGGGACACCAATGTGATGACACAGATGTATGGGGACACCAATGTGAGGACACAGATGTATGAGGAGACTGGTGGGGTACCAGATGTGTGGTGAGACTGGTGGGGACACAAATGTATGGGGACATCAATGTGATGACACAGATGTATGGGGACACCAATGTGAGGACACAGATGTATGAGGAGACTGGTGGGGTACCAGATGTGTGGTGAGACTGGTGGGGACACAAATGTATGGGGACATCAATGTGAGGACACAGATGTATGGGGACACCAATGTGGGGAGACAGATGTATGGGGACACCAATGTGAGGACACAGATGTATGGGGACACCAATGTGAGGACACAGATGTATGGGGAAACCAATGTGATGACACAGATGTATGGGGACACCAATGTGGGGACACAGATGTATGGGGACACCAATGTGGGGACACAGATGTATGGGGACACCAATGTGGGGACATAGATGTATGAGTAGACTGGTGGGGTAACAGATGTGTGGGGACATAGATGTATGAGGAGACTGGTGGAGTCAAAGATGTATGAGGAGACTGGTGGGGACACAAATGTGTGGGGACACCAATGTGGGGACACAGATGTATGAGGAGACTGGTGGGGTAACAGATGTGTGGGGACAACAGTGTGGGGACACAGAATTGTAGGGACACCAGTGTGGGGGCTCAGATGTACGAGGAGACTGGTGGGGACACAGATGTGTGGGGACACCAGTGTGGGGACACAGATGTGTGGGGACCCAGATGTGTGGGGACATAAATGTATGAGGAGACTGGTGGGGGTCACAGATGTGTGGGGACACCAATGTGGGGACACAGATGTATGGGGACACCAATGTGGGGACACAGATGTATGGGGACACCAATGTGATGACACAGATGTATGGGGACACCAATGTGGGGACACAGATGTGTGGGGACACCAATGTGGGGACACAGATGTATGGGGACACCAATGTGATGACACAGATGTATGGGGACACCAATGTGGGGACACAGATGTATGGGGACACCAATGTGGGGACACAGATGTATGGGGACACCAATGTGATGACACAGATGTATGAGGAGACTGGTGGGGTACCAGATGTGTGGTGAGACTGGTGGGGACACAAATGTATGGGGACATCAATGTGATGACACAGATGTGTGGGGACACCAATGTGAGGACACAGATGTATGAGGAGACTGGTGGGGTACCAGATGTGTGGTGAGACTGGTGGGGACACAAATGTATGGGGACATCAATGTGATGACACAGATGTATGGGGACACCAATGTGAGGACACAGATGTATGAGGAGACTGGTGGGGTACCAGATGTGTGGTGAGACTGGTGGGGACACAAATGTATGGGGACATCAATGTGAGGACACAGATGTATGGGGACACCAATGTGGGGAGACAGATGTATGGGGACACCAATGTGAGGACACAGATGTATGGGGACACCAATGTGGGGAGACAGATGTATGGGGACACCAATGTGAGGACACAGATGTATGGGGACACCAATGTGATGACACAGATGTATGGGGACACCAATGTGGGGACACAGATGTGGGGGAGACTGGTGAGGACACGGATGTAAAACCTCATGCACGCTGGTAGTTTAACCCGCTGAATGATGCTCCAGCGTTTTATTAGACGACAGGACCATCATCCAGTTCTGCTGTCAACAGTAAGTAAAATGCTATTCTTCTACTGTGGATTTATTTACTTAAATTATTTTTCCGGCCCGCGGATATGAGTAAAATATAGAATGTGGCCCTCGAATTAAAAAGTTTGGAGACCCCTGCTCTAGGGTGTTAGAAAAAAAAATATATATAATGTTTGGGGGTTTTAAGTAATTTTCGAGCAAAAAAAAAAGTTTTAGTCTCGTAAACACCAAATCTGAAAAATTAGCCCGGTGTCCACAACATGTTAAATTCATTATGCAAAATAGCAAGGAAAGTGCCTAAATACACATTTACCAAGCAGGGTGTCTGCAGCTGTACAGGCATGCTGGGACTTGTAGTTTTGTAACACCAGGAGACAAATTGTTTGGGAAATACTAATATCTGATCTTATATACTAACTTTTAAACTAGTCTAAAATGCAGTTAAAGATAATTCAAATACTTACACAGATCAGCATCTTCTCCTCACTTCTTGAAAGGTTGCTACCAACCATTTTTTAAAGTCAAGTTGTGGAACTTGGCCAACACAAACTTCCTATGTGAAATGAAACTGGCAAGTGTCCAAGTTCCACAAAGTAGTCGCGCGTGCGTGTTGTTCGCGCGATTGCGCAAGAACGCTCGAGAAATTCGCAATACTGTTTTTAGCTAAAATAACACATATATTCGATTTCAGAGTGTTACTGTCGAAATTCCGCAATGAATTTATCATTCGCATTTTGTGAAATTTCGATAAAATATCTCGAATATTCGATTTCAGAATGAGCCAATCAGAGCGCTCCTAAAGCATGTACCGAAATTCTGCCAAAAAATCGCAATCGCATTTTTGCGAAATTTCGATAAAATATCAAGAATATTCTGAGCCAATCAGAGTGCTCCATTCCGCATTTCTCGAAATTTCGCAATTATTTTGTATTATAACATATCACGAATATTCTTAGCCAATCAGAGTGCTCCTTCCACATTTGCCGAATATTCGCAATTATTTTGTATTGCAATATATCACGAATATTCTGAGCCAATCAGAGTGCTCCATTCCGCATTTCTCGAAATTTCGCAATTATTCTGTATTATAAAATATCACGAATATTCTGAGCCAATCAGAGTGCTCCTTCCGCATTTCTCGAATATTCGCATTCGCATTCGCAATTGCGAAATTTCGCAATGATTTAATTTTCAAAAAATATCACGAATATTCGTATTTAGCGAATATATCACGAATATTCGACAATATATTCGAGATATATCGCGAAATCGAATATGGCATATTCTGCTCAACACTAGTTATCAAAAGGAAACGAAGAGTCACCCTTTGTTTCTGAAAACCTAATGCTTTTATGATTGTTTGTGGGTTCAGAACTGCCTAAGCATATACATTAGAGTCCTTGTAGTCAATAAACATGGTTCTTTTCGTATTAGTAATTTCTCCATCTAGAACATTTAGTATAACATTCAACTACCTGTCTAGCACCTGGACATTTTGTGTATCTGTAAATGTCTCTAAATCATTTTGAAATGTTTGCATGTCGGAATGTAATTAATCTAAACAAGATTGTTTGCACTATACAGTAATGCCGTGTACACACAATCATTTTTCGGGTTGTAAAAAATATATATATTTTTTTTATGTCATTAACCACTTCAATACCGGGCTTTTATACACACCTCAATACAGGGCCTATTCTGGCACTTCTCTCCTACATGTAAAAACCATCATTCTTTTGCTAGAACCCCCAAACATTATATATGTTTTTTTAGCAGACACCCTAGGGAATAAAACAACGGTCATTGCAACGTTTTATCTTTCACGGTATTTGCGCATTAATCTTTCAAACGCCCTTTTTTTGGAAAAAAATAGTTTTGTAAAATAAAAAAATAACAAAACAGTAAAGTTAGCCCTTTTTTTTTATATAATGTGAAAGATTATGTTACACCGAGTAAATAGATACCTAACATGTCACGGTTTAAAATTGCGCACACTCATGGAATGGCGCCAAACTTTGGTACTTAAAAATCTCCATAGGCAACGCTTTAATTTTTTTTACAGGTTACCAGTTTAGATTTACAGAGGAGATCTAATGCTAGATTTGTTGCTGGCACTCTAACGCATGCGGCGATACCTCACATAGGTGGTTTTAACGGCGTTTACATATGTCGGCAGGACTTACGTGTGCGTTCACTTCTGAATGCGAGCTACCAGGGACAGGGGCGTTTTAATTTTATTTTTTATTCTTTTAGGGTTTTTTTTCCTTTTTTTTTTTCACTTTTATTCCTATTACAAGGAATGTAAACATCCCTTGTAATAGGAAATGTGTGTGACAGGTCCTCTTTATGGAGGGATGCGGGGTCAATAAGAGCCCACATCTCTCCTCCAGGCTGGAAACCATGAGATCGGTGAAAAAAATTCACAGATCTCATGAATACTGTTGCTTACTAGCCGCAATCACGGCTTTGTTTACTTACGGGGACCTGGGCGTGAGGTCATCACATCGCGCCCGGGCCTCTGACGGTCATATAGATGACTGGTGACCATCTTCCTACGCCGGACGATTCTTTCTCCGGGCCCCGATGGCACGGGAGAGCACCGGATGGCGGCGGGAGGGAGGAGGTCCCCTCCCGCCGCGTGTAAAAATGATCAAGTGGCGGAACTGCCGCTATGATCATTCTTATGTTGCGCAGAATCGCCGGCAGAAGTAAAGGATATCTGGATGATGCCTCTAGCTGCAGGCATCATTGAGATATCCACCCGCAAAGCCCAGGACATCGTTTGACGTCCACCCAGGATGGGAGATCCCATCTGTGGACGTCAAATGACAATGGGCGGGTATTGAAGTGGTTAAAAACGATTGTGTGTGGGCTCCAGAGCATTTTTCAGGTTCTGAAAAACAGCCCAAAAAAATTCAAACATGCTCTATTTTTTAACAACGCTTTTAACGTTGTCGTTTTTCGGGTTGTAAAAAATGGTCGTGTGTGGGCTTTAACGACGTGAAAAATATGCGCATGCTCAGAAGCAAGTTATGAGGTGTGAGCGCTCATTCTAGTAAAACTACCGTTCGTAATGGAGTAAGTAACGCTGTAACAGACAGAAAAGCATGAATCGTCTTTTACTAAAACAAAATCAGCTAAAGCAGCCCAAATGGTGGCGTTATCCGAATGGAACTTCCCCTTTATAGTACCGTCGTATGTGTTGTACATCACCGCGCTTTACTAGAGCATTTTTTTTCACGATTTTCATGATCGTGTGTACGCAGCATAATTCTCATTAATTTGAAAGAAGCTTCACTAAGGACCGTTGTCCAGTCTTCTCTAAATGTTACATCCATGACTTCAAAGTAAGGAAACGTCTTGATTCTTAGGGTCCTTTCACACGGAGCGGACCGTTTTTCGGTCCGCTCCGTGTGTCCGTCAGCTCAGCGAGGGGGTCTCCGCTCAGCTGTCGGCAGACGGGGCGGTCCCCGCACACTGTGCAGGGACCGCCCTGTCTCTCCTCCGCTCTCCCCTATGGGGAGTCGGATGGAAACGGACCGTCTGTCCGTTTGCATCCGATCCATTTGGGCGGACGGAAGAAAAATAGGGCATTCTTCTGCCCGCAAAAACGGATGCGGATCTAGCGGACGTTAGCGGATGCATCATCCGCTAACGGATCCGCTCCCATAGGGAAGCATTGAGGTCCGTTACCGGACGTCCAAAAAAGGGACGAACGGAACGGACCTGTGAAAGGACCCTTAGACCCCTGAGAATTCTTTCCTTCCCTTCCTTCATTCACAATAAACACATCTCCCTGCCGAACAATTTTTGTAATTTCCAAAAAGATCTGTTCAGGTTTCTTTCTCATCGATTGATTCTGTTCCAAAAAACTGTGATCTTTTAGTGAGTCTCTCATTATCTATACTTACAGTCCTGAGAGATCTAATTAACTGAGGCGGGACTCTGCCATCTTATTGATGCAAGATGATTAATATACTGTCCTTAAAAACTTTATACATAAACACCAAGGATAGACGGAATGTGGTTCTGTGTTTCTCGCAAAGGGAATAATATTTTCAAACAATAGTCTCAATTAGCTGGAAAACCTCAAGAGGATACAATTCTGCCTGGACCATGGAAACGAAGAGAGATTTTCTTCAGAGTGATCTCTTTAATAGTGGCATGGATGGTAAGTCCAAAGCAATTATGAGAGTACAAGGCAGCTGCTTATTATATAATGCCCAGTCCAAAAATTGTATATGTGGAATCACCACTGAGTAGGAGAAGTTAGACTGACTCATAAATACAGCATGTATAATAGACATGTGCACACTAAAATATTTAGTTTCGGATTTTAATTTTCGTCCGAAAAATACATTTATTTTTACTTATTTTGTTTTTGTTCTGAACGAATTAAGGTTGAATCTGTCATTAAAGACTTATGATGTCTGTCGAATGTTCAAAGAAGATTCGACGGAGCAGGGAAACTGTACGACGCCGCGATCATACATTTCTGGGTGAATGTTCCGCCTACAAGCTAGCTATAGTAGAATTCTAATGTTGTATGATTAGTAATAATTATATTTATTAATTATTATTACAAGTCAACCAACATTAGAATTTTTCTATACCCTCTAGGCCGAGCATTTTACCGGAAATGTACGGTTGCAGTTTTGTACAGTGTAGCTGCTCCGTCAAATCTTCTTAGAACTTTCGACAGACACCATAAGCCTTCAATGACAGATTCAACATATGTATGTTTTTCGGAGCTTTGTCGAATCTTCGTCGTTCATGTTGAATTGTCAAGTTAGTTCTAGCTATTTTACTGCTCCTCGTCTTTGGTTACAATCAGCCAATAACATTCATCATCATAATTATTTTTATTTTACCTCCCCCACCCAATTCCAGCAGCAATCTTTTCTCTCTATAATGTCAAATCTTTTCTCTCTATAATGTCAAATCTTTTCTCTCTATGTTGAATCTTTTCTCTGTATGTAGAATAATCTTGGACAAATAGGCCCCGTACACACGAGGAGACATGTCCGATGAAAACCGTCATCGGACATGTCTCCTGCAGGATTTTGGTCCGGCGGTGTGTACACACCATCGGACGAAAATCCCCTCGGACAGAGAACGTGGTGACGTATACGTCACCGACGTGCTCAATCCAGGAAGTTCAATGCTTCCACGCATGCGCCGAATCCATTCGACGCATGTGGGGGATTTCTGTACACTGGTTAGTCGTACTAACCAGCGGACATGTCCGACGGACAAGTTTCCAGCGGACAAGTTTTAAAGCATGTTTTAAAACTTTTGTCCGCTGGAAACCTATCCGCTAGGCCATACACACGATCGGATATGTCCGCGGAAACTGGTCTGCGGACCAGTTTCAGCAGACATGTTCGATTGTGTGTACGCTGCCTTAGAGTTAAGGTTAGGAACATTCAACCGCAGATTCAATAGACACAGATTGTTATTGTTACTGTCATGTCGAATCTTCTATCTATATTGAACTGTTGTGGCAACGAAAACGAAAATAAAGCTTTTGTTTATGTTGGATCTTTCGTTTTTTTTCGTATTCTGCGTATTCGTTTTCGTTTGTTAAAATGATAATGAAAATACCTGAAATTTGGATGAAAATGCATTCGGACAAAAACAAATGCACATGTCTAATGTATAATGGACAGCAGCTGCTGTTCATTGGAGAGAGAGTGCACATTCATCTGGCTTCCTCCTCATCTCCTGGGCCTGTACAGCGATCCCACTGACAGTTGATGTGGACACTTCCTCCTGAGGTACCAGACCTTTATACTTGATGAGCCGGATTTTAAGATTTTTATGTTAGTAGCCCTGATTATGGGTGCATTAAAACAAACTGGCCCTACTACACATAGTGATGCTTCTCCCTTTCTGCTTCTTTCTCCATTTCCCCTAGAGCCAGCTACAGCTCATGGATAAGACCGCCCAGGTGTTCTTTAATCTATAGGGGACCATGGAAGCAAATTCTTTTCACTTGAGTTCCCAGCTCCACCAACTACTTCAACCTTCTGGAGCTGTTATAGGTCAGCCACACTATGCTTGTTCAGTATTTCTTTAGTTTTTATGTTAGTGTGAAATGTGAGCCTGTTGCATTTACGGGTTTTTGCAGTGATACAATCCTTTTTGGACTTTTTCAGGCTAAAGAAAAGATGCAGGGAAGCAATATGGCAGCAAGAAATTATGATTTACAGAGAACAGTAACACATAGCAACTAAAAAACACATGCTAGCTAAAAATCTGAAATATACTTGGATGCTGTGGGTTACTGGCCACGACACACCTCTACTGCCATTTACACTGTCTATAGAATGAGCCTCAAAATGAAGGAAACATATGCAATCTGAAAGGTGAAGTACTGTGGAGTACTGTACCAAATGCTGAAGGAGAAAAAGACTGCAAATAAATAAATAAGCAGAAAGTTTACCATGACTTAAGAATGCCAGCACCTAATGCTCTGTCACTCTGAAGATGGGTAGTAGGTATAGAGTGCTGGTACCATGAGAAGCTGGCACACACCTGCAGCAGTTCTCATTTACATGTGCTATGGCTGAATACCAGCTTCTCTCTGTGGGCTCTAATAGGTTACTGCACACAATATAAATTCTGGATACGTCTATGGAACATGGTGACATAGAGTTGGAGTGCACATATCATTTGTGACATGGATATTGGAAAGTGTGTTACGTCTTCTAAAGTGGATAACTAGCTGGTGGAATGAATACTAGATCTATGTACTGGAATCACTGAGGAGTAATAGGAGTAAGTGTCTGCTGGGGGCCAGATACTGGGCAGAGAACAATGGGCCAGATTTATGTAGGAGAGCGGATCTTTATTCTGGAGTAACGTTCGTCATTTACGTTACTCCGCCGAAACTTTAGGAGCAAGTACTGTATTCACAAAGCACTTGCTCCTAAAGTTGCGGCGGCGTAGCGAAAATGAGCCGGTGGAATTCAAATTGGGCGGGTATTGGGCGTGTATTATTTAAACTAGGCGCGATCCCGCGGCGAACGTACTGCGCATGCGTCGACTGTCAGTGCGCATGCTCCAAATTCTGTCAGTGAACTTCAATGACGTCAATCCCCATTCACGGACGTTTTACGCAAACAACGTTAAACTTTTTCAATTCGACGCGATCACGACGGCCATACTTAACATAGGATACTCCACCTAAGGGGCATTTTTTTCTTTACGCCGCATATCGTTTACGGAAATGTCGGAAAGTCACTGCGTCAGGCCCGCGTACGATCGTGAATTGCCGTCTCTCGCTGATTTACATATTCTTGGCGTAAATCAGCGGGAACGCCCCGAGCGCCCATTTTAAAATTGCAGTTCCGATACGACGGCGACATACAATTACGCCGCTCGTATATGAACTAAATCCCGGCGTATCTTGTTTTCTGCATAGAGAAAACAGATAAGCCGGCTCAAAGTGTGAGTTATGCTGGCGAATCACTGATACTCCAGCGTAACTCTACCTGAATCTGGCCCAATGTGTGTGGTGGAGGTGGTAGTTCACTTAAAAAAAATGATGCTCTGTATCACTAAATTCACTACTGGAGGCTGTCCATGCAACTCGAGTCGGTTCACACTGGGGCGACTTGAGATCCGACTTGAGGTCGCCTCAAGTCGTCCCAAGTCGCGCTGTAGAGAAAAACAATGTAAGTGAATGGGAGCGGTGTTAATACACACTACTCAAGTCGCTCCGACTTCAGAAAAGGTTCCTGTACGACTTCAATCCGACTTCTAGGCGACTTGTACCCATTGATTTCAATGGAAGTCGCTTCCAAGTCTGATCACTGTTTTAACTGAAGCGACCTTTCACCATGATAACATACATTTCTCAGGCAAACCCCTCCCTCCCCCTCCCTCTCCCAGAGCTGATTGTTGTTTTATTGGCCACTGGAATGTCTCCTGACCTGGAGACGACTTCAAGTCGTGTTGTAAATCTCCCCAGATCGCCCTGTGGTTCATGCTCAAGTTGTGTCGGAGTCGCCTCTGAAAGTCGCGCTGGAAGTCGTGTCACCCCAGTGTGAACCGACTCTAACGCCCCTTTCACATTTATACGACTTGTCTCACGATTTTGTACTGCAAAATCATATGACAAGTCATTCTCCATGATTTTCAATGAACACCATTCATACTGGCACGACTTTAAGTAGTGCTGACTTCAAAGTAGTCCTTGCACTACTTTGGTCCAATTTTGATGCCACTTACACAGGCATTCATTGAAATCGCAGCCGCGAATCGCGACAAAATCGCGGTCGCGAATCGCGGCAACATTGCGGTAAAGTCGCGCGACTTTGAAGTCGTACAAGTGTGAAGGGGACCTAATGAGAGTCGGTTCACACTGGGGCGACACGACTTCCAGCACGACTTTCAGAAGCAACTTCAACACGACTTGAGCATGAACCACAGGGCGATCTGGGGCGATTTACAACACAACTTGAAGTCCTTTTCAGGTCAGGAGACATTCCAGTGGCCAATAAAACAACAATCAGCTCTGGGAGAGGGAAGGGGAGGGAGGGGTTTGCCTGAGAAATGTATGTTATCTTGCTGGAAAGTAGCTTCAATTAAAACAGTGATCAGACTTGGAAGCGACTTCCATTGAAATCAATGGGTACAAATTGCCTAGAAGTCTGCTTGAAGTAGTACAGGAACCTCTTCTGAAGTCGGAGCGACATGAGTAGTGTGTATTAACAACGCTCCCATTCACTTACATTGCTTTTCTGGACAGCGCGGATGCCAAATCGCCCCAGTGTGAACCGACTCTGAATGCTGATACCTAGATCCTAGAGCCCTGGTGCCATGCGGCCCTTCGGAAATATTTGTGTGGCTCTCGGGGCCCCTGCACGCACAAATACATGTCTTGTTATTGGCCTGTTATTGCAGGAATTTTTAGCATTTTTATGTTATACGTCTTCAAACTATGACTGTCTCCTGAAGCATGTCCCCAGTCTCTGACACTTCATATAGCAAGCACCTAGTTTCTGACAGTCATATGCAGCATGTCTGCAGTCCCTGACCATCCCCTATACAATTTCCACCATCTCTGATCATCTCTTGTATCATGTCTGCAGTCTTTAACCGTTTCTTGTATTAAATCCACTGTATGACCATCTCTTGTATCCTATTCTCATTCTCTGACCATCTCAATCAATGGATTTTATTTGCAGCCCTGGGTTATCATTCATGAGGACTGTATTTGAGGCTCCTCCCCATACCAAGATATTTTTGCCCCCCCACTGACCAAGAGTTTAAACCACAGTACAAACACACTACTAATCACTAAGAGGCTTGAGGTATGTGTCTGGAATAGAGATTTTTTTCAGAAATGTTGAAGCCATGAAGTCAGGAGATACGCCGGCGTACTTTCTTTCTGAATCTGGCCCTATAACTTTTGCGCAAACCCATCTATATACGCTTATTGGGATTTTTTACCAAAAACATGTAGCAGAATACATATTGGCCTAAATTGATGAAGATTTATTTTTATTTTTATTGGATCTTTTTTATATCTGAAAGTAAAAAAATGTTGTCAGTTAAAGTAACGCAGTGCAGTGTCGCAAAAAATTGCCTGGTCATGAAGGGGGGTAAACCTTCCGGAGCAGAAGTGGTTAATAAATAAACTCATAATCTTTTCTAAATCTAAAGATCTACTAGATATTACACTAAACAGAAAAAAAAATGTATCACATTTAGAGGAAAGCTTATCAAACTCCACCATCCTAATGCCGTGATATATCCTGCATGGTTAAAACGTAAACACATTTATTTGAATCACCAGCTGATGCCGTAATGTGGTTAGAGAGAATCAAGAGGCAGCCCTGCAACATCTGATCCTACTCTTCCATCCCCTCCATCATCACGGTGTCTTGAACCCTTTATCACTTCAAGCTCTATATCTTGATTCCCATTTGACTATATGAGACCCATGCAACTACAGTGATTAGTAATTTATTCAATTCAAAGACATCTACAAGACTGGCAGATAGGTGTTTCTCTGCTGTTGCTGTTACTCTACTTAAAGGTTTCTAGGTGCAATGTCCTTGGTAGCTAAAGCTCAGAATTCCGAAACCTTTTTTTAAATCATTATTTAATAACGAAGCCAGCACCCTGTTCATCTGCGGAGACAGCTGATCGTAGGAGAGGTAATTACCTTGGAGCAGCGAACTCCCATATATTATTTATTAACTAATTAATTAAATATCGCTAAATGTATTTAAAAAATGTAACCTTCATTGATAACTCAAGTTGTGAGTATTTCATTGCTGCATTTCTATTCAGTTTTGATATCTCTGTCCTATAAGGATGCTAGATAGCAGTATTACTAATGCTTGTTTTACTACTCCTCTTTACTACATTCCAAAACAGATAGGCTTTTGACTATGGAATCACGTTGGAGAGCCTTACGGAGGCAGCATGACAGGAAATTCTCACCCTACAGGTCCCTGTGATTATTTCCTCAAGGGACAAGGTGGTGCAGACAAAATGTTTTATATAGATCTTACTATAAACTCAGTTTTTTATTTTACATTGGCAGGCTGTTATCTCCTGTCTGTGCTAAATGCTCCATGGCTGATGGCACATTTTACCATATAGTTTGGGAGTGCCTACCTATCAGAAGTTTCTGGTCTGCAGTTACGGATTTCATTAGTAATCTCACGCAGTTGTCTAAAGTCTGCGATCCTTTATGATGTCTGTTTGGGTCAGGGTTGCCAACCGCCAGTAAACTTACTGACAGTTTGTAAAAATATGTGAATTTTTTACAACTGAAAAATAGGAAATCTTGCGCCAAAATATGTGTAATTAATTAAATGGTTGTTACAATCATATAACTAATAATGACCTGCTCCCTAAAGAAACAGTAAACTGAATCAAATATGTGAACAGAAGTGAAAAACAGGGGCGCTAGAATAATACATATGGTGAATAAATATAATTAAATACATATAAATTGTGTTAATAATAAATAAGTGAATGAAAGTAGGGTGGAATACAATTGATAAACCAATAGTCCAAATGATGTCAGACACCATTAATTAGCAAAAGTAGATCAGAATATATATATATATATATATATATATATATATATATATATATATATATATATATATATATATATATATATATATATATATATATATATATATATATATTTATTTATATATATATATATATATATATATATATATATTATTTATATATATATATATATATATATATATATATATATATATATATATATATATATACACACATATATAGTACAAACCAAAAGTTTGGACACACCTTCTCATTCCAAGAGTTTTCTTGACTATGAATTGACTACTTGACTATCCATTCAATGGATGATTGCTCTTAATTGGAAATCTAGCAACTTGCCATGGGCTCAAGTGCTTGACAGAATGGAAATGCTTAAACTTTCAGAGAGGATATACCACACTCTTAATGACTCTATGCACATTTTTACCTCCAAATGGTCCTACTGGCATATTACACAACAACCATAAACCCCTCACCCCCCCCCTCCCTATACATATCCTCTTGATCCTTCTTTGTTCATTAAAATTACCTCATATGTTTGAACTTCTACATGCTTCCCACTGCAATATTATATTGACCTGCTCTCTTTAAGAGAAATGTCTTATGTTTTTGTACTTTAATCTTAAAACAATGCTGTATCTGTTTTCCATGACTCTGTACTGTTACATACCTTTAATAAACTTTTGTAAACAAAAAATAAAATTGTAGAAGAAACTGAAGGCATCAAAACTATGAATTAACACATGTGGAATTATATACATAACAAAAAAGTGTGAAACAACTGAAAATATGTCATATTCTAGGTTCTTCAAAGTAGCCACCTTTTGCTTTGATTACTGCTTTGCCCACTCTTGGCATTCTCTTAAAGAGTTTCAAGAGGTAGTCACCTTAAATGGTCTTCCAACAGTCTTGAAGGAGTTCCCAGAGATGCTTAGCACTTGTTGGCCCTTTTGCCTTCACTCTGCGGTCCAGCTCACCCCAAACCATCTCGATTGGGTTCAGGTCCGGTGACTGCAGAGGCCAGGTCATCAGGCGCAGCACCCATCACTCTCCTTCTTGGTCAAATAGCCCTTACACAGCCTGGAGGTGTGTTTGGGGTCATTGTCCTGTTGAAAAATAAATGATGGTCCAATGAAACGCAAACCGGATGGCATCGAATAGCATGCCGCTGCAAGATGCTGTGGTAGCCATGCTGGTTCAGTATGCCTTCAATTTTGAATAAATCCCCAACAGTGTCACCAGCAAAGCACCCCCACACCATCACACCTCCTCCTCCATGCTTCACGGTGGGAACCAGGCATGTAGAGTCCATCTGTTCACCTTTTCTGCGTTGCACAAAGACACGGTGGTTGGAACCAAAGATCTCAAATTTGGACTCATCAGACCAAAGCACAGATTTCCACTGGTCTAATGTCCATTCCTTGTGTTCTTTAGCCCAAACAAGTCTCTTCTGCTTGTTGCCTTTCTTTATCAGTGGTTTCCTAGCAGATATTCTACCATGAAGGCCTGATTCACACAGTCTCCTCTTAACAGTTGTTCTAGAGATGTGTCTGCTGCAAAAGGTGGCTACTTTGAAGAAGCTAGAATATGACATATTTTCAGTTGTTTCACACTTTTTTGTTATGTATATAATTCCACATGTGTTCAATTCATAGTTTTGATGCCTTCAGTGTGACTCTACAATTTTCATAGTCATGAAAATAAAGAAATCTCTTGGAATGAGGGAGGGACTCCCTGAGGGACTCCGCACGATACCTACGCATTGCTGACGTGAAAGATCCCAATTTCACTGTTTGTGACCTGTTTTCCAAGAACCAAGGTAGATCCGCTTCCGTGACTTTGGCCACTTCAGCTAGCCTAGCGAGTAGTAGTCCGTGGTCTACCGTGTCAAAGGCCGCACTTAGGTCCAACAGGATCAGGAGAGAAGATTCTCCTTCATCTGCTGCCTCTAGGACGTCATCCCATATTTTTACCAGAGCCGTTTCAGTTCCGTGACCTGGCCGGAAGCCTGATTGAAATGTATCAAGTAATTTTTGGGTTTCTAAATGCTGTTGTAACTGTTGTACAACTTCTTCTCCATTATCTAGGAGAAAACATTTAGACCCGTTATGGGCCTCCTATTGTTTGGGTCTTTCGGGTCAAGGGCGGTTTTTTCAGGATCGGTTTTATGGTACCTTGTTTCAACAAGGAGGGCACCATGCCTTCCTTGAATGATTGGTTTATGAGCTGCGTGATAGCTGGTGCCAGTATATCGGCACTTTCTTTCAGCAGTTTAGTGGGAATAATGTCATTGGGTCCTGTACTGTTGCGCAGGGACCGAATGATATTTTTAGTGGCAGCGATGGAGATGGGTTTTAAGGTGAATTTCTGTGCTTGAGGCCGGTATATAATGGTATCAGGGTTTGGATTCGGGGCGGGATTGATGCAGATTCCATTTTGCTCAATGCTTACCCGGATTCTTTCAAATAATCCGATAGTTCGTTGCAAAATTCTTGTGAATCAGCATTGGGGGGCTCTAAGCAGGCTGGATTCATCGATTGTGACACCAGCTTTAAGGCCTCGTACACACGAGGCAATCTATTTGTTCAAATCGGTCGGACCGACCGATTTGAACAAATCTGTCTGATAGGATTTTGGTTTGCTCGCTTGTACACACGAGCATACCAAAATCCCCGCCAGCAGACGGCGCGCTGACGTGTCGGTGACGTGGCGGTGACGTTGACGCCGCCACGTCACCGCACCAGGAAGTAAAACACTTCCGTGCATGCGCCGAATCCATTCGGCGGCGGTGCGGGACGACATGTCTGCTGGTAAGTGTACTAACCAGCAGACATGTCGGGCGGACGTATTCCCACCCGATAGATTTCAAAGCATGCTTTGAAATCTGTCGGGTGGCCAAATCCAAAGGCTCGGCCGTACACACGATCGAATCTGTCTGCTGGGACAGTCTAGCAGATCGTTTCCAGCAGACAGATTTGATCGTGTGTACGAGGCCAAAGAGTTTGCAGGGGCGGTTTAGGGCCTTGGTGATGATGTTGGCAAAATGATTTTTTTTGCCATAAAGATTTCTTTATGATATTTCTTTGTTATTTTCTTATAAAAGGTGAGGTTTCTATCTGAAGAGCTCCTTTTCCAGGCAGCTTCTGCTCTTCTACGCTCTTGCTTTAGCAACGTCAGCTGGTCGTTAAACCAGCTGGCGTTGTTTTTCCGAATGCAAGTTTTGCGTTTTGGTGCCACCCAGTCGGTGGACTGAAGTAGCGCCTTGTTGATGGCGTCAAGTGTTTCTACAGCTGTTTATTGTTGTTGGATTGTGTTTATTTTATTTCCTAGGGTCGTTTTGAAGAGTTCCGAGTGGAGCTTCTTCTGGGATCTAGTCCAGAGAGTTATCACCGGTTTTCTTGTTTTATTTGGCCTGAGGTGGTTGGCGATTTTAAATTTAATGGCATGGTGATCGGTCCATGGTAGTGGCTCATTTTCCCCAATCTCAATTTCCAAATCCTGTTTGAAAATGAGATCGAGGGTATGGCCTGAGGCATGAGTAGGACCTTGTATTAATTGCTGCAGACCTAATCCTTCTAGATAGTCGATGCAAGCGTCAGAGACTGGGTCCAACGAAGAGTTGGCCCAGAGGTTGAAGTCCCCCAGCACCAAAAGGTGTTTAATGCTTATGGTGTATGAATTCTGTTAATGACGTGACAAAGTGCGTTTTTGGGCCAGGAGGTCTATAGCACAGTAGCATATGGACCGTGTCTTGGGGGTTTGTTTGCAGCTGTAGGGTGAGGGTTTCCATGAATAGAAGCGAGTATTGGAGGACTGGTTTGGTGATCAAGAGGTGAATCTTGTGGATCACCGCCAGACCTCCCCCTCTTTGCCCCACTCTGTTCTGCATTTGGATGCGATAATTTGCAGGCACCAATTCTTCCAGAATGGTGTTGCAATCGCCTGTGAGCCAACTTTCTGTGATAAAGAGGCAGTCTATATCATGCAGAAGGATGAAATCATGGATTTCTTCCCGGTGTTTTACTGCCGATCTAGTATTGACCAGAGCGCAGGATATGCATTTGTGCTGGAGTGTTCTAATGCGATTTTTTACTGTTAATCGTCTATTGATTCTTAACAGTTGTTCACTTTTTAGGGCTTTTTCGGTGACCGTTGGGAATGTTGAGGCAAACGGTTTTAATTCCCAGATGGTTTCTGAGTATTTCAGATAACCCATAGTTGCAGAGAAAAACGGGAAGTATTTATAGGGGGGGGTTTGGCGATGCTGGGGAGGAGAATTAGGGAAACGAACCTGTCACTTCTTTATGTCCTCCCTTTTTTCAATTGGTCCAGAGGAAGGCGAAAAAGCCCAGGTGTGCTGTGCCAATCTGCCTTACCTGGGGAAAAAATTCCTTCCTGATCCCAATAGGCGATCGGTCGCAACCCTGGATAAATTTATGAAAAGAGGGGTGTTAGCTTTCAGATTGAAAAAAAGGCCTGTGTCAGGGAGGGTATTGTAGTCCTGTAGGTGTACCAAGATGGCTGCCGACCGGGACTAGGCCCGAGCCGGGGGCTAAAGTACAGGAGGGGACCGACGGGGGAAATAAAGGGCCTGTAGGGGGTACATTAATAAATCCGTGTTTAATGGAAACGTTTTTCAATGTGACGATATCCACCTCCACCAGATTTGAGATTCACCCCAAATTACCACAAGGTGTTGACCTTTTTAATTAAAAAGAGGTCAAATACAGCCTGGTCACAAAACCAGTAATCCATGTGTGGCTCTGCGTTCCTTTATACTTTTAATGCAGCTCCAAATTTCACAGTACCGTTTAGAGAAAGAGGGAGACCACCATAGTATAATACCGTTTTATTAAAGGAATTTAAAATCAAACAATGCCAAATGGCCTCTTACTTGTGTTGGTGCCTTGGTCCTGGCACTGAGGCTAACAAGCGTTGCAATGTTTTATGAGAAGTGTTCCACACTGGGGAAAGCTGGCGTGCATTCCAACTCTCGGATCCGGAGAGCCAGCAGGACCGGAAATGCGTGATTGTGCATAACCAGGCGTCTCGACGTACGTTCCGTGATTGCCACATCGTCAGGAAGCTAGCACGCATGCCAGCTTTCCCCAGTGTGGAACACTCCTCATCAAACATTGCAACGCTTGATGTATGTATTCACCTCTTCCCCCCTCTCTTTTTTAAATTATTTTTATATGCTCTGTTCTGATCGATATATAACATTTCCTTCGTGTGATGGCTCTGTAATTATAATTAATGGACGTTCTGTTTACTGCTATGCTACCTGTTTATACTACCTGTTTATGCAAACGTTTTTCACTCTAGTTTGTATTTTATTTCTTTTACAAACAATAAAATTATCTTTAAAAAAATTTTTTGTTTTAGCACATATTTTAAATATGTATAATAAATATATATATATATAAATATATATAAATAAAAACTGTAACAATTATAAAAACCGTAACAATTTAAGTTTAGCACTTTTCTTCCATTGCAGTCAGGAAGGAGTTATCATGTTTAGCAGGGCTTGAGGTTCTGGGTCACCCCAGAGGTTTCTTTAGATCAGACAGTCAATGGTAGATGATCTTGTGATGTAAATGACTTAGCAGTGATTTAATATGCACATTCTGTCCTTAACTATCATGTACTAAGAAGCTGCCAGGTTGTAATGAGTTTGTCACTAGTGATCTTAGGCGCGTCATTGATCAGCGCCACCTCATATAAAGACGGCTGTCTGTATCAGTTACACAAGCACAATGAATCTTTTTGTTTGAACTACAAAGAGTTTCTCTTCATGCCTACTTTTACTTAAAGATACTACATTACATAGTAGGCGAGGTTGAAAAAAGACACAAGCCCATCAAGTCACCTTGGTGCAGTCTATTAAGGAATTGATTTAGTATTAGCTTGATCTATGGGTAGGGAAGGGATCACCGCTCCGCACAGCGTAGCTATGACTAAGCACTGTTGAATGTGTGAAACGCATCAGCTAACCTATCCTGCTGTGGCTTGTACTTTTGTTATTTTATACAATAAAGGTGTTTTTATTAGTGTGCGGCTGTCCAGACCTTCCCTCTTCTAATTGATCTGTGAGTAGTGTTAAAAAAAACGCTGCAACAATAAAGTTCTGTATAGCAGATGTCTCCAACCCCCAGACCGCGGCCCACTACCCAGCCGCAGCCTGTTCGCAGAAGGGTGCAGCGGCAGTGGGTGAGCAAAGAGATATCACTGCCATCACCACTCTACCGCCTGCACAGCCCCGCTGCTACACTGTTGCTATGGCATGTGACTGTGGCAATCTGCATCTGCTGGCATGTGACTGTGGCATGTGGCAATCTGCATCTCGTGGCATGTGACTGTGGCAATATGCATCTGGTGGCATGTCACTGTGACAAACTGTATCTGGTGGCATGTCACTGTAGCAGGTGGCAATCTACATCTGGTGGTAATCTGCATCTGGTGGGATATGCAATCTGCATCTGGTGGCATGTGGCAATCCGCATCTGGTGGCATGTGACTGTGGCAATCTGCATCTGGTGGCATGTGGCAATCTGCATCTGGGGGCATGTGACTGTGGCAATATGCTTCTGGTGGCATGTCACTGTGGCAAACTGCATCTGGTGGCATGTGACTGTGGCAGGTGGCAATCTGCATCTGGTGGCAATCTGCATCTGGTGGGATGTGGCAATCTGCATCTGGTGGCATGTGGCGATCTGTATCTGTTGGCATGTGACTATGGCAATCTGCATCTGGTGGCATGTGGCAATCTGTACCAGGTGGCATGTGACTGTGGCATGTGGCAATCTGCATCTGGTGGCAGGCAATGTGGTAAATAAAACTTTAGTGACAGACCAGACCAGAGGCTCCTTCTTCTGGGGGAAACCCCTTTTTTAACACACTAATTACTTCAAGCACCTCTTATTCCTATGAACCAGAGTTTAGTTTTAAAAAGTTGGAGTCATTGTAATGTTTTTAACTTTCAATGAAGTACAGTATATAGAGAAATAAAAATACATGTACATAGATTCATGGTTTCATTAACCACTTGACCTCTGGAAGGTTTTACCCCCTTCATGACCAGATCATTTTTTGCAATTCAGCACTGCGCTACCTTAACTTGCAATTGAGTGCAAGACTGTATGCAAATTAAATTAATTTTTTGTGGTATTTGATCAACACTGTGATTTGAAAAATCATATTCAATAAAATTCTTTATTGATTCAGGCCAAAATGTATGCTGTTAATAGTAAAAGAAAAAAATTGCGCTTGTTAGAATTACAAGGAAGAAGCAGCGATCAAAAAGATGTTATACCACATCAAACAATATGCAAAAAGAAAAAAGATCGCGCTAAAAATTAAAATAAATAAAGTCCGTGAGACAATATATTCAGATAAATGTTGGTTGGATAGAGTCCGTGAGACAGTATATTCAGATAAATGTTAATCACAAAATAACAGTCCACCAAAAGAAAATTCGTAGATAATCTCCACCAGGTGCAAAACGGTTTCACACTAAAACGGTGCCAGAAAGGTAAGAACCTCCACCACAATGATATATGTACTCTTACCAGATAAAAATGATCCCTGGTTAGAGGAGATCATATAGAGCGTGGTAAGAGACTGGGATCGAGGATAGCCGGGATGATCAGTGTCCTTGTTAGGTGAATAGCACTCACAAAACAGCGATCCGAGGGTATGTAAAAAATAAAGGGCTCACATAGTGTAAAATCCTTATTTATTCCATAAAAAGCAAAAAAGAGATGCACTTACAATCTTGTTGATATGTAGAGGGTTTAAAATAGCTGGAACACACAGGCCGTATCCCGGTAGAGAAAAGCGCGGTGACGTCAGAACGCCGCCTCCCTACGTTTCGTCACGACAGGACTTGGTCACGGGATAACAGGCGGCGTCCTGAATCACCGCATAAATACACACAAACATCGGATGCAGCCTCGATGTGGTGAAAACTTTCGACCCGATTTCGGACATCTTTGTTACTGGAAAACCCATTGGTTATAATGAATGACCTAGGCCAAGTAAGGGAACCGATGAAAACGGATAAACTGACCATGTACATTAAAGATAGAATTAAAAGAAAAAAAGAAAAAGGAAAAAAGGAGTTAATCCTTTCCATAAACGCTTTGGGGCAGATTCACACAGAAATGGATTATCGTAGCGTATCAGAAATACACTACGCCGCCGTTTTTTACCTGGCTCTACGTGGAATTCAGGTAGATTTTGTCCAGTAAACGACGGCGGCGTAGTGTATTTCTCCCGTCGCAATCCATCTGCGCGAGTAGGGGGCGTGAATCATTTAAAATAGGCGCGTTCCCGCGGCGATCGATCTGCGCATGCTCCGTTCGCAAATTTCCCGCCGTGCATTGCGCGAAATCACGTCGTGACGTCATTCGTTGTTTAGGTAGCGTCGTTTACGGGCGATCCTAGTCCCGAACGAGTTACGTAAACAAAAAAAAAAATTAAATAAATTCGAAGCAGGAACGACGGCCATACTTAACATGGGCTACGTAACGTAAGAGCAGCAAAAAGCTGCTCTAACATTACGTACAAAAAAATAGACGAAAGTGATTGCGACGACCACTCGTATCTTCGGGAATCGCCGTAAAAAAACATTTGCATATCCCGACGCATCAAAACGACGCGAACTCCTCCCAGCGGCCGCAAATAGATGGCAGCGTAGATCCGAAGGCTTACGAAGACGTAAGCCTCTCGGATCGAAGCCCGAAGCCGCCGTATCATGGTTTGAGGATTCAAACTAGTGATACGGCGCGCGAAATTTGAAATTACTCCTGTCTAACACCAGTTAGACAGGCGTAATTGCTCTATGAATCTGGCCCTTTCTCTTTTTTTCACTTGGTAACATCTAAAGTGGGTTGACTTTTAAATCAACAACACTATGGCACCAATAGCATTAATACCAGTGCAGAAAATGCAAACAGCACTGCAGCAGTAACGCATGTCACATGGCTGTGAATGTGAAATAAAAATTACTAAAATATGTTACAAATAATTGTAATGCAGCCAATCAATTCTGTATGATCTAATTAATCGATAAATAAATAGATATATGTGTAGACCGAAAAAAAACGAGTATCATTTGATATACCCGTATAGACGGCACCATAATATTCGGGCATCACAGGAAAAATAAAAAATAAAAAAAAATATAAAAAACATCCTAAATGAATCTGACAATTTAAAAAATTGCTGGCTGGACACCACATCGAGCTCGCATCTTTTCAAAATTGCGACAATCTTAATAAAACATAATAAATGGAATTTGTATAAAAAAAGGCTCAAAAGGTTTATAGAAAGAGGGTTTCACTGACCATAGCAATAATGAATTAGCCAAAAAGCAGTTAACGTCCACTTCTATATTTAGGCCATGGGGCGTATAACACTTTAATTTATGGACCCAAGACATCTCCAACTTGGAAATGGTTCGCACCAAATGGCTGCCTCTCCAGTGGGGACTAAATTTATCTATCCCTACAAAAATGGTATTGTCAGGATTTTTGTGATGTACAGTTAGGTAGTGTTTAGATACGGAATGTTTAGTGTACCCTAAACGGATATTATTGATATGCTCATTTAAGCGGACCTGTAAAGGACGTTTAGTCCGGCCCACATATTGGAGCCCACAAGGGCACTGGAGCATATAGACCACCCCTGTTGTAGAACATGTGATGAAGGGTCTAATAGCATAGCTTTTCAAAGTGCACGAGGAACTGAACGTTGTAGTTCTTCTGCATTTGAGGCCATTAAGGGAACAAACCTGACATTTACCACATTTGTAATACCCTGTAAGGCCAGGAAGAAATTTGGAGTCCATACTGGGTGGATTCAAGATGTTAGGGTCTAATTTATCCTTTAGGGAAGGTGCCCCCCTAAAAACGACCTGTGGCCTATCTGGTAAAATGCCCCCAGGATCTTGTCACTTTTCAGGATGTGCCAATGTTTGCCCACTATATGCTTAATGTTCGCATGTTGGCAAGAGTAATTGGTAATAAAAGGGTTACGAAACTTGTTGTCTTTAGCCTTATTTGTCCCCACAGTCAGTAAATCACTTCTATTAACCTCATGGACAGCATCTAGGGTGGTAGCCAAAAAATCATCTGAGTAACCTTTTTCTAGAAAGCGTTTGGTGAGAACGTCAGCTTGCTCCACAAATGTGGTATCCTCGGTGCAGTTACGCTTCAACCGAAGATATTGGCTTTTAGGCACCGATCTGAGCCACGATGCATGGTGGCAGCTATTTTTTGGGATAAATGCATTCCTGTCAGTGGCCTTGAAAAATGTTGATGTAACAAAACCACCGTTGGTGACAGAAATGGTCAGATCTAAGAAATTAATCTTATCCCGGCTCACCTCTCGACTTAAGTGGATACCTCTGTCGTTGACATTCAGAGCATCCAAAAATTGCATCAAGTCATCCTCGGTGCCGTCCCAAAGGAGGAGGATGTCGTCTATGTATCTGGCCCACAGAAAAATCTGGGGTCTAGACTCAACACAGACGACATCCTCCTCCCATTTGGCCATGAAGAGGTTCGCCAAACTGGGGGCATACTTAGCCCCCATGGCAACACCTCTGTCCTGCCTATAAAATTGGCCGTTGAACCAAAAATAATTGTGAGAAGCAGCGTACTCTAACAATTCCATAATAAACAGGACCTGTTAATTAAGAAGGTCTGAATCTCTTTTCAAAAAATGTAAAACTGCTTCCAGGCCCAATTGGTGAGGGATCACAGTATATATGTACGAGACATATCATTAACTTACTGAAGGACCTTACACCTCCTGCCAACTTGCTGATGGTTACAGCAGATGTAACCTCATTATATACTGTGATCCTTCACCAATTGGGCCTGGAAGCAGTTTTACATTTTTTGAAAAGAGATTCAGACCTTCCTAATCAACAGGTCCTGTTTATTATGGAATTGTTAGAGTACGCTGCTTCTCACAATTATTTTTGGTTCAACGGCCAATTTTATAGGCAGGACAGAGGTGTTGCCATGGGGGCTAAGTATGCTCCCAGTTTGGCGAACCTCTTCATGGCCAAATGGGAGGAGGATGTCGTCTGTGTTGAGTCTAGACCCCAGATTTTTCTGTGGGCCAGATACATAGACGACATCCTCCTCCTTTGGGACGGCACCGAGGACGACTTGATGCAATTTTTGGATGCTCTGAATGTCAACGACAGAGGTATCCACTTAAGTCGAGAGGTGAGCCGGGATAAGATTAATTTCTTAGATCTGACCATTTCTGTCACCAACGGTGGTTTTGTTACATCAACATTTTTCAAGGCCACTGACAGGAATGCATTTATCCCAAAAAATAGCTGCCACCATGCATCGTGGCTCAGATCGGTGCCTAAAAGCCAATATCTTCGGTTGAAGCGTAACTGCACCGAGGATACCACATTTGTGGAGCAAGCTGACGTTCTCACCAAACGCTTTCTAGAAAAAGGTTACTCAGATGATTTTTTGGCTACCACCCTAGCTGCTGTCCATGAGGTTAATAGAAGTGATTTACTGACTGTGGGGACAAATAAGGCTAAAGACAACAAGTTTCGTAACCCTTTTATTACCAATTACTTTTGCCAACATGCGAACTTTAAGCATATAGTGGGCAAACATTGGCACATCCTGAAAAGTGACAAGATCCTGGGGGCATTTTACCAGATAGGCCACAGGTCGTTTTTAGGGGGGCACCTTCCCTAAAGGATAAATTAGACCCTAACATCTTGAATCCACCCAGTATGGACTCCAAATTTCTTCCTGGCCTTACAGGGTATTACAAATGTGGTAAATGTCAGGTTTGTTCTCTTAATGGCCTCAAATGCAGAAGAACTACAACGTTCAGTTCCTCGTGCACTTTGAAAAGCTATGCTATTAGACCCTTCATCACATGTTCTACAACAGGGGTGGTCTATATGCTCCAGTGCCCTTGTGGGCTCCAATATGTGGGCCGGACTAAACGTCCTTTACAGGTCCGCTTAAATGAGCATATCAATAATATCCGTTTAGGGTACACTAAACATTCCGTATCTAAACACTACCTAACTGTACATCACAAAAATCCTGACAATACCATTTTTGTAGGGATAGATAAATTTAGTCCTCACTGGAGAGGCAGCTATTTGGTGCGAACCATTTCCAAGTTGGAGATGTCTTGGGTCCATAAATTAAAGTGTTATACGCCCCATGGCCTAAATATAGAAGTGGACGTTAACTGCTTTTTGGCTAATTCATTATTGCTATGGTCAGTGAAACCCTCTTTCTATAAACCTTTTGAGCCTTTTTTTATACAAATTCCATTTATTATTTTTTATTAAGATTGTCGCAATTTTGAAAAGATGCGAGCTCGATGTGGTGTCCAGCCAGCAATTTTTTAAATTGTCAGATTCATTTAGGATGTTTTTTATATATATTTTTATTTTTTATTTTTCCTGTGATGCCCGAATATTATGGTGCCGTCTATACGGGTATATCAAATGATACTCGTTTTTTTTCGGTCTACACATATATCTATTTATTTATCGATTAAGTAGATCATACAGAATTGATTGGCTGCGTTACAATTATTTGTAACATATTTTAGTAATTTTTATTTCACATTCACAGCCATGTGACATGCGTTACTGCTGCAGTGCTGTTTGCATTTTCCGCACTGGTATTAATGCTATTGGTGCCATAGTGTTGTTGATTTAAAAGTCAACACACTTTAGATGTTACCAAGTGAAAAAAAGAGAAAGCGTTTATGGAAAGGATTAACTCCTTTTTTCTTTTTCTTTTTTTCTTTTAATTCTATCTTTAATGTACATGGTCAGTTTATCCGTTTTCATCGGTTCCCTTACTTGGCCTAGGTCATTCATTATAACCAATGGGTTTTCCAGTAACAAAGATGTCCGAAATCGGGTCGAAAGTTTTCACCACATCGAGGCTGCATCCGATGTTTGTGTGTATTTATGCGGTGATTCAGGACGCCGCCTGTTATCCCGTGACCAAGTCCTGTCGTGACGAAACGTAGGGAGATGGCGTTCTGACGTCACCGCGCTTTTCTCTACCCGGATACGGCCTGTGTGTTTCAAGCCGGCCGGCTATTTTAAACGCTCTACATATCAACAAGATTGTAAGTGCATCTCTTTTTTTCTTTTTATGGAATAAATAAGGATTTTACACTATGTGAGCCCTTTATTTTTTACATACCCTCGTATCGCTGTTTTGGGAGTGCTATTCACCTAACAAGGACACTGATCATCCCGGCTATCCTCGATCCCAGTCTCTTACCACGCTCTATATGATCTCCTCTAACCAGGGATCATTTTTATCTGATAAGAGTACATATATCATTGTGGTGGAGGTTCTTACCTTTCTGGCACCGTTTTAGTGTGAAACCGTTTTGCACCTGGTGGAGATTATCTACGAATTTTCTTTTGGTGGACTGTTATTTTGTGATTAACATTTATCTGAATATACTGTCTCACGGACTCTATCCAACCAACATTTATCTGAATATATTGTCTCACGCACTTTATTTATTTTAATTTTTATTGCGATCTTTTTTCTTTTTGCAAAATGTATGCTGTTCCTTTGTAAAAAACAAAAACAAAAAAAACAATAGGTGTATAGTAATTGGGAAAGTGTGAAAGTTATAATGTCTACTACAAACGATGGTATATATATCTGAAAATTGATCATTCCTTACGTACCGACGGCCTCATATTTGAGGCCCTTAAAATGCCAGGAAAGTACAAATACTCCCCCAAAGGACCCCTTTTTGGAAAATGGACAATGTAAGGTATTTAGTAAGATGCAAAGCACTTTTTTTTAAGTAGTAATTTTTTGTCACTGTTTTTTGGAAAATGAAGAAATTAAATAAAAAACATTTTTTTCACATTTTTCACATGCTGGTGACAGTATGTCAAAGAAAAAAAAATTAAGGTTCATTTTCTGTTTCAATTGTTTTTTTTTATATATTTTAAAAGTAAAGAACAAGCTGTGAGATGTTTTTTTACCTTAATGCATAGGGTGCATTAAGGTGAAAAAACTTTTGCCTTCACAACCCCTTTAAAGTGAATCTATGGTCAAAATGTAAAATCATATATTAATTTCCATATTGTGTTTGTATTATTTCTATACTTCTACTAAGCATTCGTGCTCTTGAAGATCGTAAATTTACTTTCCCACACATTTACATCCCTGAATTCTCTGACTTGCATTTACTATGTCTTGTGAGTAGGCTGCTGCTGTGTCACAGAAGGTTCTGGGAAAAAAAAATTCAGGAAGTGGAGTCAGTAGAGAAATCACTACTTGCAGGCAACAAGGTACCATGGGTTATGTAGTCTTTAGAAATTGAAAATAAACAGCAGAGGAGGGGGGAAGAGACGGCAGACAGGCAGCACACACAACATGAAATTAGCTTATATTGTCAAAAATAACAATTGTTTGTATTGCTATTAAGTTGTACAATGTCAATGTTATAAAAAGTAAGTGTTTTACTTGGTGAAGTGAACTTTCACTTGGCTTAGTAGGTGAGGTGGAGTTATGTTCACTCGAAATACATGTGTAGAGGAAACTATTATTTATTATTTTACAATGGTTGAAGTTAACACAGCTTCTAATTATTTAATTAGTAAATAAACCCCTTTGCGTCTTAGAGAATTGTGAACAATTTTTAATGCCATTTTAATGTTTCCAGTACAGGAATGAAAGGAAGAATGTTATTGGTTGCTAAGGACAACACAAATACTTTTCTGTTACATTTAACGCAATATTTAAAATAAGTAAACCAACTTTTATGAAAGTGTTTGCAAATTCCCAAAGACATACCCTGAATTACATTTTTTATCAAGTATAACAAATGCGCTTTGTAATTTGCATGATGAATCACAGTTGTTTTTATTGCCCGGCATATGTTTTCTTATCTTACTATGGGAAAACTCCACATGGCCTAAGACAGCATTCCTGTCTGGAGATGGTACTTGAAAAATTATGCTTAACAAGCGTCTTTTATTTAGCCCAGCTGCAAGAAAGAAAATACAAGTACAAAATAATGGCTGTCCATTTAAACACACATTCATTTGTCTTACTGCACAGAGCTTAGACAGCATTCCTGATGCTTTGCACATTATGTAATAAACTACAAACAACTTAACATAATGTTATTTTAAAGTAAAACTAAAATTTTATGAAAAGTACAATACTGTATGGCAGGGGATTGTACCTAATGGTTTTGTATATGCATCAATTGGTAAAATCTTTAATAATTGTCCAAGTTCTTGATATAGACGTTGTGCATGGTGCAAAATTATGAAAATATGTTCCTTGCTGCATAGAACTTTAAACAGAAAAAATACAAGAAATCTATCCTAAGACATTTAGTAAATGCTGTGAATGCATGCACCCCCCTTAGGTGGACAAATATGTTACCCCCTACTATTGGATGTTGGCTCCATAAGGTGGATTTTATTTGATTTTTATTTGATTTTTCCAATCTCTTCTTCTATTTTTATTTTTCCTTTTCTTATTGTTTTTTTCTACTGTAATTTAGGGAATATAAAATAGATAGGGTGACTCTGGGTATAGCTTCTGAGGGTTTTTTCCCTAGGTTACTATAAAAATGGCGCTATATTTGTATGGGACTAAATAGAGGGTGTTATGTATATATTTGATTATTATGTGAATTATTGTTTTATTCTCTCAATGTATTTGTTCTGTTACTGTGTATATATGGCTTTGGTGAGAACCTGGACTCGCCTTTTGTGGTTGAATTTAAATATTTGGAAAAAAAAAACTTTAAACAGTTTTTTTTTCCAAATTTTTTTTCCAAATTTTTCCAAATTTTTCAGTATTTACTAAAACAGGTGCATACAGAATATGGTGCAGCTGTACATGTAAGCAACACTTTCAGCTTGTTCAATCAAGTTTTGACAATGAAACTTAGAAGCTGATTGGTTGCACAGCTGCACCACATTTTGTGTGCACCCGTTTTAGTAAATCCCCCATAGTCTTTTATTAAAATTGTATCTCAAACTGAGCCTCTCAGGTTGTTCAGAGTATAGAAATTACCTTACTAATACAGCAAAAGCACAGAATCAGGGTTAGGCTTACAGTTAGGCAGGTGAGTCAATGAAAGTATCAGGTGTCACAGCATTAGACAGAAACAACACTTGTCATAGAAAAAAGAGTAAGGGGGAAATCTTCCATTGGAGGCTTTCATTCCAGGGACAATTGTCAAATGTGGATTTTCTCCTCCTTCGGGAAATTTTCCCATACTTCCAATTATATCTGTGAGACAGGAAGTAAGGAAAAGTCTACCCAATTGCAACACAGGCATACAAATCTAAACATTTTTCATATACAACATTTGTATATTATATCCCATTTTTTTTAAATACTTTAGGGTTGATTTAGATGTTCTGTTGTGATAATATGTGGTAAAGGTATGCAGTTATGCATGAAATCAGGTGTGGTGCACTTTAGTGCTTTTCATTTTGAATTGCCTAGCCAATGCACAACAAAGCATGAGAAGAGTAAACCAAATGGGTGTTGTGATGTGCTCCGTGAAAAGATGCTACAAGAGTATTAAAAGTTTCATTGTGCTGGGCAAAACATTGTAAAGTGCAATCTACCCCATGCTTACGAACATGAACAGATCTTGGCAGCCTGTCAACCTTTAATGTAAACAGCCAGCATGTGTTTCTAAGCTAGAAAGTTAGAAACTCACTGAAATCTACCTTAGACCTCATTTACACAGCCAAACTATTAGTGGTGAAGCAAGCATGTGTGTATTGGAGTAGGTGCTGTCAGACAACTATGGCTGAGAAGCATGTATGTACAAAGCAATGATATGTTGACTGTTTGCAGCGGCCCATCAGTGTTTAGAAATAGTTCATCCCTTGCAACTTGTGTCCAGAGACAATCATCTGTTCCTAACTTCTGGTATTTGCTCCCTGTGCCATCACTTTCAACTGTGTCGGCTGTCAAATTGCTTTCTACAGGCGTCTTGACTGCAGCTATCCTCACACAACTGGTGCTCGTCGACAGTTTCCCACAAGATACCAGTTGCACCATGTTAGAAGCCTTCCTTAATCGAATATCTAATATTTACCAATTAACATTATTAACATATGTATGAATGGGGTTGGGTCTTATTAGAATAATTGAGTTGTATAATTTATCTCTTCTAGATTTGGAAAAGTAAACAAATAGGGCCAGATCCACATACATCGGCGCATATATAGACCGGCGTAGCGCATCTCCTTTACGTTACGCCGGCTCAAATTAGAGACATAAGTGCCGTATCCACAGAGTATTTGCGGCCAAATTTGCGCCGGCGCAACGTAAATTCCGAGGCATAAGGCGGTGTAATTCAAAGTGGGAAGGACGTGGGCATGTTCCATTGAAATGAGCCGTGACCCCATGCAAATGAAGGGCCGGCCAGACTGGGCATGTGCATGACGCTGACTATGGTCAGAGCCTCTCTGCACATGCTCACTACTCGGCCCGGAGCAATCAGTGAGATAGGAACTAGGCCCGGCGTACTTAGTGAGATACGCCCAGTGCATAAATAGGCCCAGACATACGCCTTCCATTGCAAAAGTACATCCATTTTTTTCCCTCCCTGAAGCAAGGTGCTTTTGTTCCGTTGTCTGCTGCTGTTTGTAGGTTTGTGTCGTGTCGGTGTGTTCCATTATTTTGAGGGCCATCACCCAATTTATATACACACATACATATATTTAAAACAATTTTTATAATAATAAATAATATAATTATAATAATATTTAAAATATTAAATATATATTAGATATATAAAAAAAATATTATATGTTTATTATATTAACTCATTTAAAATATATACTAAACAGAAAAAATGTATATAAAATATATATTTAGCCATTAGGGTAAAAAGAGCCACTGGCAAGGAAATGGAGTGTTGCCAGTACCTTGCCCAGTGGCGGTCGGCAGATCCTCTCCCGTGCCCTCCTCCGTGCCCTCCTCCTTCTGCGCTCATCTAAAGTCAGTAGTATAGCTATGAGCAAGGATGCCCCTGGCATGTTGGCATACAGATTGTTGTCCTGCAAGTGTGGCTGCTCAGCTCGTCCCTAACGGTGTTGCTTTAGCTGACATGTAGACGAATTGTCCAAATTTAAACCTGCTTTAATAAGGACTAACTTTAGACCGGACGTGCAGCTGATGTGCACAGGGCGTAGCCTGTGCCGGACAAACTTACTTTTGTGGATCGCCGTATCTCCCTCATTTGCATATTTGCATAGGAAATCAATGGTGTGGACGGAATAAATGCGCACCTAGACAGAATCAATGTGCGCCTAGGATGTGCAGGCGTAGGCAAGTTAGGCCGGTCGGAAATAGCCTATTTTGGTGCGTATCTAGTTCTGTGGGTACGGTGCATAGATATTCCGACGCAGAATTATTGCTCTCGCTCTAACGATCGCGGCGATACCTCACTTGTGTGGTTTGAACACCGTTTTCATATGCGGGCGCTACTCGCGTATGCGTTTGCTTTCTGCGCGAGCTCGTCGGGACGGGGCACTTTAAAAAAATTTTTTTTTTGGTTTTTTCGTTTTTATTTTTATTTATTTTATAATTTTTAAACACTGAAAAAAAAAAAATTATCACTTTTATTCCTATTACAAGGAATGTAAACATCCCTTGTAATAGAAAAAAGCATGACAGGTCCTCTTATATATGAGATCTGGGTCAAAAAGACCTCACATCTCATATTCAGGCTTAAAAATAAAAAAAAAAAAAAAAGTCAAAATGTAAACAAATTAAATGTCTCTTTAAGACGCTGGGCGGAAATGACGTTTTGACGTCACTTCCGCCCAGCAGAGGTATGGGGACGGCTGAGGGACATTTTTTCCCTCAGTCGCATCCCCGGACAGCCAGCAAGAGGACCCGATCGCCTCCGCCGCTACCGACGGCTACGGTAAGCGGCGGAGGGCGCGGGAGAGCGGCGGGAGGGGGGGGCACCCTCTCCCACCGCCGGTAACGGCGATCTCGCGGCGAATCCGCCGTGATGACCGCGTTATCGTTAACAGGTCCGCCCCACAAAGAGATGGATATCTCGGTTGTGGCAGCAGCTGCTGCCGTTACCGAGACATCCATCTTCAAAAAAATGACATCTTTGGACGTGGGGCCGGTTAGAAGTGGTTAAGAATATAAATTCTTTATATTTGAATATTTCTTGTTTAGGATATTTGTAAGAACAACGGGCCATATTCAGGTACAATTGCCTTGGCGCAGAGTATCAGAGATACACTACGCCGCCGTATTTTACCTGTCTCTAAGTCGAAACCAGGAAGATTTCGGCCCGTAAGGTACGGCGGCGTAGTGTATTTCTCGCGGCGGAATCGAAATACACGATTAGGGGGCGTGAAGCATTTAAATTAGGCGCGTCCCCGCGGTGATCGAACTGCGCATGCTCCATTCAGAAATTTCCCGCCGTGCATTGCGCGAAATAACGTTGTTACGTATTTTTTTTTTGAGTAGCGTCGTTTACGTACATTCCTATTCCCGGACGACTTACGCAAAAAAAAAAAATTTGAAATTTCGACGCGGGAACGACGGCCATACTTAACATGGGCCATCTAACTATAGACCAGCTAATAGCTAGTATAACTTTACGCAGCAAAAAGATGACTACAGATGCCGTAAGAGATTGCGAAGGACGATCGTAACTTCGTGGATCGCCGGAAAAAGCTAATTTGCATACCCCGACGCGGAAAACGACCCGAACTCCACCAAGCGGCCGCAAAAAGATTGCAGCGTAGATCTGAAGGCGTACGAAGACGTAAGCCTGTCGGATCGAAGCCCGAAGCCGTCGAATCATGGTTTGAGGATTCAAACTAATGATACGACGCGCGTAATTTGAAAGTACTCCAGTCTAACAGGAGATAGACCGGAGTAATGGCTCTGTGAATCTGGCCCAACGTTTTTTTAATGAATATATACATATTGATTTATGTAATATTATTTGATTTAATTGATAGATACAGTTATATTTGCATAAGTTAATGTTTTTTGTTATGATTCTTGCCCATCCTCCAGGTTCTTATGGAATGCTGTGAATAGAGATGATATTGAATTTCAGCATCTCCTCAGGTAGGGGGCTTTAGAAATTCATTGGTCATTAAAGTTTGTGGAACTTTAAGACAAACAAGCCCTCTTTAGGAAGGAGGGGGTTTAATTGTGGAGTATAAACTTTGGACAAAAGATTTTGCAGGGCAGACTTAGACACATGGGGAAACTTCTTGTATTTTAATATCGTTCTTGTAATCTTATGCTATTTTATTATTGAATCAATTTTTTAGTTTTTACATAAGAACTGAACAGACTCTATTTCTGAACTTTTCTCACCAATATAATTCACAGAATATCAAGAATATTCTTATATTTAACACACCACAACTGATTTGGTCATGTGAATGAGGGCTTAGGCCTCGTACACACGACCAAGAAACTCGTCATAAAAGAAACATAGTTTTCCTCGACGAGTTTCTTGTCAGGCTTGTCGAGAATCTTGTCAAGCTTTCTTTGCGTACACACTGTCAAGACAAAACCTTGTCTCTCTCAAACACGGTGACGTACAACACATACAATGGCACTATAAAGGGAAAGTTTGATTCCCTTGGGGCTGCTTTTACTAATCTCATGTTTCTGCATGTTCTGCATGTTAAGTAAAAGTTTGGTGAGAGACGATTCGCGATTTTCAGTCTGTTACAGCATGACGAATGTGCTGTCTCCATTACTAACGCTACTTTTACCGAAGGTGCGCCTCCGTCTCATACTTTATTCTGAGCATGCGTGGGTTTCTAAGCATACACACGAACGTGTTTCTCGTCGTAAACCAGCCCGACGAGAAACACAACGAGGAAATTGAGACTCCCAACAAGAAAAAAGAGAACTTGTTCTCTTTCTTTCTCGTCAAGATCCACAACAGTTTTCTCGACGAAAAACATACACACGATTGTTTTCCTCAGCAAAAAAGTTTCTTGATGGATTTTGTCGAGGAAAATGGTCGTGTGTATGAGGCCTTAGAGTCTTTGTTGTAATCTTTAAAGAATATTGGATAATTCGTTTTTTCTTCATATTAAACAGCTAGAGAGGTCAGGGATGGCTTCTTTTAAAGAGTGTTTACTGTTTGTTAAGAATATGTGAAGTCTAATGTACAGTTCAAAGATCTTAAGAAGACAGCAGAAGTAGACAACAATGCCTTTACAGGCCAAGGCAAAAAGACATACAAAATTAGGTGAGCTAGAAAGTAGTATTCAACCAACAGATAAAATAAAATAGAAAAGTTTTAAAGCATATAGTAGATATGCACAAAAATAAAAATAGACATGACATGAAATAGACGTGAATACACATGACCATTCTTAATGGTCTAGAAAAAACTGTTTTTTTCAACCCAATTGTTTTTAAGCCTGCCTTGCCTACACACGATCGTGAAAAATAAATGCTTGAGCAAAGCACGGTGACAACACGTACGACGGCACTATAAAGGGGAAGTTCTATTCTGATGGCGCCATCCTTGGGGCTGCTTTTGCTGATTTTGTGTTAGTAAAAGTTTGGTGAGAGACGATTCGCGCTTTTCAGTCTCATAACTTGCTTCTGAGCATGCATGTTTTTTTCACGTCCTTAAAGTCTACACATGACCATTTTTTACAATGTGAAAAAAGACAACGTGAAAAACGAAGCAAAAAAAATAGAGCATGTTTTAATAGCCATTTTAAACCACGATAGTTTTTAATGACATTAAAAATGGTTGTGTGTATGAGGCATAAGACTAAACCATAGCACAAATAAGAATATTGGCTGCAGTTTTATACTATGTAGATCATGGAGTCCCTGAGATGGTGGTGGGAAGGGGGAGTTGCATATGAGAGGAGAGTTCTTCATAAAAGAAGGAATATTCCATAAAGCGACTTAGTCTGGTCATAAGGTGTCCTATGGATTTAAAGTTTTGGATGATGGTGTCTAATATCTTAAGGTTGAAAAGAGCCTCCAGAGCCTGTTTCACTGCATTTACATGAGGTGGCATAGGGTGAATCCAGGCCTTCATGAGAGCCCTGCAAGCCACTAAGAAGCAAATATTGATCCCTTGAGGTGGGCTTATGTTTTTAGAGGGTTGTGATAAAGCTGTCACTTACTCACAACCGAAAATGCGTAGCATGGGGTCCTTGGAGATATTGGTCCAATTGACTTGTTCAACATAGTTTGGGACTTGGTCTAAGAACATTGAAGCTGATGGGCATTGCCATAGTCTATGAAATAAAGTAGATCGGATGGAAGCACCCCAGGGACATGATGCTTGTATAGGATCTGCAGTGCCAAAGCGGAAGGGGTAATAGGCACTAGGGGTTTTTTTTTTGTACCCGAACCCGAATAATTGGAAAAAGTTTGGATTCGGGTTCGGAGTTCGGCTATGTTACGGCGCGCTGCACGGCAGCCAATCGCCATTTGTTTTACTACTGTGACTAGGAAGCCATCACAGCCATGCCTACTAATGGCATGGCTGTAATTGGCCAATGCAGCATGTGACCCAGCATGTGACCAGCCTCTATATCAGATAGAGGCACACAGCACAGCTCGTCACTCTGCTTTAGCTAGGGTAGGGACAGGCTGCTGCTGATTGAGGGACAGAGTTAGATAGGATCATCCTGCTTCAGAAATCTACTCCAGCACTGTTTCTTTCTGTGAGATCTGCATCTTATCGTTTAGGGACTGTGCATTACATCGTTTAGGGCTCGTCAGTCTGCTTTAGCTAGGGTAGGGACAGGTTTGCTGCTGATTGAGGGAGAGTGTTAGATAGGATTATCCTGCTTTAGAAATCTACACCAGCACTGTTTATTTCTGTGAGATCTGCATCTTATAGTCTAGAGACAGGTTCCTGCTATTTGCTATAGGGACAGCAATATATAGGTGACTCTCTGCATATTTCACCAGCACTGCACCTGTCACCTGTGATATACTGTGTATGTCCAGTACATTGTTTAGGGACAGGTTCCTGCTATTTGCTATAGGGACAGAAATATATAGGTGACTCTCTGTATATTTCACCAGCACTGCACCTGTCACCTGTGATATACTGTGTGTGTCCAGTACATTGTTTAGGACTAGGTTCCTGCTATTTGCTATAGGGACAGAAATATATAGGTGAATCTCTGCATATTTCACCAGCACTGCACCTGTCACCTGTGATGTACTGTGTGTGTCCAGTACATTGTTTAGGGACAGGTTCCTGCTACTTGCTATAGGGACAGAAATATATAGGAGACTCTCTGTATAGTTCACCGGACTGCACCTGGCACCTGTGATATACTGTGTGTGTCCAGTACTTTGTTTAGGGCTAGGTTCCTGCTATTTGCTATAGGGACAGAAATATATAGGTGACTCTCTGCATATTTCACCAGCATTGCACCTATCACCTGTGATATACTGTGTGTGTCCAGTACATTGTTTAGGGCTAGGTTCCTGCTTGTTGCTATAGGCAGAGAATTATATAGGAGAATCTCTGCATATTACAACAGCACTGCACCTGTCACCTGTGATATACTGTGTGTGTCCAGTACATTGTTTATGGACAGGTTCCTGCTATTTGCTATGGGTACAGAAATATATAGGTGACTCTCTGCATATTTCACCAGCACTGCACCTGTCACCTGTCATATACTGTGTGTGTCCAGTACATTGTTTTAGGGCTAGGTTCCTGCTTGTTGCTATAGGCAGAGAATTATATAGGAGAATCTCTGCATATTACAACAGCACTGCACCTGTCGCCTGTGATATACTATGTGTGTCCAGTACATTGTTTAGGGACAGGTTCCTGCTATTTGCTATAGGGACAGAAATATATAGGTGACTCTCTGTATATTTCACCAGCACTGCACCTGTCACCTGTGATATACTGTGTGTGTCCAGTACATTGTTTAGGGACAGGTTCCTGCTATTTACTATAGGGAGCCTGGCACACATGAGCGATTACATGCTGCAGTGTCTCCGCAACGACCGGCGTGTTTCGCAAATTTTAACAGGTGCTGATTACTGGGTGGCCACGCTGCTGAATCCCCGTTACAAGGACAATGTACCGTCCTTAATTCCCTCACTGGAGCACGATCGCAAGATGCGCGAGCACAAGCGCACGCTGGTAGACGCGCTGCTGGTGCAATTCCCACCTGGCAGCGGGGGCACAGTGGAAGAACAAGGCAAAGGCAGAGGAGGAGGAAGAGGTCGCCAACGCAGCAGGGGCACCCCCAGCACCTCAGAAGGCAGGGTTAGCATGGCCAAAATGTGGAAAAGCTTTGTCAGCACGCCACAACAAACAACACCACCAGCTGATATAAAACGTTTTAGCAGGAGGCAGCATTTCAGCAACATGGTGGAGCAGTATGTGTGCACATGCCTACATGTACTGAATGACAGCTATGCCCCCTTAAACTTCTGGGTCTCCAAATTGGGCACATGGCCTGAGCTTGCCCTTTACACCTTGGAGGTGCTGGCCTGCCCTGCGGCCAGTGTATTGTCTGAACGTGTATTTAGCACGGCAGGGGGCGTTATCACAGACAAGCGCATCCGCCTGTCCAGAGCCAATGTGGACAAGCTCACGTTCATTAAAATGAACCAGGCATGGATCCCAGAGGACTTCTCCGTACCTTGTGCAGAATAGACACCGGGCCGGCCTTACCCAGCCATTGTTTTTTTTTCCTGATCTTTCTAGGGTTGCCATCTCATCCCTTTAAAAGCAAAAACATATTAATTACACAGGTTCTCTGGCTGATTAAGGTGCTGCTAATTAAACTCAATTGGTGCCTTATCGACAGTAAATTAGCCCCAGAACCTGTGTAATTACTCTGTGTTCAGGTTTAAAGGGATGAGGTAGCAACCCTAGATCTTTCTCACTCTTTTGGGGTTTACCCTAATTTAAAAAATAAATCAATTAAAAACCAAAACCTGCTGTGTTGGCTACCTCCTCCTCCTCCCCCACCGCCGCTTCCACCTACACTGCCACATCCACCTCAACCTCCTACTACATATGGACCTCATCCTCCTAGGTCAAAATGATTTTATTTTTTGTTTTTATTTTTTTATGTTATTTTTTTTTTTTTTTTTTTTTGTAATATGTTTTTATTAAAGAATTCACACATCAGAGAAAATACATAACAAGACATGTAGACATTATTCGAGGACATTCATGGTAGAAGAATTGTATACGGAGAAGTCCTCATAAGAAAAAAATTAAGGGGAGGGCATAGGCTTAGGGGTATATGGAGTAAAACTGAATAGTCCTTCCAAAATAAGAGGGGGGGGGGTGAGGGGGGGGAGGGAGGTATGGGTAGAAATCTTCAGTCCCGTGAGGGATCTCGGTAAAGAAAGGACATTTTCTCAAAGATCAGTCTCTCCGCGGGAGTAAAAGTGTGCAACAGAAAGGGATTCCAAAGGTGATAGAAGCGGCTTTTGTTCCGTTCGTGGGTCAAGTCCGTGTTAAGCCTGTCTTTGTATAAGAGTTGTAGGAGTTCCTTCTTGACTTGAGCAGTGGTTGGGCTGTCAGCAGATATCCACTTCTGGAGGATGGCTCTCCGGGCGAGCAATAGGCATATCAGGATCCAATTCCTGCGCGGGGGGTGTGGTAGGGGAAGACCAGGGGAGCAGTAGGGGGTCCCAATAGCCGAAGATAAGTAGTAGCGGGTCCTTGGGTATGCGCAACAGGGTGACGTCAAATATGTATTGGATGACTTGGTCCCAGAATCTGGCTATGTGGGAGCAGGACCAGAACCTGTGAGCCAAGTTGGGTTTGGGTTGTTTACAGAGGGGGCATTCTGGGGAGGGATGGGCTCGGCTGAAGGGGATGTGGGCGGTGGACAATTTTGATCTGCGTCTCTCTCCATGTCTCGTTAGGGATAAGTTTGTGGACGGTGGTGAGGCCTTGGAGGAGCTTCCCCACCAGCTCAGGGTCGGGGAAGTCCTTCGACCAGTTGGCCGCTGACGTTGATGCCAGGGGGGGGTATTGTGCAGGAGGAGGGGGCGGTAAATGTCCGATACCTTGTACGAGGCCCGGGCGATAAGGGTGTCGGTGAGGGAGCTCTGGAACCTTTTTCTATCGTCCCGGCAAGTATTTTTCAGAAAACTGAGGCATTGGATATACTGGAACATGTGTGATGCAGGGAGAGAGAAATTGTCCGCCAGGGCTCTAAAGCCCATGGGCGGCCTGCTGAAAGGGGGTCACACAATGAATAAAAGATTTTGATACCCTTATCATGCCAGTCGAGGTAAGGCTGGTTATCTAGGCCAGGTTGGAAGCTAGGGTTACCCAGGATTGGAAGATATCGTGAGATAGAGGATGGGACATTGAGGGCTTTCCTGACCTCTCTCCAGGCAATGACCGTGTCCCGGAGAAGGAGATTGTGTTGGAGGGGGGAGGGGGGGCAGATTTCCAGCGACAATGGAGGAGGGCCGTAAGGGAGAATGGGTGGACCATCGCCGATTCTAAGGGGTAGTTTGAGCATCTGGAGGACTGGGAAATCCAATCCAAGCCCGTTCTCAATAGGCAAGCCAGGTTATATAGCCTGATGTTGGGAAGGCAATGCCCCCCTCTCGCCTGGGAAGATGCAGTTTGGCAAATGCTATGCGCGCCCGCCTACCACGCCAGAGAAACTTGGAAATGCCGAATTTAGGGATTTGACGTCTTTATGGCGCAGAAGTAGTGGGACGGTTTGAAGTGGGTACAACAGGCGAGCGAAACTGACCATCTTGACCAGGTGGCATCTTCCCAGCAGTGAGAGAGGCAGGTCCATCCAGTTTCCCAGCTCTTGGGATATTTTGGTGAACAGGGGAGGGTAATTGAGCTGGTACAGGGAGGAGGGTAATTTACCTATTTTTATTCCCAGGTAAGTGATATGAGACTTCGCAACAGTGAACAGCGAGCTCTGGGACAAGAGGGGGCAGATAGAGAACCTATGGGAGTATTTCGCTCTTATTATAGTTAATACGAAGCCCAGAGCATTGCCTGAATTCGTCAAAAGTGGACTTGATTGTGGACATGTCAAGTGAGGGGCTGGATGTGAAAATAAGGACATCATCTGCAAATAGTGACGTGCGAAGGTCGTGGTCTCCGACACGTATGCCATGAAGGGGGGCGATCTGGGTTAGGTGGCGGGACAGGGGTTCAAGCGCTATGTTGAAAAGGAGCGGGGAGAGCGGGCAGCCTTGCCTCGTGCCTTTGTGCAGCCTGAATTCCTCAGAGAGGAGGCCCGCAGCGACCACTCTCGCGGCAGGGGCAGTGTACATGGCCTCTATGAGGTGCGTGAGTGAGGGGCCCGAGAAGCCCATTTTGGACATGACCATGGAGAGCCATTCGAAACTGACGTTATCGAAGGCCTTCTCCGCGTCTAAAGTGATGATGGCATGATCACCTGCGGGTTATTTTTTGCGTGTTTCGAGAGCCAGCATCACCTTCCTGATGTTCATGGTGGCCGTCCTACCCTTTACGAAGCCTGATTGTGCGGGGTGGATCAGGGAGGGTATAATGGATGCCAACCTAGTGGCCGCTATTTTGGATAGGATCTTGACGTCAAGGTTTAAAAGTGAGATGGGCCTATAAGAGCCAGGTTCTAGGGGGTCTTTGCCCTTTTTCTCCAAGAGTTTTACGATGGCCTGATTGCCCGTTGGTAGGTAGGTCCCACCCGACCATATATGCTGGTAGACGTCGTGGAGGGGGGGAGACACAGTCGAGCTAAAGGATTTATAAAATTCTCCAGTGAAGCCATCTGGGCCTGGAGCTTTGGAGGGGGCAAGTTGTTTGATGACGGATTGGACCTCCAGGACTGAGATAGGGGCATTGAGGGCTTCGAGTTGGGTGGGGGTCACCCGATCTAGGGATATACGTTGTAAGAAGTTGAGGGCCGTTGGCTTATCAATAGGGTCTGAGGCATACAGGGAGGAGTAGAATTGGCGCATGATACGATTGATGTCTTTCGGGGTGTTGTGTACGGATCCCAACGGATCTCTCAGAGACAAGATATGTGTCGGGCGGTTGGGTCCTTTGCTTAATCTGGAAAGGAGTCTACCGGCCTTGTTGCCAAACTTGTGGAGGGGCGTCTAGATGTGCCTTTTGGGTACGCTCGAGGGTGGCCGCCAAATTATCAAAGGCCTGCTTAGCAGCAAACCACGCGCTACGGTTGCTGGGGGAGTCATCGGTATAGAGGACCCGCTGGGCCTGATGCAGTGTTGCGCTGGCCAGTTTGTAGCGTCTAAGTGTGTGTTTTTTGAAGGTGGCGGCGGTAGGCTATTATGCAGCCCCTGAGGAAAGCCTTGCCCGCTTCCCAGAAAAGATTGGGGTTGTCGCGTGTAGCGCATTATCCGACGCGTATATCCCGACCAGGCGTTTTCCAGATGTTGTTGGAAATCGGAGTTGTTGTGGAGATAGGAGGGAAACCGCCAGATTTTGGGGTTGGAGGCTAGGCCAGGATCTTCAAGAGTGGTCGAGACCGGGGCATGATCCGAGATTGCGATGTCGTGTATGTCAGCTTCCGAGATCAGTGGGAGGAGAGAGTCAGAGCAGAAAAGGTAGTCCAGTCTCGTGAAGACATTGTGAGGGTGGGAGTAGAACGAGAATTCCCTATCAGCTGGGTGTCGTAGTCGCCATATATCATGGAGGTGTAGTGATTCTATAGTCGATGCCAGCAAGGTCTGGGTGGGAGGAGTCAATGGAGGACGGGAGTGTCTGGTAGAGGACCTGTCATCTGTCGGGTGTATAATGGAGTTGAAATCCCCAGCTATCAGGTGCAGGCAATCTGGCTCTCGAAGTGCCCAAGAAGTGAGGTCGCTAAAAAAAGTACTTGTGGGGCTGTTGGGAGCATACACATTGGTGATGTTTAAAACCCTGGGTCCCAGTTGGATACGGGCAGAGGCGAAACGCCCCTCAGAGTCCGAGTCTGAGGACAGTATTTTGCAGGGAAGGTTCTTGTGGACTAGGATTATTACCCCGGCTTTCCGACCGCATGAGTCGGAGCCGAGGACTGTGCCCACCCAGAGTTTCCGCAGCCGCCGGGAAGTCGGGAGTGGACAGATGGGTTTCCTGAAGGAGGGCGATATCGGCCTTAAGCCTTTTTAAGGTGACGCAGAACCTTCATTCTCTTATTAGGGGAACGGAGCCCTTTAACGTTCCAGGAGACTATTCTCATGTTGGGAAAACCATCAGAGGGGTGTGAGCCGGATGCGGAGGCAAAGTAGGTGGGAGCATGGGGTATGGCAGAAGTGGTATAAAAGGACAGCAAACGGAGTAGTGGTTGACTGGGAGAGAGAACGGAGGCTTTAACGGATCCCTACGTGCGGGGGAGAGAGCAGGGAAGTAGGAAAGGGGAGATGGGGGAGGGACAATGGGGGGAAACATAGTGAACAACAATATTCGGGAACTTCACTTTTTTCCGCATGGAGCCACTGAATAGGCCAACTCCCAACCCAGGGCTCACTATGCAGCACTTCACCGCAGTGACAGAAGGGGGGGGCGTAGGCAGCAGGAGCAATGCGTGGGGGAGGCAAAAGCTAAACAGGTATCCCTGCGGAAGAACAGAGGGGCTCACACATGTCATATAAACGTATGCGAAAACCCAATATTAAACACAAGTACTAGCTAGAACAACTATTACCAATCGTGTAAAAAGAACATAAAACAATGTGAAAATAAAACAGCATTATAGAACAAAAAAAAAAACAATGGCATAACAGCATAATAGCATTGGGCCTACCGTGGCTCCCCGTGTGAGGGGGAGGCACAATGGAGGAGAATGACCCAGGAGTGGTCTTAGACGATCAAAGCGCAGCAGAGTTGCACCAGGACGGTGTGGCATCCAAAAAAAAAAGAGAGAGAAGAAGAAAAAAAAAGGGGGGTTCAAGAGGAGGAGGCTTGTTGTCGGTCGGATCCAGAAGCCTTGAATCTCTTAGGAGAGTCCTTGCGCGGGCTCCCGTGTTCCAGGGCCGGTTGGAGGGTGCAGCTCTAGGAGACAGGTTGTGGTGGGGGCCTTGGCGGTGGGACCTCAGGAAAGCCTCAGCTTCGGAAGGGTCATGGAAGGAGAGCTGATCCCCGTTAGGGGCTCTGAGTCGAAGCACGGCCCGGGAAGGCCAGAGTGAACTTGATTTGCATTCGGTGGAGCTCCGCGCAGATCTGCTGGAAAGCCTTTCTCCTCTTGGAAACGTCCACGGAGTAGTCCGCGAAGACCAAGATGTTCATGCCATCTATCTGGAGGGTCCTGGACTGCCTGAACTTCTGCAGGATGAGGGATTTATCCGAATAGTTGAGGTACTTAGCGATCACAGGACGTGGTGATTTGCGTTCAGAGTTGAAAAGGCCCATGCGGTGGGCGCGCTCAACCGTGCTGGGGCCGGGCAGGCCCAGGGCCTCGGGGATGCGTCTTGAGCAGAGATCTGAAAGTGCCTGGGGTTGCAGCGATTCGGGGACGCCAATAAAGCGCAGATTGCTCCTCCTGGATCTGTTCTCAAGGTCGTCCAGTTTGTCGAGTATATACTTGTTCGTCTTGTCTTGCGCATGTTCAAAGGATTGGGCCTGGTAAAGATCCTCTTCTATATGACCGATGCGATTCTCGGCCTCATTCAGCCGGGATGCATGCTCCCCTAGTTGAGCCTGGATCTTCTGTATCCCTGCATTGATAGCTTTTTCCACTGAAGTTGCTATCATGGGGGATAATAGAGCAGCCACGGCCTGGGCAATCAGCTCTATGTTGTGCATATCCCCCGCTTGTGGGGGGAGGTGGGGGGCTGTGGGCAGCCTGAGGGGTGGTTGGAGGGGCTGGTGTTGCACTCACCTCCATAGCAGGCGCCGTTTCTTTTCTGCGCGATCGGATCCACGGCCGGATCCGTGTAGGCCGAAGCCGGGGCCTCGATTTGCGGCTGCCCCGTCCGTGCCGCGGCGGCGGCGTACGATCGCGCGCCGTTTTTTTCTAAAAACCTGTCCATCCTCGTCCGGGGGGATGGCAGATGGTTAGCCCTGGGGTCAGTTGCGGGTCTGCAGGCTTTTACAGGCAGGTTTTGGAGCCGGTGTGCGGGAGCTGAGGAAGCACACAGCTACTCCATGCGGCGCCGGAACCGGAAGTTTTTTTATGTTATTTTAAGTTATTTCCATATTCATATCCTATATTGACTTCAATGGGGTTCGGGTTCGGGGTCAAGTTCGGGTCAAGTTCGGGTCCCGAACCCGAACTTCAGGTGTCCGCTCAACTCTAATGATTTTAAATTGTGTGTTCATGCCACGATTTACAAACTATTAGAGAGCGTACCTTTTGATAGCCTTCCAAAATCCTTTCAGGAACATGCTCATTACCAAGGACAGAGATCCACGATTTGAAGGAAGGGAGATGATACTTGGTCCTTTGGTGGGCGATGAGGTGAAAGTAGATGCCCAATATTGAGTAAGGGTCACAGACATGCACTACCTCAATGAAGGCGCCTTGAAGAGAGTCTTGTCGAAGCCTAAAGCAGGTCTTGAGAAAGCTCAGCAGTTGGTGATAGTGAAAAATGTGAAATCCAGGAAGTTAGTATTGTGTAGACGGTAAATTATTTGAAGGAGCCGTGGGTATCATCAAGGACAGCTGCAACTGTAGAAAACCCACATGAAGTCCACTGGGCAAAATCTCTGTGTTCATGTCCATAGATTAGGTACAGGTGCATTTTAAGCAGTTCTTTTTCACGTTGTTTTTTGGCCATTTTTCAACCTGCCTTTTTCTGTTTCGTTTTGTTCAGTCATTGGAAAAAAAAATAGGGAAAAATGCATTGGAAATATATTTAATCAACAATTTAATGTAGTCTGCATTTTTATCTACTTGTCTTTAACTTTAATGTACAAAATGAAACCACCACCAGCAGTTGCAGAATTGTAATGTGTTGTATATTTTAAAACAGGAAAGAAAATGTACTGCTAGCAATGCTGTAGACATGCAGAAAACAAAAATCCACACGAGCTACCATTACCTGTTTTACAAAAAAAATTAAGCAGTGATGAAAACCGGAGCAGAAGATGTGTATTTCATGTCTGTCTGAACAGTGTATACTAAATGACAGTCCTACTGCAATTAAATACGAACTGAAGAAGAAATTAGGCCATGTACACGCGATCGGTTTAATCGTTGAGAATGGTCTGATGGACCGTTTTGATCGGTCCATACTGATCGTGTGTGGGCGCCATCGGTTATTTAACCATCAGTTAAAAAAAAGCCAACTTGTTTTAAATTTACACATGCTCAGAATCAAGTCGACACATGCTTGGAAGCAATGAACTTAATTTTTTATATAGCACGTCGTTGTGTTTTACGTCACCACGTTCTAACACAATCCTTTTTTTAACGGATGGTGTGTAGGCATGACTGACCATCAGTCAGCTTCATCGGTTAACCGATAAAAACGGTCCATCAGACCGTTCTCATCGGATGGACCGATCGTGTGTACAGGGCATTAGAATTACAACAGAATTACAATAGAGTTGCTGTCATGATTTTATTACTATCTACTTTCCTATGGGGGATTTTCCCTTACTTCCAATCGGGACAGAGAGTGATAGGCAATGTCTCCTTTAGTGACAAGACAAAACAAAACAGATTTTTAGTGGAGCGGGAAAGGGTCAGAACTACTGACAAGGTTTATATTAGTGCCTTCCTGTCCTGATGACTACCAATCTTCCATTGTCTGATATAGGAATCACAGTGACAGGAAGTAATAGAAAATTACTCTTTAGTTGTTTTAACCACTAGCTGACGGCCGTATGACTTTGTACAGCCGCAGCGCAGTCCTGAATCCCTAACAGGCCGTGTTTTTACGGCCGCCCCTTTCCTCGTTCCCCGCGCGCGCTCCCGAGCACGCAGCGGGGAACTCATGTGCTGGCCGTGTCCCTCGGACACAGCCAAACACAGATCGCGGTAAATAGCCAATCACAGCGACTATTTACAGCGTGATCTGTGTGGCCAATGGGAGATTATCTCATATGTAAATATATGAGATCATCTCTCATTGCCGACTCTCCGCTCCTCACACAGACAGCGCACGTGTGAGGAGGGAGAGAAATCTGTAAGGTAACCAGCGCTAAAAAAAAAAAAATGTCACCAGCCTGTGCCCCCACAGTACCACAGTGCCCCCCAGAGTACCACAGTGCGCCCCACAGTACCCCCCACAGTAACACAGTGCCGCCTACAGTACCTCAGTGCCCCCCACAGTGCCCACCACAGTACCACAGTGCCCCCCACAGTACCACAGTGCCCCCAGTACTACAGTGCCCCCCAAAGTACCACAGTGCCCACCACAGTACCACAGTGCCCCCCACAGTACCACTGTGCCCCCCAGTACCACCGTGTGCCCACCAGTACCACCGTGTGCCCACCAGTACCACTGTGCCCACCAGTACCACCATGCCCACCAGTACCACCATGCCCACCAGTACCACCGTGCACACCTGTGCCTACCAGTACCACCAGTACCACCTGTGCCTATCAGTACCACCTTGCTCACCTGTGCCACCGTGCCTACCTGCCACCTCAGTGCACATCTGTAATCAGTGCCCACCTGTGCCACCTCATCAGTGCCCACCTGTGCCACCTCATCAGTGCCCACCTGTGCCATCTGTAGGAATTTGTACTTTCCTGGCTTGTTAGGGTCTCAAGAAATGAGATAGGCCATCAGTACATCAGGTGTGATTTGCACCATAGCTTGTAGACTCTAAAACTTCCACACAGACCAAATAAACTTTGGGTTATTTTTATCAAAGACATGTAGCAGTATAAATTGTGGCCAACATTTATGAAGAACAATTAATAATTTGCAAAATTGTATCACAGAAACTAAGAAAAAAAACATTTTTTTTTTCAAATTTTCGGTCTTTTTTCATTAATAGCGCAAAAAATAAAAAACCCAGAGGTGACCATATACCACCAAAAGAAAGCTCTATTTGTGGGGAAAAAAAGACAAAAAAATCATTTGGGTACATTGTTGCATGACTGAGTAATTGTCATTCAAAGTGTGAGAGCGCTGAAAGCTGAAAATTGGTCTGGTCAGGAGGTTTAAGTGCCCAGTATGGAAGTGGTTAAAGGCAGAGATAAAAACCTGACATAAATTTAACTCTTTCCCACTTTATCTAAAACAAAATAAACAAAAATATGAAATCTGTGTTTAATTTTCTCCAGAAGATAATAGGTGTATTTTTGGGTCTCATCTGTTCCATACCTTGTAAGTATTAAAGCTCTTTATGAAGGCAGAGATGGAATATAATTTCTCTCTAAGAATATTCTACTTGAATCTATGTTTTACAATTATACTGGTATGTGCCTTGGTACTAGCACTTGTACCAGCTGTACCATTATGAGCCTCTTTTAGTTTCCACGGAGACAAAATTATAGCCAGTGAGATCTGTTACTTTGAACTTTCATAAAATATATAGTGTACGAATAAGGACACATGCAAGAAGAATATTCACAATTTATTATGTGATTTTTTAGCTTTCATACTAAAATCTGCCTTTTTATACTAATTCACTTTGCTTATTGATTTTACAGATAAAATAAAAATGCAATGTGCATTGTCAAAAGAGGTGGTAGACAATTCACATGACATAAATGATTTTAAATTTAAAACATTTTTACAGAACAATTAACAGAAGTAAGTGGTGAATTGCAGCGTCTGCCTCTATTTACTAGAGATTAAACACATAAAATAAGAAAAGTAATACATACATTGCCTTGAAAAAGTATTCATACGCCTTGAAATTTTCCACATTTTGTCATGTAAATGTATTTTATTAGGATTTTATGTGATAGACCAACACAAATTGGCACATAATTGTGAAGTGGAAGGGAAATTATGAATGGTTTTAATTTTTTAAGTAAATACAGTAAAACCTTGGCTTGCGAGCATAATTTGTTCCAGAAACATGCTTGCAATCCAAAGCACTTGTATATCAAAGCAAATTTCCCTATAAGAAATAATGGAAACTCAAATGATTCATTCCACAACCATTTATTCATAAGTCCTTCAGTTTATAGTTCATATAAAAAGATTATAGCCCTCAACTCCCCCCTCCCCCCTCTCCCCCCTTCCACTGACTCCTTTTTTGTCTTTCCCCTATAGGTTTGATTCTCTTATTTGTTCTACCTTCCTTTCCTTTACTTACTTGAAGTTTTATTAAGAATCCTCAATTTTGTCTATTGCTTGCTATTGGGTTCCATATGCTACGGGAGGAAGTTTCCTCAAATGTAACGGTTTATTGTCATGTGACCCTGATGGAACACGTATTTCATGTTGAAAGACGTTACCTTTGTAAGTTATGCTGAAAATTTTAATAAAGATTATTGAAAAGTAAAAAGATTATAGTAATGTGATGAGGTTGTGTAACCATAAAATGTTCATCGACAAATGGAAGCTTCCACAAGGGGATTGGAAACAAAATCCAGCAGAAGCTACAGAGACGAGAAGATAACCGTCTCGTAGGCCGCGTACACACGAGGGGATATGTCCGCTGAAAACGGTCCGATGGACCGTTTCAGCAGACATCTCCGCTCGTGTGTATGGGCTAGCGGACAGATTTCTCCACCCGACAGATTTCAAAGCAAGCTTTGAAATCTATCCGGTGGGGATCTGTCCGCCCGACATGTCTGCTGGTTAGTACACTTACCAGCAGACATGTCGTCCCCCACCGCCGCCGCGCCGCTGCCGAATGGATTCGGCGCATGCGCGGAAGTGTTTTACTTCCTGGTGCGGTGACGTGGCGGTGACGCGGCGGCGTCACCGTCACCGCCGCGTCACCGCCACGTCACGTCACCGCGCCGTCCGGCGGCGGGGAATTTGATCCGATGGTGTGTACACGCCATCGGATCAAACTACCGATCGGACATATCCGATGGAAATGGTCCGCGGACCGTTTTCATCGGATATGTCCGATCGTGTGTATGGGGCCTAAGTGTAGCAATATGTTTACATTAAATGAAGGTCAGTCTATATGTCGGGGCGGGTGAGTCTGTATTTCACGGGGCTCAGTCTATATGTCAAGGGGGGAGGGGTCAGTCAGTATTTCACGGGGGTCAGTCTGTATGTCACAGAGGGGGGGTCAGTCTGTATGTCACGGGGGGGGGTCAGTCTGTATTTCACAGGGGGGGTCAGTCTGTATGTCACGGGGGGGCAGTCTGTATGTCACAGGGGTTGATGATTAAAAGACGCACATCTAAGTATGCAGGCATCCCGGGTAAAGCTGTCCACATATACCATCCTCCGCACCGCTGCCTCTCACCAATGTCAGTTTGCAATGGTGACCGGGGAGACTACCCTGCAATAGAGAGATTAAAGCTCTCGTGGAGCGCAGCGTGGAAAGGATGAGGTTGATGGCAATGCGAAAGACTGTCTATGCTTTTCCCCCGGATGCTTGCATACTTAGATGTGGCTCTTTTAATCATCAACCATGTGAGTTGCTAAATATTATACCTTCATTAAATGTAACCATATTACTACACTTAGAGGCGCCTCTCTTCTTTTATACTCAGTTGTGACATGACGCTACTTGTATATCAAGACATCGCTTGTATATCAAGTCAAAATGTATTTAAAAATGTAGCTAGTCTTGCAAAACGCTCTCAAACCAGGTTACTCTCAAACCAAGGTTTAACTGTATCTGAAAAGTGCGGAGTGCATTTGTATTCAGCCCCCCTGGGTAAATACTTTGTAGAACCACCTTTTGCTGTAATTACAGCTGCATGTCCTTTTGGGGACGTCTCTACCAGCTTTGCACATCTAGAGAGTGACATTTTTGCCCATTATTCTTTGCAAAATAGCTCAAGCTCTGTCAGATTGGACGGAGAGCGTATGTGAACAGCAATTTTGAAGTCTTGCCACAAATTCCCAATTGGATTTAGGTCTGGACTTTGACTGCGTTATTCTAACACATGAATATGCTTTGATCTAAACCAGTGTTTCTCAACTCCAGTCCTCAAGGCCCCCCAACAGGTCAGGTTTTCAGGATTTCCATTATTTTGCACAGGTGATTTGATCAGTTTCACTGCCTTAGTAATTCCCACAGCCTTTTCATCTGAGGGAAATCCTGAAAACATGACCTGTTGGGGGGGCTTGAGGACTGGAGTTGAGAAACACTGATCTAAACCATTATATTTAAACTCTGGCTGTATGTTTAGGGTCGTTGTCCTGCTGGAAGGTGAACCTCCATCCCAGACTCAAGCAGAGATGTATTTTGGCCTAGGCCGACAAGGGCGGCACTTTGCAGAGGGCGGCCGCGTTTTGAGGCCCCACCGCACGAAAAAGAAAAAAAACATCTTCCCAAATACAGAGGCAGCCACTCGCAGAGATTGCTTCCCGCGGCTGGCTGCCGTTCTGTATGTGTCACTGTCACCGCCGCACACTGTGGGAGTGTGTGGAGCGACTGACAGTGCCGCCCCCCCATAGATCTGATGCACGGCATGTTTAGTCGGTGGATGCTCCGCCTCCCAGCCTCCGCGCGGCATCATAGCATCTGGTCGGGACGGGAGGAGGAGGAGTGAGACAGAGAGCTTCATCTAATAGCAGGTACAAAATTCCAAGAGAGCTCAGAGCTGTCTGATGTCTAACCCCCTCACTTCCCCGGCCCCTTACAGTGTGAAGGAGAGAGCTCCATGCTGTGTGTTCATACACACCACTAGCACTAGTGTGAGGAGAGGAGGGCAGGGTTCTGACTTCACACCACAGTACAGCTTCTCCCAGCTACCACAGTAAAGGGTTAAAGCACACTGACCGGTGGGTGAGTGCTCGGCTCTGCCCGGGTATGGAGGGGTAGTGTCACATATATGGATGGACTGTCCTGTGCAGTGCTCTATATAGATGCATGCTTTGCTGTCACCCCCCTCCCCCGCTTATTAACTTTTCTTTATTTTACATGTGAATACATACAGCGTGATGTCTAACCCCAACCCCCACCCCCCTTATTAACTTTTTTTTTTTACATGTGAATACATACAGGCTAGTGTACTGTGTGGGGGCTGAAATATGGCAGCTCCGTTTTTGCTGGGACTTGTAGTGCACTGTGGGGGCTGAGATTTGGCAGCCTCCTATGCTGGGACTTGTAGTGCCTTAGACTGTGGGAGGACTGAGGAATCCTCATTCTGCCACTGAGGGCACTACAAGTCCCAGCAGAGTGGGGTGACATTCTTCCATCCCCTGTAGTCTAGGGCACTACAAGTCCCAGCATAGGAGGCTGCCATTTCTCAGCCCCCCCCCCAAAGTGCACTACAAGTCCCAGCATAGGAGGCTGCCATATGTCAGGCCCCCAGAGTGAACTACAAGTCCCAGCATAGGAGGCTGCCATATGTCAGCCCCCCAGAGTGCACTACAAGTCCCAGCATAGGAGGCTGCCATATCTCAGCCCCCCAGAGTGCACTACAAGTCCCAGCATAGGAGGCTGCCATATTTCAGCCCACCAGAGGGCACTACAAGTCCCAGCAGAGCAGGCTGCTCTTACAGAACAGGAGAAGGAGCTGGGGAGAGTTGTACTAGGAGGGGAGAGAAGGAGGCACAGGTTTGAGATGAGGGGGGATTTTTTTCTGAACATGAAGATTTATGCTGGAAGGGGGAGATGGGGAGGATTTGTGCCGAGAGATGTAATTTGTACTGGGAAGCATGATATACACTAGACATGTGCAGACTGGAATATTTTGTTTTGTTTTTTCGTTTTCGTTTGGAAAATAAATGTATTTAGTTACTCCCGAAAATCGTTTTTGATTTATTTCGTTTTTCGTTGGGGAATAGCTTTCGTTCGAAAATCCAATAATACTTGGTTGGTTTCTGTCGAATGGTCAAAAGAATATTCGACGGAACGTCTAATCTTTTTGATTTCTGGCGAATGGTCAAAAGCATATTCGACGAAATGTCGAATCTTTACGTCGACTCGTACATTTCCGTTCGAATATTCCGCCTACAAGAATTCTAATGTTCTACGACTAGTAATAATGTTGAATCTAATCTCTATAATGTCGAATCTATTTTTTCATAAGTCGAAATCTATTCTATGTAATGTCGAATCTATTATTTTTATAGTGTCAAATCTTTTCTCTATGATGTCGAATCTTTTCCCTATAATGTCGAATCTCTCTATATCGAATTTTTACCGCAACGAAAACTAAAATAAAGCATTTTTTATGTTGGATCTTTCGGTTTTCGTTTCTTGCACTTTCGTTATCGTTTGTTAAAACGATAACGAAAAAAACAGATTTTCGGACGAAAATGCATTCTAACGAAAATGAATGCACATGTCTAATATACACTGGAAGGGGTTCTATGAGGGTGAGGATTTGTGCTGAAAGGGGGTATTTTTGCTGCTAGGGGGAGATGGAGGGGGCGGGGGTCTGGAAGGGGTGTGGTTTAAAGATAGGGCGTGTCTTAAATTGGAAGGGGTGTGGCTTTGACAGGAAGTGTGGCTCGTATTTAAATTAGGGGGTGCATGAATTTAGTCAGGCCTAGGGCAGCACAAAACCTACATACACCACTGGAGTCAAGTCTTTTGCAGACTCAAACAGATTTTCTTCTAAGATTGTCCTGTATTTGGCTCCATCCGTCTTCCCATCAACTCTGACCAGCTTCCCTGTCCCTTCTGAAGAAAAGCATCCGCACCACATGATGCTGCCACCACCATGTCTCCCGGTGGGCATGGTATGTTCAGGGTGATGTGCAATGTTAGCCACACATAGCGTTTTACTATAAGACCAAAAAGTTCAATTTCTGGTCTCATCTGACCAGAGCACCTTCTTCCACATTTTTACTGTGTTCCCCACATGGCTTCTCGCAAACTGCAAACATGACTTCTTAACCAATTAAGGACCGCCTCCTGCACATATAAGTCGGTAGAATGGCACGGCTGGACACATGCACACACAGGTACATGCTGTGCTCATACCCAGCCGTGGGTTGAGGGCGCGCCCGCGACCTGGTCTGAAGCTACGGGACCGTGACTGCGGGATTCGCGGACCCGATCGCCGCTGGAGTGCGGCGAACGGTCCCCGGAGCTGAAGAACGGGGAGAGCCGTGTGTAAACACAGCTTCCCCGTTCTTCACTGTGGCGCGTCATTGATCGCGTGATCCCTTTTATATAGAGACACAATCGATGACGTCACACCTACTGCCACACCCCCCTACAGTTGTAAACACATGTTAGGTCACACTTAACCCCATCAGCGCCCCCTGTGGTTAACTCCCAAACTGCAACTGTCATTTCCACAGTAAACAATGCATTTTAAATGCATTTTTTGCTGTGAAAATGACAATGGTCCTAAAAATGTGTCAAAATTGTCCGAAGTGTCCACCATAATGTCGCAGTCATGAAAAAAATTGAAGATCGCCGCCATTAGTAGTAAAAAAAAAAAAATGAATAAAAATGCAATAAAACTATACCCTATTTTGTAAACGCTATAAATTTTGCGCAAACCAACCGATAAACGCTTATTGCGATTGTCAGTTAAAGCGACGCAGTGCCGAATTGCAAAAAGGGGCAAGGTCCTTTAGCTGTATTTTGGCCTGGGTCTTAAGTGGTTAAAGGCTTTATTTCAACAATGACTTTCTTCTTGACACTTTTTAACAAAAATGTGGCTATTAGTTGTCCTGTAAAGAGATTCTTTCACCTGAGCTGTGGATCTCTGCAGCTCCTCCAGAGTTACCATGGGCTACTTTGCTGCTCCTCTGATTAATTGCTTTACTTTCCCGGCCTGTCAGTTTAGGTGGACGGGCATATCTTTGTAGGTTTTCAGTTGTGCCATACTCTTTCTATTTTTGAAAGATGGATTGAACAGTGCTTCGTGAGATGTTAAAAGTTTGGGATTTTTTTTTATATCACAAAAAAAAAAAAAAAAATTGCACACCCAAGGGTCACCCCCTCACTACCCCCACAGCCCTGACAGCTTCTCTCCTCTCCCACCAGCTGCTGTTGCAGGCAAACAGAGGGATGTTTCAGAATGGAGAGTGGCTGCTGTTAAATATATATGAAACTGCTCAGCAAAGAGCACTTCCCATTCATTAACGCCTTTCTGCCTCTGCCTCCCGGCCCTTTAAGAGGTTCTAAATGCAGAGAGGTGGAGGTCGGGTTTTCCGATCATGTGACTACTGTGATTGGCAGTCACAGTGGTTACATGATCGGAAAGCTCCCAATTACAAGTATGCATTTCTGGTACCTGCCAGTAACTGTGCTGGAAGCGAGCAGGGAACGTACTCTCAGCACAGAAATATGTTTACACAGGGATGCATATATGTGACCTCTCTGTGTTAAAGCTCATCCTCCCAGAGGCAGCATATATGCGTACCTTTGGCAGCAACTGGTTAACTATCCAGGGCAACTAAGGCTGCAACAAAATAACTCAACACACATGCATTAATGTCTAAACCAGTGACAACAAAAATGAGTACATCCCTAAGTGAAAATGTCCAAATTGGACTCAATTAGACATTTTACCTCCCCGATTACGTGTGACTAAGTGTTACAAGATCTCAGGTGTGGGGAACAGGTGTGTTAAATGTGGTGTTATTGCTCTCACTCCCTCATACTGGTCACTGGAAGTTCAAAATGGCACCTTATGGCAAAGAACTCTCTGAGGATCTGAAAAAAAGACTTGTTGCTCTACATAAAGATGGCCTCGGCTATAGGAAGTTTGCCAAGACCCTGACACTGAGCTGCAACTTGGTTGCCAAAAACCGTACAGCGGTTTAACAGGGCAGGGTCCATTCAGAAAAGGCTTTGCCATGGTCAACCAAAGAATTTGAGTGCACAAGCTCAGCGTCATATACAGAGGTTGTCTATGGGAAATAGACATAACAGTGCTGCCAGCATTGCTGCAGAGGTTGAAGGGGTGGGGGGGTCAGCTTGTCAGTGCTCGGACCATATGCTGAAACGATATAAATCTCCTGCGCTCCGGTATTTCTTGCTTATGGGGACATACAATTCAATTGTACAGTGTCTTTCCAGAGTCTTGCAGCCCTCCTTAGAATCGTGGGAATTCAAAGGAACTAAAAAAGAAAAAAGAATGGAGGGCGCACCGACCTAGTGTGATACTGTTACACAATTTTTATTAAAATACTAAAATCAATAGTTATACTCACAAAATGAGTTAGAAACAAGCTTTAAAAGACAATCCAACAGCGCCAGCAGAACAGGACGGTTGCTTCAGTCTAAAAAGGTATCTGACCGATAATCCGGCTAGGCTTACGTTTCGGGGGCGTACCCCTTTCCTTAGAGCCCCGGTGGTCTGCACTGCACTCGGACCATATGCTGCACACTGCATTAAATTGGTCTGCATGGCTGTCGTCCCAGAAGGAAGCCTCTTCTAAATATGATGCGCAAGAAAGCCCTCAGTTTGCTGAAAACAAGCAGACTAAGGACATGGATTACTGGAACCATGTCCTGTGGTCTGATGAGACCAAGATAAACTTATTTGGTTCAGATGGTGTCAAGCGTGTTTCGGGTCAACCAGGTGAGGAGTACTGTACAAAGACAAGTGTGTCTTGCCTACAATCAAGCATGGTGGCGGGAGTGTCATGGTCTGGGGCTGCATGAGTACTGCCGGAACTGGGGTGCTACAGTTCAATGAGGGAACCATGAATGCCAACATGTACTGTGACATACTGAACGGAGTCCCTGCACTTTTTTCACAGCAGGAACACAGTTCCCTTTGCAGGTTTAGAGCAGGCAAGAGCACCTGAGCCGCCCGAGCCAATCCTTCACTAAGCGGCGATGCCCAGCTTGAGTCACTGTCAGGGGCAGGCGAACCTTAGTAATCCTTTATGTTACTAGCCACTTCCTGTATATGGATTCATCGGGTAGTGTGCGGGTATTCCGTCACTTCCTCGATGCCGCAATGTCTCCTGGGAGCTTTTGTCATTGTTCCCAGGAGACATTGCGGAGGTCTGCCGTGAGTTATCACGGTATTTAGAAAGAACTTTTTTCCATATACAGGAAGCGGGCAGTAATATAAAGGATTACTAAGTTACAGTGGATCGGGAAAAAAAAAAATGCGGTTTATGAATTATGCATATGAGCGTATCATTTTTTTTTATGGTGGGGAAGTGGATCTTGGGTGAAGCTCGGATGAACGCTATGCCCAAGAGGGTTAAGGCAGTGCTGGAAAATAATGGTGACCACACAAAATATTGGGGAAGATTTACTAAAACTGGAGAGTGCAAAATTCGGTGCAGCTGTGCATGGTAGCCAATCAACTTCTAATGTTAATTTGTTCAATTAAGCTTTGATAAAAAAAAAAAAATTAAAGCTGATTAGTTTCAGCGCAGAGCTGCACTCTCCAATTTTAGTAAATCAACCCCATTGACACTTTGGGCACAATTTGGACATTTTCATTTAGGGGTTTACTCACATTTGTTGTCAGCGGTTTAGACATTAATGGCTGTGTGTTGTGTTATTTTGAGGGGACTGCAAATTAACACTGTTATACAAGCTGTACAATCACTACTTTACATTGTAGCAAAGTGTCATTTCTTAAGTGTTGTCACATGAAAAGATATAATCAAATATTTGCAGAAATGTGAGGGGTGCACTCACTTTTGTGAGATACTGTACATATTTATATATATACACATACACACACACACGCACATGTTTGAGCTTTAGGGTGCAAACCCTAATACAATAGGCTGCGCAAACCTATGCATATTTTTCCAGTCTATTACATTTATGAAATAACAAAACATGCATTTGTGTCTTTGATGTCATCTTAGATGTGGTCAGAATTATTGTTATTTCTTTATAGTTGTTTTCTATATTTCCATATATACAGAGTATAATAAGACATTACATTAATTTTTCCAAAAGTTATTTTCCACAATAAATGAATGTTTTTTTTTTTTTTAAATGTACATAATCATAAGTATATGATCACAATATTGATTATATATAAATTAGCATTTGATTAATTAAAAAAAAAAATATTTGCAGCAGAATTTATTTTGAATAAAGTTCAAATAAAGTTTTACAAAGTTTTACAAAGTCAACAATATATGACACTGAGCCACACAGCACAGCATGTGATTTTTTTTTTACACTGAAACTTTATTAACAATTTTGCAAGGTCAAACTCAGCAGCACATATGAGGAGGAAAAATGATAGTTGGTAGCCACTCAGTTTGACATAATAGGTCAAGTGTGCTGTGGATATGGATACATAGTAAACAGGTGTCCTCACATCAGGAACATTACATTAGTGTCGCTGTTAGAATCTAGTGTCACTGGCAGTCTCTGCAGAAGAAAAAAAATCATTTTGTTCTCTCAAAGAGTTCTGCTGCCAAAACAAAGCATCTGTAACCACTTCAGTTCTGAACAATCACAGTTGCAAGGACTTCTGCCTCCTGAATGGAGTGCCACGTGACTCTGGTAGGCAAAGGGTAGAGGACAATGCTTCAGGTGTAAAATAGGATTGTACTGCCATGGCATGTGGTGGATGTGTTATCTGCTGCCTGTCTGGCAGAATCCTCTCGCAACAAAAAGAAAATCAACTGAAAATGGCAGGGAAGCTAGTTCAGCTGAATTCCTACAGTGCCCCACACAAGAACGAGTTACACAATGCCAAATGAAATAAATTACTCTAGGCGCCAGCCTCAGTACCACTTCACTGTGAGAGACTTATACTTAACAAATATACAGCCTAATAACTGCATTGATACAAACAGTAGGGGGGTTGTTTTCTGCATGGCAAAGATCCCAAAATGTGACTGAAAAGATTTCAATGGTGCCTTTGCGCATTGACTATATAACATCTTATTTTACGATGCTACTATTATGTGCAGATGACAGTTCAAATCATAAGTGTTTCAACATGACTCACATATAGAATTTGAATGAATTGCTCTTTACAGATCTAGCGTACTGATCTTGTGCCTATCTGTGGTTATTGGACCAGCGTGACTTATTTTAAAAATTATCAGTACATGAACAGTCAAGTATTCCTGACTATATTTACAGTAATAACAGGCCATAACCAGCTTGTCCTGTTAGGAGCTTGGTCATCTGTGGTGCACTGCTTTACTGGTGGTTGGTTGCAGACCTATTATCTAACTTGACTACACTCTGATGCCAGTGCCCTCCTTCTCACTTTTTCCGATGTCTTCTTATATGACCTTGTCTTTGCCTTTGCTTTATGTGACCCATCACCACAACATGCACATCAGTGTGGTACTTTAGTGCCCATTTACTTTTTTGTTGTCTTCAAATGAGCATCTTACTTCTGGCAATTGTTGACCACTGTATACTATATTTTGACTCTTGGGTGTGCTTATTTAGCCTTCCTTGCTGATTTCATAATGCCCACACAGAGTTTATTGAACTGCAAATCCTGCCAAAACATAGGTTTGGAATTTATTTTTAATTTGCCACTCTGTAAGACACATGCTGGTCTCTGGGTCATTTCTGACTGTTTCAGTATAATAGCTTGCTTTGTTCTTCTCCTGAAAATACCATTGGCCCAATATTTTTGGATTGTGGGTGTCAGTTTTTTCCAATTTTTAAAGAGCCCTTGGCTCCATGACAGGATTCCTTATTTGTTTGCTTATCACAGCACCAAGAGATTAATAAGAAGCCAGTGAGAAAAAATTATTGCCATGAGCAGAACACCCATAACAGTGTGGTAGAATCAGTCTGTCTGAGAGGGCAAAAGATTTGGCCTTTGCAGAGGTCACATTCAATAATTCTGTGCCTGACTATGCAGGGGTCTCCCTCGGGTTCACAGCTTTCCAGTGCCTGTGTCATCTTCCAGCCCTGGTTTTATCATACTGTCTAGGGCTGGTGTCTTGTAACTGGTCAGTGGCCATCTTTGTCACACCCAATCTGCTATCAGGGACATTTTAAAAGTCCAGGGTGAGAGTTGCTCTGCATTAGAGCAATTCACCTAACTGCCAATAGCGGGATCACCCAGTGCCTCTAAATAATCCCCTTTGTTCCTGTATGCTGCTATTTCCTCCAGTGGCTATTCTGTGTCAGTGATCTTCAATGTTCTTCTCTCAGCTGACTTCAGTGTCTCCATGTGTATTTCTGTCTGTAATCTAAATCCCACTGCCTGTACCTGTGACTTTTTTATGTATCTCAGCCAGAACCCAGTCTTTCTGAAAAAAATTACTGTCACCTGTGCACTGCGAGCCTGCAGCATACTTCAGTGTACAGGTACACTCCCAGCCATCTTACTACTTGGTCTCCCTGTGTACACCAGCCTGTTTCTATTGAACCCCATGCATACCTACCATCTTCCAGTGTCACTGTTATCCCATGCCAGTCTACTGATTCAATGATCCCGAGTACTTTTCCTAGATTCCAAGGATGTGTTCAAAGCTTGCACCAGTGGCCAAATCTTCTTTCTACACCCCTCCTATTCTGGCCAATGTTTAAAGCGTAACTCTACTTTTGTTAAGAAAAAAAACATTCCCCTTTGGAGGATCTATGTACATTGCAAGTACTTTAACAACTTTGTTGCAGATTCCTACCTTTTGTTACTCTGAAGAAATCCATGTGTGTTTGTCTGTGTCTATGTACTAAGTAGATCTAATGGGAGTGGTTTCATAATTAACTGTCAAGTGTGCCCTAATGAGAAAATCTGCTGGGCCTGCATTAGACATTCTCCTATTAAAAGTATCTCTTCAAAAATGATTTTTTTGTTGCAGAGCATGCCTGAAATCTCACTTGTATTTAGGTAGGCAACCCTGAGAGGGCGACATGGTTCCTACCAATCCCCACACAGACAGGGTGGTAATGGGAGGGGAGGACCACAATTCCAACAGACACCTAAGCCGCCACAATTCCCTTGGAGACCGAGGCATGTGGCTAATGGTAATCGTGGTTGGAGACAAGGCCATGGTTATTCTGGGCCCAGTCAATTTTGGCCCCCTTACATGCAGAATCAGGCAGGAGGTATTTATAGAAATGGTCCACCTCCTTTTTATAATTCCAATCAAGACTGGACACAAGTGTACAATTATGGCCCTTAACATGGACCTAGGTCTAATTATATGGAGAAATCAGGCTTTGGGGGCCCATGTGAGCGAAGAAATGATTGGAAATACAACATAGATACTTCTAATAATTTCTTCCCATTCAGTGATTGGGGTGGACCTGTGTCTGATTATGAACTGGACAAGAATGATCATTTCAACCAAACACAACATTTGAACCTCGGCAATCCTGAGATTTGTGATAGCCTAGATAGCAGCTTGCCTCCCCATAGAAGAAGGCTAATAGATAGGTTTGACAAAAACGATTCTTCATGAATCCATGTTTAATCACAAGTAGAGTATAAAGGTAAATATACAGATCAGTGTCACTGGGACTAGGTGACAGGTAATTGGGCTGGTGATGTCCGGTGTAGTACACGTGGCACAGGCTCAGAAATGCAGCACAAAAGGGATAAAAGTTAAAGAATAATGTACAGTGGAAAAAACTAAAGACCCGTGCCACACAATCTAAAGATTTAAACTATTGTCTGTGTGGAGAAGTCTCGTTCATCACAGAGAGCACTGGCTTAACTTCAAACCTGTGTTTCGGCATATGCCTCTGGTAGCCTGTAAGGGCATGAGTGTGCACTCCTCCCCGTCAATATTCTGGCACCGCCCACAGCATGTATTCTCAGGCCACGTACACACGATCAAACCGGTCCAATGAGAATGGTCCGACGGACCGTTTTCATCGGACCACGCTGAAGTGGTCTGATGGTCTGATGTGCGTACACACCATCGGGCCAAAAATCTGATCAGGCCAGAACGCAGTGACGTAGAACATGCTAAAAAAACGAAGTTCATTGCTTTCAAGCATGCCTCGATTTGATTCTGAGCATGCGCAGCTTTTTGGTCCGATGCTTTTGTGTACTAACCATCGTTTTGGTCCGACGGACAGGTGTCCTTCAGACAGATTTTAAAGCAAGTTTTAAAACTTTGGTCCGACGGACAACGGTCCGATGGGCCGTACACACCATCGAATTTGGTCCGATGAAACTGGTCTTAAGACCAGTTTCATCGGACCAGTCTAATCGTGTGTACGCAGTGTTTAAAGAGGAGAGGGAGGATGTGAAATATAAGTATTATGTCACCTTTTTAATCTTGATATGTTTCTACTCTGCACTTGCAGATAACAGCTAGAACGTCCATAGCCAACAGGTCCACCTTCTTTAACTTTCCTTTTAAAATAAGCATCAGTGCTTTCTGGGTTATGTTTGAGCACTTTAAAATGGTGAATAATGTATAATATCTAAAATAAGAAAAAATAAATAAAACTGTAGTAGAGTGAATGAGCGGTGGGAGGTCACAGACACTGTTAATGCAGATAAATTGAAGTCAACTTTTTCCATATAACATGGCAGCAAGGTCACAGAAGATGGGAGAAGGATAAATATTGTTTTAGCAGGCACTCTTTCAACTCTCTTTTCCAATGCACACTTTGTCCTTTGTGTAAGTGGAGCTCAAAAGAAATGCAGATCTGTTTTTGGCGTACGGTTCTGTCTTCTGGGGATTTCGTAGTATTGGCGCTCAAGAGATGAATGAAATACATATTAAATTTTCATTCTCTAGGACATAAATGGGAAATTCATGCTTTCTGTGGGATGATAAGTACAATGTAAAGCAATTTATTCTGTCTGAATATTCAAAAGCATTAGTGATAATTACCTTTAATTGAATATGGTTGTCATTTCATAAGCATTTTTTAGGAAAATGTGACCTTTCTTAAGAATATACAGTATTATCTAAGCACAAAAATAGGACTCATTCAGTAGATCTTCTTGTAAAGTTAATGACAACGTTCTTGACTTCAGGTTTCTTATTTGAGATGTTAATCTTCAGACTACAGTAGAATAGAGGGTATTTCATTCTCAGCAGCAGAGTAAAAACAGCCCTTGTCTACATCTTTTTTTTTTTATTATAAGGTCATTTCATCTTGACACCATCTTACTTAAGATATGTTCTAACCTAACATAAATCCATATTAGATGTCTTAAAGGTTTTCTTTTTTATAATATTGTTATACTGCACATTGTTAGTCAGCTATACAAACCTTGGCTGGTATATCAGATATTGAAAAAAGTGTTGAAATGTACTGTATTGTCTACGATAGAGTAGTGAAGCCTATTCAAGCATGGGGAGGACATACATCCTTCATGATGATATCTTTGCTAGAAATCGAAACCATGACCCAAAACTGCAAGATCTAATCTCTAAACCACTGTGCTGCCTCTGGAGAAACATTAGACACCTGAAATGCATCCTTTTGTCCTATAGGGCTTCTATAGTCTAATCCGTCTTCTTGTCTCTTTTTGTCTTATTTTATTTTATTTGTTGGCTGATATACTTTAAATATTTGCAGCCTCAATCATTAATATCGCATATTGATAGAATACTTCTGGATCCTTATTCAGCCACACCCAGACTCTGTGCAGGGAACAATGTATATATAAAAGTAAACCAACGCAGGTTATATCTACACACTGTTCAGTTTATTGTTCCGGGTACAGAATATTTATAGTATACATTCAATACAAAGCCCACCCATGGGATAACCAATCCAAGCCATGCCAAACACCTCTCTCATGTACATATAATTATTTATCGCCTTTCAATGCCTTTAAAACAGCTTTTATAACAATACACAGGGTATCACATTACTTTGACCCATGTGCTAGTTCTGTGGTTAACACAAAACTAAACCAAATTTTTCATCTTCTCTATAGAAACATCTCTCTTAGAGTCGGTTCACACAGGGGCGACTTGGGATCCGACTTGAAGTCGCCCCAAGTCGCGCGGTTGAGAAAGTCAATGTAAGTGAATGGAGCCGTCTTAATGTACACTACTGAAGTCGCTGCGACTACAGAAAAGGTTCCTGTACTACTTCAATCCGACTTCTAGGCGAATTGTAGGTAACCTGTACCCATTGATTTCAATGAAAGTCGCCTCCAAGTCGGATCCCCTGTCTTAACTGAAGCAACAATACAGGAAGAGAAAATTGTTTTCTCAGACAAACCCCTCCTTCCCACAGAGCTGATTGTTGTTTTATTGGCCACTGGAAAGCCTCCTGTCCTGGAGGCGACTTGAAGTTGCCTTGTAAGTTGCCCCAAGTCGCACTGTGGTGCGTACTCAGGTCATGTTCAGGTCGCCTCACAAAGTTGCGGTCAAAGTCATGTCGCCCCTGTGTGAACCGGCTCTTACTTCTAACTTCAGAGCAACAATATATTTAAAGGAGTAATAACCCAAAACAAGAAATATGTTTTAGGGAGTATCTTAACCACCTATTTCAACCACCTCTTTTGTGACAACTACAATCCCTTTTGCCCTAATATGGCTTTTAACATCAACCTGGATTACTCCTCCTACAAATGTGTTATTATCTTAAGCATGTAAAAAATATAGAACAATAAACATATCAGAATTAGTAGAATTAGTAGATATCAAGATCTCAGGTGTATAGCAATTGTCCATGAAAAATAAAGAAAAGGGGGTGTGACAGTCCATACAAACAAGAGGAGGGTGGTGGGCATGACATTCTGTAGGTTAATGAAAATGAGTCCTCATCAAAAAATATAAAAAAAAAACAGCAGACAGATTCGATCGTGTGTACGGATGGGCAGACGGATTTGGCCAGCCGACCGATTTGAACAAATCTGTCTGCTTGTGTGTATGGGGCCTAAGTAACATGCCCTTGAGGGATTTTTATTTTCACCTCACTTATCATTATTGGGTTTTAACCAACCAATTAAAATGATCCTTCTTATTATAGAATTCTGTTCACGTGCTTCGATCCTGAAGATTGGACACAGTCATGAAACGTGTAGAGCTACAGATGCTGTGTACTTTGTTATGCCCTTTTTAACTTTTGTATGTTTACCACCATTGATGATTGGTTCCATGGGTGTTCATATCTACTCCTCATGGGAGAAAACAATTAATTTTAGGTTAGGGATCCACTAGGCCATATAATTGGGCACTATTGTGTATATGTATATATGTGATCCATTGGATTTTGCATTACTGCCTGTATCAAACTGTTTATTACTTCTGTTGGGGTTTAAGAGAGGCCCTGGGTTACATTGACTAATTTTAATACTTGTGTTTAAATATGGTTATTGTTTGAGTTTGTATCATTACCATGTATGATTTGAATTGGATCCTGATGTATTATTACCATAATGCACCATGGTTATGAACTATTAAATATCTTGTACTCAATTCTATATATCTATTTTTTCGTACCCACAGGTTTTATTTAAAGTCCCAATTCCCCTCTCCTTTTCCCTCCCTTCCCCGTCCCCAATTTTTATTCACACTGTATGAATCATACCGATAACTAAAAGGGTTGGGCCAGACTGAATACACATATATAAACTGACAGTGTGTGTCCGTATATTGCAAGGAATCTATAGTCAGTATACAGGAGCCATGATAGACACACAATATAATTTTACTGAATTTTACTTATTCAACATTCAACAAATGTTTGTTTAAGTGCATTCAAAGGGATGCAAAATCAGAATGGACAGGCAGCATGTAATCTTATCCTAGACCAGCTGTTATCAGCTCACTCTGGCTCATATCCTATTGACTGTTTACTGTGTAACTCAAACTAATCTAACAATTGCAGTAATTTCCTGTAGCTTCCCATTCTCATGTAATTGTGTTAAAATGTAGTACTGCCAGCAGATAGACTGCTAGGATATGAGACCAATAAAGGTTTTTTTAAAGTATTTAAAAATGACAGTAATCAGTAAATCAAACATCTCTTTTCATAATCTTCGCAATTTCCTGAGTGTGTTGAATGAGTAAAAACAAGATAACTGTTACATAGCCTAGAAATATTGTACAGATTATTATTATAAATTAAAAAGTTAACTTACATGTAGAGGCGATATATCTAATGATGGGAGTATGCGCTATAAAAGCATGAGAAAACTTTAATATTATGGTATAAAGTCGTTATAAAACCATGCTTTTAAAGTAATTAGTAAAATATTAAAAGCAATTCTCCTGGCAATAAGTGTTACTTATGAAAATTAAAAAAAATACTAGCAATATTTAACCATAATCAGTAATTAGTAGTCAAAACACAGCTAACTGGCCTCTGGGGTCTACTGAAGAGTTAATCAAGTTCCTACAGTAACATCCCTGGCATTACATGGTATGACTCTCAAGTGTAGCTTCTGAATACTCAAAGTTCAGACTTAAAGCTGTACTCCTGTGTTGCGTATTTTTTTTATATATATATATATATATATATATATATATATATATTTATATACAGTTGTGCTCATAAGTTTACATACCCTGGCAGAATTTAGGATTTCTTGGCCATTTTTCAGAGAATATAAATGATAACACAAAAACTTTTCTTTCACTCATGGTTAGTGTTTCGCTGAAGCCATTTATTATCAATCAACTGTGTTTACTCTTTTTAAATCATAATGGCAACATAAACTAACCAAATGACCCTGATCAAATGTTTACATACCCTGGTAATTTTGACCTGATAACATGCACACAGGTTGACACAAAGGGGTTTTAATGGCTATTAAAGGTAACCATCCTCACCTGTGATCTGTTTGCTTGTAATTAGTGTGTGTGTATTAAAGGTCAATGAGTTTCTGGACTCCTGACAGACCGTTGCTTCTTTCATCCAGTGCTGCATTGACGTTTATGGATTCTGAGTCATGGGGAAAGCAAAATAATTGTCAAAGGATCTGCGGTATAAAACAGGAAAGGGATATACAAAGTTATCCAAGGAATTGAGAATGCCAATCAGCAGTGTTCAAACTCTAATCAAGAAGTGGAAAATGAGGGGTTCTGTTAAAACCAAACCACGTTCAGGTAGACAAACTAAAATTTCAGCCACAACTGGCAGGAAAATTGTTCTAGATGCAAAGGAAAACCCACAAATAACTACAGGTGAAATGCAGGACTCTCTGAAAACATGTGGTGTGGCTGTTTTAAGATGCAAAATAAGGGGGCACTTAAAGAAAGATGGGCTGCATGGTCGAGTCGCCAGAAGAAAGCCATTACTACGCAAATGCCACAAAGTATCCCACTTACAATACGCCAAACAACACAGAGACAAGCCTCAAACTTTCTGGCACAAAATCATTTGGAGTGATGAGACCAAAATTTAGCTTTTGACCACAACCATAAACGCTTCATTTGAAGAGGACTTAACATGGCCAAATTTGGTCAAACTTGATGGCAAGATGAATGCAGTATGTTATCAAAAAATACTGGAGGAACATTTGCATTCATCAGCCAGGAAGCTGCGCATGGGACGTACTTGGACATTCCAACATAATAATGATCCAAAACACAAGGCCAAGTCAACCTTCCATGGGCTACAGCAGAATAAAGTGAAGGTTCTGGAGTGGCCATCTCAGTCTCCTGACCTCAATATCATTGAGGCACTCTGGGGAGATCTCAAATGTGCAGTTCATGCAAGACAGCCCAAAAATTTACAGGAACTAGGGGTTTTTGCCAAGAGGAATGGGCAGCTTTACCATCTGAGAAGATAAAGAGTCTCATCCACAAATATCACAAAAGACTTTAAGTTGTAATTGATGTTAAAAGGGGCAATACATGGTATTAAGAACTGGGGTAAACTTTTGATCAGGGTAATTTGGGTAGTTTCTGTTGTCATTTCGATTTAAAAAGAGTAAACACAGTTGATTGATAATAAATGGTTTCAGCCAAACACTAACCATGAGTGAAAGAAATGTTTTTGTGTTATTATTTATATTCTCTGAAAAATGGCCAAGAAACCATAACTTCTGCCAGGTTATCTAAACTTATGAGCACAACTGTATATATACACTAGGGATAAGCTTCGAGTTTGAGTCGAACTCATGTTCGACCCGAACATTGCCTGTTCGCCTGTTTGGTGAACAACAAACAATTTGGGGTGTTCACTGTTAAAGTCTATGGGAGAAATCTAAAGTGCTAATTTTAAAGGCTAATATGCAAGTTATTGTCCTGAAAAGTGTTTGGGGACCTGGGTCCTGCACCAGGGGACATGTATCAATGCAAAAAAAAGTTTTAGCATGTGAAATAGCGCATGTTTCCCGTACTTAGAACTGTCTCTGCACAAAGTGTAATTTCTGAAGGAAAAAAAGTCATTTAAAACCAGACTCGCGGCTTTAATGAATTGTGGGCTTCCAGCAATTCAGAGAGAATTCATTCATAAAAAAAAAGCATGGGGTCCCCCCAAATTCAATTACCAGGCCCTTCAGGTCTGGTATGGATATTAGGGTAACCCTGCCGTCAATTAAAAAAAATGATGTGGGGCTCCCCCCAAATATCCATTCCAGACCCCTTATCTGAGCATGTAACCTGGCCAGTCGCTAAAAAGAGGGGGGACAGAGAGCGCCCCCCTCTCCTGCACCATACCAGGCCACATGCCCTCAACATGGGGAGGATGTCCCCGTGTTGATGGAGACAAGATCTCATCCCCACAACCCTCTGACGCACCCTCTGCTACATCACTGGGGAAGCCCAGGCCTCCCCTTGTGTCAGAGAGGGCGGGGTCACGTGACGGGTGGCCCCGCCTCATCATTATAAGAAATGTCACAGCTTCAGCAGCGTCATTCTCCGGCGGTGGAGATAGGCGGCCCGGCAATGCTGCGCTCTGGATCTCAGACGATCTTCTCATCGCTGGACTGGAGAGGAGATCACCTGTCGCTGGATACCGACAACATTGGAGTGGGGAGCCAGCATCGACGGCCGCCTGTCTCCACCGCCGGTGACAGCCCGGCAAATGACGCTGCTGAAGCTGTGACATTTTTTATATTAGCTATGACTAAGCACTAGTTTTAGTGTGAAACGCGTCATGGATCGGGTTTTATTTTGCTGCGATTTGTAGTGCTGTCCTTCTTTTAAATAAAGGCTACAATTTGTTCAGAGTGCGGCTGTCCAGAGACAATCCAAGGTCAGGTAGACCAAGAAAGATTGCAGCCACAACTGACAGAAAAATAGTTCAGGATACAAAGAAAAAAACACAGGTAACTTCAGAAGAAATACAGGCTGATCTGGAAAAAATCATATACAACCAAAAATACGAGCATACTTAAACAAAAATGAGCTGCATGGTTGAGTTGTCTATACTGCTCCCATGCCACAAAAAAGCCTAATTACAATATGCCCAAAAACTGCTTGACAGGCCTCACAGCTTCTGGTACACTATAATCTGAAGTGATGAGACCAAAATAGAGCTTTATGGTCACAAGTTCACAACCAAAATACACTATGTTTGGAGAGGGGTTAACCAGGCCTATAACAACAAGAATACTATACCCACTTGTGAAGTATGGGTGTGACTCAATGATGTTTTGGGGGTGTGAGCACTTAAGACTCAGGGAATCTTGTGAAAATGTATGGCAAGATGAATGCAGCATGTTATCAGAAAATATTGGAAGACAATTTCCATTCTTCTGCACAAAAGCTGCACATTTTGAACCTTCTAGCACGACAATGACCCTAAGCACAAGGCCAAGTTAAGTCCTCAGTGGTTACAGCAGAAAAAGAGGGAGGTTCTGGAGTGGCCATCACAGTCTCCTGAAATTAATATCATTGAGTGATCCTGGGGAGATCTCAAATTTGTGATGCTCCTTCTACTGGCCAGTAGGGATCGATACTGGATCCCGCCGAGTGACATCAGAGTACCCCAGGACATTTTTATCTTTGATGGGCATCTTTCCCCCCAATGGACCTGTAAGTGTACACCTTACACAAAATGTACTGAAACCAGTAGGATTCTTTCAGTTGGCCCCTCCCCCCTCTCTTACCTTTTCACTTGTGATCTAGGCACCCCAGCCAGACAAGCCTTCAAGGCCTGAGACCTTCTGGAAAACAATACTGCTCTTGAGCAATATGACCTAGTCTGTGGCCTGCCACTGCCTGCAATTGGATACTGGAGAAACGGCAATACACAGATGAGATCATCACTCTGCTCTCTTCTACTTTCACAAAGTTCCTAAGTTAAGATGGATGGCAATGGAGTTGAGTCTGAGTGGTTCAGAGTATTGCTTCTCTCTCCATCCCATTATGAGTGCTGCTATCCATAAGATTTCAATTATAACCACCAGTAATATAAAAATGGATTCAGGTACTTATGCTAGTTCTGTGTAAAATTATATTCATTCATTAATTTTTTTAAAGCCATCACTGAATTAAATGGCTGATTTTGATATCTACATTAAAAGGCAGATTATAGTGTAAAAAATTTCATTTTAAAACACAAAATCTTGGCCTGGATTCACATGCGTTGGCGCATATTTATGCCGCCGTAGCGTATATTCTTTATGCTACGCCGACGCAGCGCAGAGAGGCAAGCAGAGAATTCATGAAGCACTTGCTCTCAAAACTACGCTAGGTTTCTAAGGCATAAGCCGGCGTAGGTGGAAGTGGGCGTGAGCCATGCAAATGAGGCGTGACCCCATGTAAATGATGGGCCGAGTGCCAGACAAGTACTTCGAACGAACTGCGCATGCGTCGTGTTGTGGTCGCATCCCAGTGCGCATGCTCACAATCACATCGAAACAACTGCCTAAGATACGTCTAATCACTGCCTACGGTGTGAACGTAACCTACGCCTAGCCATATTCACGTACAACGTAAACTACGTAAAATTTGATGGCTTGTGTTCCCTGGTCCATACCTTTGCATGGGTTGCGCCTCCTTTATGGGGAATAACTTTACGCCGGACGTAAAACTTACCCAAACCGCTTAAATCATGCACCGGGCAATTGTGAATCGCCGTATCTCCCTCATTTTGCATATTTGAATAGAAAATCAATGGGAAAGCCACATGCGTCCAGCGTAAAAATGCGCCCACTCTACGCCGGCGTAGGCAAGTTACGTTGGTGGGATGAAGTCAGTTTTTAGGCGTATCTATGTTTGTGGGTACGGCGCACAGATACGGCGGCGCATATTTGTACTTACGCGGCGTATCTGGAGATACGTCGGCGTAAGTGCTTTGTGAATCCGGGCTCTTGTTTTTTATATGTGTTCTTGACTTTCCAAATTTTCCTCGTTATAGTATTTAATACACACATTTTCAGATTCTTCTTGTGCTGGCTATCTGTAGCTTAGGGGACATGGTCACCATCCCTGCTGAATAACTGCTGATACATTATTCATTTTCCATGTAAAAGATCTAGCTTTCCATCAGATTTAGCTGCCTGATAGATTTCCATTGATATAGGAGCAACACAAGGTATATTTACAGTAAAAAGGATTCATTTAGTGCCGGTTCACACTGGGGTGGCTTCAAAGTCACCCGTACACTGTGACTTAAGCACAAGTTTGCAAACGACTTCTGTAATAGAAGTCAATACAAGTGTCTCTGAAGTCGCCCCCAAAAGGTAAGGACCTTCTTAAGGTATGCAGGTAACACTCTCTTCACAGGACCTGTAAGTTAGACATGTTATCAAAAAGATTACCCAATAATGCGGCCGGTTAGTTGTCGTCATTCATTAACCAGGGATGTGTAAAAAAAAAGGAACCCAATCGCTCATTGCGCAATTTCCCAGCATAAGAAATTTATTAAAAGAACAGTATTCTACTCACAAGTAAAATTAATACATCAAGCATTCAAAATGCAGTGATCACTGTCATGTCAGTGGTAGCCTATCTCTCCACAGTTAGAATCACTCCCTAGGACGCACTTAACCCCTTGATCGCCCCCTAGTGTTTAACCCCCTCCCTGCCAGTGTCATTTACACAAAAATCAGTGCATTTTAATAGCAGTGATCGCAGTATTAATGACAATGGTCACAAAATAGTGTCAAAAGTGTCCGATGTGTCCGCCGCAATGTCGCAGTCACGATAAAAGTTGCAGATCGCCGCCATTACTAATAAAAAATAATAATAATAAAAATGCCATAAATGTATCCTCTATTTTGTAGATGCTATAAATTTTATTTTTTTTTATATATATTTTCGGAGGATATTTATTATAGCAAAAAATCTAAAATGTTTTTTTTTTTCAAAATTGTTGCATGTTTTTTGTTTATATCGCAAAAAATAAAAACCACAGAGGTGATCAAATACCACCAAAAGAAAAGCTCTATTTGTGGAAAAAAAAAGGACGTCAATTTTGTTTGGGAGCCACGTCGCACAACCGCACAATTGTCAGTTAAAATGACGCAGTGCCGTATCGCAAAAAGTGCTCTGGTCAGGAAGAAGGTAAATTCTTCCGGGGCTGAAGATATTAAGAAGATATGACTTTATGATTGTGATATTAATGTTTAAGCAATATTATAATGTAATGAAATGTAATCTGTACAATTCCTCCCTATTATTTTACCTTTGCTGTAAATGAGTGTAACAGGATGTCGCTAGCATTGGTTAATTTTATTGGTAGTACTGCCATGATTTAAGCAGTGCAATACCAGGAAACTGGATTTTAAGTCCTTGAAGTCAGGTCATCTTTATGGGTTTTATAAAAATGTTTCATCAGTTTCAAAATCTTCCATTTTTCAAATTGGCAGCGATACTCTCACAGAGCAAGGTGAAACATATCAAAAATGACTTTAATGTTCAACTGTGTACAAACTCCCACAGTTCTACAAAGAAAGGCAAGTTTGAAGTTTTCAGTGAATTTAATTGTTTCATTTCTGGATAAAAGTTCTTGCTGTGTTTAGTTTCCCAGTGAGTGCATCCAAGACATGCTTTGAAATTTGTATTTTTTGTTAAAAAGGTATGTCACATTTGTTGATTTGCAAATGCTCTGCTTTAACCTTGAGCAAAATATTGCTATATTTTTATAGACTGATTTGTATTTCATTTATAGTATGTGTAATAAGTAGAACAAAGGCTTTGTCTACTAAGATGATCATGATCATCTTGCATATAAAGATAATGAGGGGTTAAATATTTTGAGCTAGTGGGAAAAATCTTACGGCATAGTGAACCAAATCTGTCACCTAAGAACTTTAGGTCAGGGAAGTGTTGCAGCTAATCATCTTTTCATTGTTCAAGGCTTTGACTATAAGAAAACAGACAGAAAATTGGGATTCTGTTTCATTCAATAAAAAAAATCCTTCAAATCAGAAATGCTGGCTCAGTAGAATCCTCTCTGGTCATCATTACAATAAAGTAAAAACAATATCTATTCTTGTGCAAAACTGATGGCATCGAAATTTGTTTTAACAAAGGTCTTATATGTAACACTGTAAATATAAAGAGTAAAGAAGATGCCCATAGAGAGCAATAGTATCAAAGTGGTCCAAGGTTGGCAGATGAGCAGATATTTTGTATCCCTTCCAACAATTGGTTGATCGATTGATCTTGCATGGAGTCATTTTTCCTCCTGGTTCTGTAGCAAGAGCTGCCTTAACAAGAATGTCCTTGAGATGAGTTACTCAGATAAATCTAGTGACATACAAGGCATGGTATTGGCAACTGCGGCTGCAGGATCTGCTGAAAAAAATGGTGTTACAAGATTATGGGGGACCCTGGAATATAGTAATACAATGAGCTTCTTCATTTGTCCATGGTTAGTTGGGCCCCTCTTTGTATGGACCATACCTCAGCCTTTAAATGTAGATGATCATGGGACATGTCATACATGGATCTGTAGGGGTATGGAAAAAAAATATTTTAACTGGTGACATTAAATAGGGTTCCTGGGGCATGAATGCACCTGTGAGTCACTGGAGGAAAAGTTGGCATTCAGGATAACTTAAACTAGCAGTCTTCCTTGAAATAACAGTTGTAAAAATAGAGCAATCGGCAGCCTGACAGTATGAGCGCTGGGTAGAGCTGAAAATTTTAGAAGGTGGATTAAGGCTGGGTTCACATTGATGACACCACTGTTGTATGACTATCATCCTACTTTGCCCTGCTACATCAGTCCTATATCGGTCCTACTTTGATCCAACTTGAATGAACAAGATACGATTTTTCTCGGACTTTGAGATAGTCCGACTTGTCTTTTGAGCAATCAAAACAATCCCAAAATGTCAAAAATTATTTTTACTGCTGTTGTAATCACCATGTCGGATGTCACAAGTCGGATGGTAAGGACGAGGATCCTACTTTGAACTGACTTCAATGATATTCAATGGGCTGAAGTAGTACATAAGTCAGACCAAAGTAGTGCAGGGAGCATTTTCAAAGTCGGACCGACTTGTGTCGGACCAGTTAGGATAACTCTCATAAGGAACCATTGATTTGCACATGTCATGCGACATGAGCTTCCAATGTCAGAGCGTTTGTCGTACTAGTGTGAACCCAATCATATACCTGTTTTCACATGAATACGCACATGCAAATAATCAGAGGGAAGTTGAATAGAGACAACATTTTATTTCTACACTAAGAACCTATATAATATACAATATATATATATATATTGGAAAGGTTATAAGGTTTTTACTACCTGATAGAAAATACCTCTGGATAGGGTAGATTAAAAATGTCACTTCCTGTCAGGAGAGGACATGACCCTCCAACAGGGGTACAGACAAATAATAATAATTTATCAATTTGGTGGAGGGTTAGAACTTCTGACATTGCTTTTATTATCCATGTTTTCATGTTACTATTAGTGTTGAGCGGAATACGCCATATTCGATTTCGCGATATTGCGCGAATATATAGAAGAATATTCACGAATATTCGCTAATATCGAATATTCGTGATATTTTATCCAAAAAATTTTTTGCAAAATTTCGCTAATGCGGAAACGATTGCGAAATTCTCATAAACGGAGATCATTTCCTGTATTACTAAACTAATATGCACTAAACACTAACTCTACACTAACTCTACTTAAAAGAAAGGAGAATAAGGGGGCAAAAGAAGGGCGGAGAAGATAATCGCGCAATATTCCTATTGCGTGATTATCTTCTCGGCCCTTCTTTTGCATCAGAGCCAATCAGAATAACTCGAATATTCGGCAAAAGGAATATCGCGCAATATTCCTTTTGCCGAATATTCAAGTTATTCTGATTGGCTCTGATGCAAAAGAAGGGCGGAGAAGATAATCGCGCAATATTCCGTTTGCCGAATATTCGAGTTATTCTGATTGGCTCTGATGCAAAAGAAGGGCGCATCAGAGCCAATCAGAATAACTTGAATATTCGGCAAAAGGAATATTGCGCAATTATCTTCTCCGTCCTTCTTTTGCATCAGAGCCAATCAGAATAACTCGAATATTCGGCAAAAGGAATATCGCGTAATATTCCTTTTGCCGAATATGCGAATTTTCGGCAACATAAAAGAATCGCATCAGCTACTCGGCCCAGGGTCTCTCTCTAATCATACCAGCAATGCTTTTAGACGTCGATGGAGATCACTAGGATGTGATCTGTTTTACAAATAAATTTGAAAAAATATGAATATTCGCCATAGCGAATATTTGCCGCAATATTCGAGTTATTCGCGAATACTCGAATATGCAATATTCGTAGCGAATATTCGCAATGCGAATATTCGTGAGCAACACTAGTTACTATGTATTTTTATATTATTGATCATGCCTTCCTGTTTCAGTGACAACCACGTACCACATTTATTGTATGGGCATTACAAAGGCAGGAAGTGAAACCAAATATCCCCAACTGGGTCACAGACAAAAATTCCCTAAAAAAAAAAAAAAGGTTTGTGCAGCAGCGATAAGACTGTTCTCTGTGGCAAAAATTGTATAATTGCGGTAAAATCAACCTATTTGAAATCAATCACACCTGTGACTACAAAAATTGTACTGTGCAATATTAAATATAAAACAACCATTGGTGCATAAATAAGATCAAAGAGAATAAAAAAACGTCCACAATACAGGTACAAGCAGGCTTGTTTGAATCATGAAGCAATCACTGCAAGTGGTTCCCGATGTGCAGTAAACACTGCTACACACACACTCATTAATGAAAAGGTGCAGGTACTATGTAGCAAAGTTCCAAAAATACACCTTGAACATGCAAACTGTAACCTGCATAGGTGTGAATCTATGACCTAGAAGCAAGTAAGGGTTTTATTTAGGCCTGGTTCACACCTATGCAGATCCAAGTATAGGCACCATGGATAGAAACTAGTCGTCTAGCGATGGCAACTCTAATCATTGTATTTTGCTAATGGGAATATTCCCAGTGCTTCCCGCAAACAGAACACAATAGCACTGAAGGAGAGATTCACCCATCAATGCTGGCTGTGTTGATGGCGGTATTGAGCAATTATCTTTCCTTCCATCTACGGTAGAAGGAAAGAAAATTGCATATTCTATGGCCTGCCTAAAGCCTAGTACACATAGTTACATAGTAGATGAGGTAGAAAAAAGACACAAGTCCATAAAGTTCAACCTGTGTGTGTGCTTTTATGTTAGTATTACATTGTATATTCCTGTATGTTGTGGTCGTTCAGGTGCCTATCTAAGGCTGTGTACACACGATCAGACCGGTCCGATGAAACTGGCCTGAGGACCAGTTTCATCGGACCAAATTGATTGAGTGTACAGCCCGTTGTCCATCGGACCAAAGTTTTAAAACTTGCTTTAAAATCTGTCCGATAGACACCTGTCCGTCGGACCAAAACGATGGTTAGTACACAAAAGCATCGGACCAAAAACCCGCGCATGCTCAGAATCAAGTCGACACATGCTTGGAAGCATTGAACTTTGTTTTTTCAGCACGTCGTTGTGTTCTACATCACCGCATCCTGGCCCGATGGGATTTTGGACTGATGGTGTGTACGCACATCAGACCATCAGACCACTTCAGCGGTGGTCCGATGAAAACGGTCCGTCGGACCAGTCTCATCGGTTTGGTCTGATTGTGTGTACGTGGCCTAATAGATTTTTGGAATTATCTATGCTCCCCGCTGATACCACAGCCTGTGGAAGAGAATTTCACATCCTAACCGCTCTTACAGTAAAGAACCCTCTACGTAGTTTAACTGCTTACAGACCAGGTCGGCTTTGCTGGGCGAGAGCACGTAATATAATGTCACCTCGCCCAGCAGCCAATAGGGGTGCATGCCCGGCCGGAGGCGCACACACGCTCCCCCCGCTCGCCCCCGACTCTCGTGCGCATGCCTGGCGGGCGCGAACGCCGCCAGGGCACCCACGATCGCTCGTTACAAAGTGAGGAACGGGACCTGTGTGTGTAAACACACAGCTCCCGGTCCTGTCAGGGGAGAAATGCCTGACCGTCTGTTCATACAATGTATGAACAGCGATCAGTCATTTCCCCTAGTGAGTCCACCCCCCCTACAGTTAGAACACACCCAGGGAACATACTTAACCCCTTCCCCGCCCCCTAGTATTAACCCCTTCCCTGCCAGTGGCATTTTTATAGTAATCCAATGCATTTTTATAGCACTGATTGCTATACAAATGCCAATGGTCCCAAAAATGGGTCAAAAGTGTCCGAAGTGTCCGCCATAATGTCGCAGTACCGAAAAAAATCGCTGATCGCCGCCATTAATAGTAAAAAAATATATTAATAAACATGCCATAAAACTATGCCCTATTTTGTAAACGCTATAACTTTTGCGCAAACCAATAAATAAACGCTCATTGCAATTTTTTTACGAAAAATATGTTGAAGAATACGTATCGGCCTAAACTGAGGAAAAAATCGTTTTTTATATATATTTTTGGGGGATATTTAGTATAACAAAAAGTAAAAAATATATATATTTTTTTCAAAATTGTTGCTCTATTTTTGTTTATAGCGCAAAAACTAAAAACCAGAGGCGATCAAATACCACCAAAAGAAAGCTCTATTTGTCGAAAAAAAGGGCCGCCAATTTTGTTTGGGAGCCACGTCGCGCGACAGCGCAATTATCAGTTAAAGCAACGGAGTGCCGAATCGCAAAAAGTGCTCTGGTCTTTGACCAGCAATATGGTCCGAGGGTTAAGTGGTTACGGTTAAACATATTCCCTTCTAATTTTAGTGAATGGCCTTGTGTCTTTTTAAAATTCCATTTAGTGGAAAAGTTTTATCCCTATTGTGGGGTCACCAGTATGGTATTTGTACATTGAGATCATATCCCCTCTCAAGCGTCTCTTCTCCAGAGAGTACAAGTTCAGTGCTCATAATCTTTCCTCATAACTAAGGTCCTCCAGTCCCTTTATTAGCTTTGTTGCCCTTCTCCAGACTTTCTCTAGTTCCAGCATATCCTTCCTGAGGACTTCTGCCCAGAACAAGATGGCATACTTCAGGTGCGACCAGACCAGAGACTTGTAGAGTGGACATGGGTCAAATGTCGGCCGGCATTGGCCGGTTCAAAAGAAACTGGTCGTCATTTGGCCCGATGGTATGGCAGCCAGTCCACCGTGACAAAAAAAAGGTCTGCCGACCAGCTCCCAATCAGCGCTCTCAGCCAATGGTCAATGGCGTAATAGCTCAGCAGGGGAGATCGCTATACTAACAGAAGATTGTTAGTACAGAGGCTCCGATCTCAGCTGTCAGTTCTTTTCCTTCAACCCACTGAACAAAAAAAAGTGGTGTGTACTAGGCTTAAGTTTGTCATCATGTGTTCACCTCTAGGGTTATATCTGGAAATGCTGCTATTCATATTTACCACCAACTGCGCTGCTGTCTTCTGGAGCCTATGAGCAGGGCCGTCTTAATAGCATCATGGGCCCCTGGGCAAAGTAATGCTCTGGGGCCCCTACACTGATGACAGTGCAGGTAAACAGACATCAAGTAGGTAGGAGACAGACTGCCTCCTCTGTGTATCTATCACTCTCAGTGCCATCATGGGGCCCCCAATTTCAGGGCAGCGTGGGCTAAAGGACCAACTGCTTTGGGGAAAGTGCAGGGGCCCCCATGCATCTGGGGCCCCTGGGCAGTGCCCAGGTGTGCCCTCTCATTAAGACAGCCCTGCCTATGAGGGCCCCATTGATGGATAAACATCTTTAAGAATTAAGTAATATTAGTGTGCAATAAATAATTTTGCATTCAACAAGCTTCTCTAAATATGAACAAAACTAACAATCTGAAATTGGTGACGTTGGCAATAAACAATCAGTTATTTTCAGAGCTGCTAATTTAAAATTAATTTGTAACTCCCACTAACTTTTACACAATGGTTTAAATGTCTTTTCTACAAGGCAGCTAACTGGACTTTTTTTTTCTTGTTGCTCAGCAGAAATCAGTCCTCTGTTCAATACTTCATGGCTCGCATTTTAATTGCCAAACACTGGTTTGGCATCAATAATTGCAGCTCCAACTCTTTCCATCAAATCTTCTTTCATCATCTTTGATGGGATGGCTGTCAATGGAAATGTTTAAATTGTATTAAATCGCTAAATTATAGCTATTTAGCCACAGTGAAAATAAATAGCTATCATTTGCTGCTATTCATTATTTGAAATGCTAAGCAATGCATTTTGTATTAAATGGAATATACCAGACCACCGCACCCTAAATGTGAAGTTAAATGGAGAGGGCAATGCAGAAAGTTCATGTGTTAAGTTGAATGAAGCATTAATGAGGGACCTACAGCTGCAGAAAAGACAAATTACAGCTCATCCAATTATCATTTTTGCACTGCAAACATCACGACTTACATTTGGAAAATTCTGCTCAGTATAAACAGTCTATGTCTGTTGGAATCAGAATTTTTTATACATACAACAGGCATGGGCGTCCGCTGAACTTTTTCCAGGGGGGGGCATAATTTTATGGTCACCTATGCTCCGCTTCTTTGACAATGTCACGAAGGGCAGGGGCTTAGTCATTACTCACAGTCGCCACTTGTAAGGTCACGGTGGTCTTCCTTCTCCCAAGTCCTGTTTCCACATGTCCCTTTGAAAATACATTACAGGCAGCAAAGCAAACACGAGGGTGCACATACAGGAAGCAGCCAGAGGTGGCAGTAAAGAGCTCTGTAACTCAGTGACACTGATCTTGCAACAGCTGTGGAGCCAACTCGCACAAACACAGAGAGTCAGCACAGCTAGAGATGCAAGCATGGCAGACCCTTGCCGATTCCAGGGGGGGTCACTGGCCCCCCCTTACTCCTATGAGCGGACGCCCATGACAACAGGTTACATTCCTCAATGGTTAGGGGTCCATGTTGTCCTGTGTGCTGCTGCTTTTACCATGACATCAAGTAGAAAGGGCCAATCAAACTCACACTATGCTTAACAACTTCATTCATTTTAATAACAGATACAGAAGTAGGAATAGAATTGGCATTATTTGTAATATCCAAACCTGCAAAGAAAGGTGACACAAATACGTTTGTCTTTACTCATTACTTCTCAGGCCGCGTACACACGAGGAGACATGTCCGATGAAAACGGTCCGCGGACCGTTTTCATCGGACATATCTCCTGGGATATTTTGGTCTGATGTGTGTACACACCATCAGACCAAAATTCCCGAGGACAGAGAACGCGGTGACGTGGCGGTGACAGTAACGCCGCGACGTGCGCAAACAAGGAAGTACAATGCTTCCACGCATGTGTCGAATCAATACGACGCATGTGGGGGATTTCGCTTAGAAACCTTTGTCCACTGGAAACCTGTCCGCTAGGCCGTACACACAACCGGACATGTCCGCAGAAACTGGTCTGCGGACCAGTTTCAGCGGACATGTCTCCTCGTGTGTACGCGGCCTCATCTGCTGTTCACACCACTCACAGGAAGGAGTGTAGTGAGAAGAGATGCAATTTGATTGGACATATATACTCCTATAACTTCTTGTCAAAATTTGCTATTGCTGTTTAGACTTGAAAGGTCCAGATTCAGAAAGGACTTACGCTAACGTATCTACTGATACGTCCTTATTCCTGAAAGAAGATACGCCTGAATTTTGGCTTCATCTGACCGATGTAAATCTCCTACCCTGTTGGATCTTGGGCGCATATTTACTCTGGCTGCAAGGGGCGCTTCCATAGATTTACGCGTCAAATATGTAAATGAGCAATATACGCTGAACGTACTTGCGCTCATCGCTGTAATCAACGCCATTTACGTAAAGGCTTACGTCTGGCGTAAGGTTACCCCTGCTATATGAAGCGCAGCTCATGCAAAGGTATGGACGTCGGAAGAGCCGTTAAATTTTACGTTGTTTACGTAAGTCGTATGTGAATGGGGCTGCGGCGTAGGTTACGTTCACGTCGTAGGCATTGAGCCGTCAAATCTTAGGGAGTATATGTGTTAGTGGGCGTCCTGACCCTCCTGCTCGCCCCCTCAAGAAGCTTTCCCCACACCAGGGAGAAAGCCTTGCATTACTGTGTGGAGTTACAGACAGAAGAACAGGAAGTGAGGATTTCTCAGAAGAAATAAGGACATTTAATCGAAGGATGAGGTAAGTGAAGGAGGACTGCACTAAGGTAAAGGAAGCTATTTAGGGATATATATTTTTTTTACCTTTACAACCCCTTTAACAGTCAAGCTAAATTAGCAGGCATGATAAATAGTGTCCTTAATAATATGATACTATTGGTTGGGAGGCCACTTTAAGACAATTGTTTTTTATTGATTTATTAAAGGTATATAGACCGTTCATTTTGCAAGGGACGTTTTCCCCAAAGCTTGGTGAATGTGGTGTAATTTTATTTTGCATAGAATACCGAATCATGTGCAAAGAAAAAAAACAAAAAAAACGGCATTTAGCTTGCACATGTAGAGCTACTCTTGTGAGGATCGTTGAATTTAACTTTTTCTTTTCAATTGTTTTTTATTGGTATTTCAAGAAAAGTAAAGCAATTACAACAACCATTTAAGAAAGGTCATTACAATTAATGCCTTGTTGTATTCAATAAACATTAGAAACATTTCAAAAATGAATATAACATACAAAGATTAATACAGTACTCTCCCTTCCAAACGCTCATACTGTAGACGGGAATGCGCATCCTACTTCACTGTGTGGATACTGCACCCCCATGAAGAAGGAGAATTGAAGGACAGAGCACACAAATTTGTTCAGTATATAAATTTGAGCCCCGAATTTAACTTTTTCTTTCCCAAACAGAACAGAGGCAACCAGCCACCCAAGCATCAGTCAATTCATTCTAGCTCCAATAAACAGTCTAGGGCAGGGCAAGTGTAAGAATCATTCTTCCCACTGACCATTAGTTTTCCAAAAACAGATTGGAAAGTTATTTCAAGGTTTCTGTGTTTTAAAGGTTGAGAAAGGCTAATCTGGGGGGTTTGTCTGTTTGAAATATATTTCTTGCAGAACTAGTAACAGGAAAGGTTTTGGGGGATGGGATACTCCAAACATGCTTGGTAACATAGTGAAGGACACTCTTCTCCTTGTGGATATAGCATCTTAACAGCTGGGGAGCATAGTCTCTTGGCATCTGGTTACCCTTCATAACCGTACAGCTTTAAATAACCAGGGCAGTTTTTGGGGTGCGCAACAGTCAAAAGGGGGTCAGAGTCCTTACAAGTCCCAAAAACAGCTGCCTCATCAGAATAGAAACACTCGTGTGTGCTAGCTCCTGAGCCCCACTCTGTGTGCTCATAAAAGACACAGAATGGTGCTCGCCCATGCACACGCTTCCTCTTCACTGGCTGTGATTGACAACAGCAGTGTCTGAGCCAATGAGGAAGGAGAGACAGGAGAGTCTCTTCTCTTGTGCACATTGCTGCATCAAGGTCAGGCTCTGGTAAGTATAAGGGGGAGCTGGGGATGAGCTGCATAAAGATCATTAAGGTACAGTACTTTCTGCCTTAGAAACACTTTAAGAACACGGGCGAGTGGAGACACTGCCAACTCCCTAACAACCAGATTTGCCTCTGGCCCCATTCATTTACATAAATGTGAATTCCCTCCTGTCATTTAAGCAAAGTAATAGCATGGTAGTGACATCACTGACCAAATCTCCCTAATTGATCAGTGATGTCCCCACATCCCTGGGCCCTTGTATAAAACCTGATGGACAGCTCTAGAAAGCCATTGGTGAGTGAGTTACGACACAAGCGGGCAAGACAATGGGCCATTTCTTTTGCCCAATAGTTGGCGACAAATGGATAACGCTGGATTTACAACACTGTTTTTTTTTTTTCGTTTTGTTTTTAAATAAAGGGCTTGTAAAAAACTTTTGTGTGTTTATTTACAACTGATTTATTTTAGTGAATGAGTAAAGGTTCTATGTACCCCTACTTACCTACATTCAGGACTCGTAGGAGAAACGGACTACATTTCCCGCAATGCTTTGCCTGTAGGAACATGTGACACCTCCGCACAGACTTGTGGGGGGGGGTTACTTAAGGGGAGGGTGTGGCGCTTTCTCCCTGTCTCGGGACAACGACAACGACAGCCGTGCTGCTAGGCCAGAAGCCTGGGCCTATCCACGAGAGACCAGCCATCCAGGGGGAAGCCAGACCCCGGTATCCAGCCTGTGTTCCCGGAGGTTGAAGAGGCAGCCCAGCTGACACCCGAAACAGCGGAGCACCCTCGCCCGGGATCCGGTGTACCGTGGAGCCGCACCTCACCAGCGTGCTTTTTTGTTCTGAGAAGAGATCAGGCGGGTCGGCCTGTTGGGTGAGAGAGCATCTGCTCAGCTTCTGACTTTTGAGTTACCACAGACATCCAGTCTCATTTCTTAGGCCTTAGGCATATGCTCGGCCCACAGTGGGAGTTTAGAGACCAGTAGGTTATTCCAACATCTCCCAGAAGTGATTGACACTGATGAATGATTAATGCACCCACGTTCTGCTGCCATAGGCACTCTGTGGTGTGATTTCTTCCTGTAACTGTTATCCGTGGAATACAATTTTGATGTGCACCAAACGGCCACTACGCGAACATTGACTAATCTGTAGGATTTGCTGCTAGGAGCGCTCGTGAGCATAGACTGACTTCTAGTTTAAACGAATGGTACCATTCTTAGCTTCAGAACATCTCATTAATCCACCTTAATTGCTGATTCTTGCAAGGGCCCTTGCGAATTAGACTGAGTTATTACTGATTCATTGTATTTGCATTTAGACTCCATACCTGTTGTTTCCAAGTTTCTATGCAGTAAACTTACCCTTTTTTATTATCCAATTATATACACTGTGTGAAGTATATTTTCTTGCCTGGAGGGACCATTCCGTTACCACAGGTAATTTATTGTCATATTGTCATTACATATTATGTGCCTGCTAATGTGACTCCAGCCCAGCAGGGGTCACAATATCCTATCACTGGGTTTCTGATGTGTCAGGGGCGGGTTCGAGTTATTTAAATAAGGGGTGATTTGAGCCAACGAGAGTAGATCCCAAATTAACCAGCGGCTCCTTCGGGAGTAGCGCTACAGGTATTTTTCCTAGAGCTTAGTGAATGAGGTTCAGCTCTGCTGTCTTCAATCATCCAATTTTGTAAGCACAAGTGCAGTTTTGCACCACGTTCACTAAGCTCTGGGGATTTTTTATTTTTTTTTCAAATTTAATTTCTATTTTGTGAATGGGTTGTTTTATACTTACCATATACTTTAAGGTAAACTAAGTAGATTGTATTTGGCATACTGGTATATTTTTCTGTATTACATTAGAAGATCACAAAATAAGTTGACTTTGCATTGGAATTGTTTAATGCAAAGATATTATATTAACCACTTCCCGCCCGGTCAATAGGAGATTGACGGCCGGGAAGTGGTTATGAAATCGTGACTGGACGTTGTCTGACACCCTGCACCTCCGATCTCGGTAACGAGTCTCCGGCGGAGGCTCGCTACCACGTGATCAGCCGTGTCCAATCACGGCTGATCACGATGTATATATATACACACAGCAGATAAAATTAGTATTGAGCACGTTACCATTTTTCTAGGTAAATATATTTCTAAAGATGCTATTGACATGAAATTGACACTTCATGTCAGTAACAACCAATGTAATCCATATATACAAAGAAACCAAAGCCAATAAGTTCAGAAATTAAGTTATGTGTAATAAAATGGAATGAACACATGAAGAAAGGGAGGTGCAAAAAAACAGGGAAAGCCAAGACACCATTTGAAATCTTTCAGTAATTAGAAAGCAATCCTGTCCCTAGGTGTTAAGAACTAATTCTTTGGTCAAATGGTTTCCACTAATCTAATCTTTGATCTTCTCCTGATTATATCACATGACCTTCAGGTATGCTACCAGCACCATCGAGAATGTGGAACAGCAGTATTATTACAGTATGTCTGAAGGAAAGTTGTCCTTATGTGGTTAAATATAAAGAATATGGTGTATCATTTTCTCAATGCCTTCTATTGTGAAACCACTCAGAACATATAAACTAGCTGATTTTTTTTTAAAAAAAAATACACTTAAGCTGCCCATAGATGGGTTCATTCTTATTTAATTCAACCAGCAGGGTTGAAAAAAAATAATATAAATTACCTGCATCTGAGGTGGATGGGGGAATCCTCCCCTGCTGTTTCGTCATATTCTGACAGAGAGGAGACTTCCTCGCAATCAAAATACACAGATCAGCACTGCAGACTGTAGCCTGCAGCGCTGATCAAGAGGACATTTTCCATCAGACAGTTTTACAGAATTCTATTGGTAGATCGAATTTTGTACAACCATAGTGCCAATATGTGAACCAAAATTCAGCCAGTCCTTGTTGAATCGGATGGATTTAAAAACATCTATGGCCAGCTTTAGGGCCAATGACACCATTGTATTCTGGTGTGTACTATTTATGGTTGTTATGTTGTGCATTTATGAGAATTGCATTAAGACACCCAATTATTATGATTATTATTATAGTACAGATTTATATAGTGCCAACAGTTTGGGCAACTCTTTACAAAATTAAGGCAGACATTGCCGTTACAATACAATTCAGTACAAGTGAAATCAGAAAGCCCTGCTTTTTTTAGAGCTTACAATCTAAGAGGGAGGGTCAAGTGATACATAAGGTAAAAACTGTGGGAGATGAGCTGAGAAATTAAAAACACAATATCTTAGATAGGAGCAGGATAGGCTTCTTTAAAGAGAAGGGTTTTTAGGAATCATCTAAAGATGGATAAATTAGGCGATAGTCAGACAGATTGGAGTAGGGAGTTCCAAAGAATGGGAGAAGCTCGGGAGAAGTCCAGGAGGTGAGCATGGGATGAGGTGACAAGGAAGCTAGAGAGCAGGAGATCTTGGGAGGACCAAAGAGAGTGGTTTGGATGATATTTTGAGACCAAAAAAAATTGGGATATTTATTATAGCAACAAGTAAAAAATATATATATATTTTTTAAATTGTCGCTCTTTTTTTGTTTATAGCGCAAAAAATAAAAATAGCAGAGGTGATCAAATACCACCAAAATAAAGCTCTATTTGTGGGGAAAAAAAGGACGTCAATTTTGTTTGGGAGCCACGTCGCACGACCGTGCAAATGTCAGTTAAAGCGACGCAGTGCCGGAAGCTGAAATTTTGCCTGGGAACGAAGGGGGTTTATGTGCCCAGTAAGCAAGTGGTTAATTACACTTCTGTACCGGACCTCTGAAAGACTTTGTTACTGGGATTATCTCCATCTTTATGCATTTAGGACTGATGCTTGATCCAGCTAATCCATGAGGATTCCATGTTTATTTGTTTAAGCATTGTTTAGGAATTTCATATACATTTTTAGGGATTTTTTTTTTTTAAAAGCCCATAAAATGAACTCTATGTTAGCCTATGTGCCCATGCACACCTGGGCGTTTTTTAGTGTTAATGAGCTTTGGAGTTTATTGGCTTTTTTCTGAACGCCCGAAATTTGCGTTCAAAGTGACGTTTTTTGGTGAGGAAAAAATGCTAAAATAGGCAAAACGATTAAAAACTCAAAGCCCAAAAAGCTGATAAAAGCTACACTGAAAAACGCTGATTAATTGCAAAAACGCAAAAAAAACGTTAGCCTTAGGCCTCGTACACACGACAGAATCCATCAAAAAACTTGGTGGGAGAGCTTTTTTGCCAAGGAAAACAGTCGTGTGTATGCTTTTCATCGAGAAAACTGTCGGGGAACCAGACGAGGAAAAAAGAGGGCCAGTTCTCTTTTTCCTCAACGGGAGTCTCAATTTCCTTGTCGTGTTCCTCGTCGGGCTGCTTTTCGACGAGAAACACGTTGGTGTGTATTCTTAGAAACCTGCACACCTTCGGTAAAAGTAGCGTTTGTAATGGAGATAGCACATTTGTCACGCTGTAACAGAAAGAAAAGTGCAAATGTCTTTTACCAAACTTTTTCCTAACACGCAGTAACATGAGATTAGCAAAAGCACCCCCAAGGGTTGTGCCAGTGGAATCGAACTTCCCCTGCTGTTGTATGTGTTGAAGTCACCGCGTTTGAGAACAAGGAGATTTGGTCTTGACAGTGTGTACGCAAAGAAAGCTTGTCAAGTTTCTCCACAAGCCTAACAAGGAACTCGTCAAGGAAAATTATGTGTCTTTTCCGACGAGTTCCTCGGTCGTGTGTACGAGGCCTCAGTAGAAATAACTCACTTAAATCAGTCCAAACAAGAGTCTAGTAGACATCCCGGGTATGATAAAGTTTGAAACACAAAATCATAAATTATAATATAATAAATAACTATAAATTATTATAACAAATAATATAATTACAATAAAAATTATTCAATAATGTAATCAAATCAATAACACTGAAATTTGCTCAGTTGCAGAATTGTCGCTGTCATTACTTTTATTGTTTGATGACAAATTTCCCCACAAATCGCTATCGCTCAATTCTGCAAGTGATTAAAATGTATTATCACTGTTTTCTAAAACCACTTTTGACGTAATGGGACACTTTTTGGTTGCTATGGACTAGTGTTGCTCACGAATATTCGCATTGCGAATATTCGTAACGAATATTGTATATTCGAGTATTCGCGAATAAATCGAATATCGCGGTGAATATTCGATATTGCGAATATTCGTATTTTTTCAAATTTATTTTTAAAACAGATCACATCCTAGTGATCTCCATCGACGTCTAAAAGCATTTCTGGTATGATTAGAGACCCTGGGCCGAGTAGCTGAGGCGATCATAGGCGTGCGCACAGGGTGTGCCAGGTGTGTCCAGGCACACCCTAATCCCCCTGTGCAGAACAGATTACCCCTACTGACCTGGCTCCCCCTCCTTACCCCAAAGCACTGCCGCCTTCCCCCCTCTCCCACCAGTTGTTGCTGTGAATGTTTTAGGGTGAATGGGAGAAGGGGCCAGTAAATATGCAATTTACCAGCCCCTTCCCTTTCTGAATGAACATGGTGAGTGATTGGTAGAGTGTGTTTGAGCTTTGGGGTGCACACTCTAATGCCAACAGCTGCGCACACCTATGGAGGCGATCCTTTTATGTTGCCGAATATTCGCAATGCAAATATTCGTATTACGAATATTCGCGAATACTTTCTCTGCCCTTCTGTGTTTTGTGTATATATATAAAAAAAAAAAAAAAATTAGCTTTAGTTTAGTCATATAAGTTTGTGTAAGTAGAGTTAGTGTTTAGTGCATATTAGTTTAGTAATCCAGGAAATTATCTCCGTTTTCGCGTGTTGACGAGAATTTCGCAATCAATTTCGCATTCGCATTAGCGAAATTTCGCATTCGCATTAGCGAAATTTCGCATTCGCATTAGCGAAATCTCTCAAAAAATTTTTTTTGATAAAATATCACGAATATTCGATATTAACGAATATTTCACGAATATTCTTCTATATATTCGTGAAATATCGCGAAATCGAATATGGCGTATTCCGCTCAACACTACTATGGACAATCTACAGTTTCCAGGCAGAAAGAACAGTTTGTATAATATAAATCTGCATGCAGGGCACTGGACAGACAACTAGGTGCGGAAAAAAAAACAGTTTCATAAATTAAAAAATAACAAAACAGTAAAGTTATCCCAATTTGTTTATATAATGTGAAAGATGATGTTACGCCAAGTAAATAGATACCTAACTTGTCAGGCTTGAAAATTGCACACACTCATGGAATGGCGCCAAACTTCGGTACTTAAAAATCGCTGTAGGCGGGGCTTTAATTTGTATTACAGGTTACTAGTTTAGAGTTACATATGTGGGAGTGCTAGAATTGTTGCACACACTCTAACGCACACGGCCATACCTCACATGTGTGGTTTGAACGGCGTTTACATATGTGGGAGGGACTTACGTGTGTGTTCGCTTCTGAGCGCGAGCTACCGCCGGGGACAGGGCATTTTTAAAAAATGTTTTCCTTTTTTTAAATGTATTTTTATATATTTTTTGATCACTTTTATTCCTATTACAAGGAAAGTAAGCATCCCTTGTAATAGGAATCACTGTGACAGGTCCTCTTTATGGAGAGATGCGGGGTCAATAAGACCCCACATCTCTCCTCCAGGCTTGAAAACATGAAATTGTGAAAAAAAATTCACAGATCTCATGCTTTCAGCCGCAATTGCAGCTTTGTTTACTTCCGGGTACCCGGGCGTGACGTCATAACCGTCACCGGAAATCTCTATCGTGAGCCGTCGCTGGCTGATTTGTTCTCCGGGCCCCCGATGGCACGGGAGAGCCCGAAGAAGCACCAGATGGCGGCGGGAGGGGGGGGGGGCGTCCCAACCCACCTCCTATAAGAACGATTAGGCGGCGGCACTGCCGCTATGATCATTCTTATGGTGGGCAGAATCGAAAAGAAGGATATCTGAATGATGCTTGTAGCTGCAGGCATCATTCAGATATCCCCACCTCAATACCAGGACGTCATATGACGGTGTGCGGTATTGAGGTGATTAAAGAAAAAAATGCACATCACTGACCATAATACTCCCCATTAGCAATCTTTGTGGTTGTGTTTTTATTCAGCCTATACAATGTATTTAAGCTGGCATCTGGTTAATTCTTCCCCAAGTTATTTACTAAAACATAATTTTACATGTCAAGGTTTCATTGTGTATTCGTCGTACATTGACGTTATTATTCTTTGACATTTATTTACATATTTAAAAATATGTAATAATAAATGCTTTATATATTTAATAGCAATTCTTACTCATGTTTTGTACGGAGTTGTTTATGTCATCCTATAGCATTCTGAAAAGTTATTGATTTTAAATTGTAGAAATAATTATGAGAACATTTCATGATCCATTTGATTTTATGCACAGAATATGTGATGTTTCTGTTAGCAACTAATAAAAATGAATAAACATTATCACAACATTCTGATGACTTACTTAGTTTAATAGTCAATGACATCTGAATGGTCTCCAACAGAATGCTGTCAATTAGAAGTTGTATGAACAAATACAAGAGACATTTTGTATGTGCGTAAAAACTATATTACCAAAAGTATTGGGACACCTGCCTTTGCACTCACGTGAACTTTAACCACTTGTTTACTGGGCACATATACCCCCTTCCTGCCCAGGTGAAATTTCAGCTTTCATAACTGTCACGCTTTGAATGACAATTGCGCGGTCGTGCGACGTGGCTCCCAAACAAAATTGAAGTCCTTTTTTTCCCACAAATAGAGCTTTCTTTTGGTGGTATTCGATCACCTCTGTGGTTTTTATTTTTTACGCTATAAACAAAATTAGAGCGACCATTTTGAAAAAAAGCAATACGTATTCTTCTACATATTCTGGGTAAAAATAAAAATCGAAATAAGCGTATAGTGAATGGTTTGCGCAAACGTTATAGCGTCTATAATATAGGGGATAGAATTATGATTTTTTTTTTTTTTTTTTTTTTACTAGTAATGGCGGCGATCTGCGATTTTTGTCAGGACTGCGATATTGCGGCGGACACATCGGACACTTTTGGCACGTTTTTTTGGGACCATTCATATTTATACAGCGAACAATCTCTCTGTCACCCCATCTCTCTCCCTCGGTCACCCCTCTCTATCTCTGTGTCACCCCCTCTCTCTGTCACCCCCTCTCTTTCTCTGTCACCCCTCTTTCTCACTCTCTCTTTCTCTCTCTGTCACCCCCTCTCTCTGTCACCTCCCTCTCTCTGTCACCCCTCTCTCTCTCTCTGTCACCCCCCTCTCTCTGTCACCCTCCCCACTCTATCTGCCATCCCTTCGCTCTCTGTCACCCTTCCCCACTCTCTTTTTCACCCCCCTCTCTCTCATTTACACCCCCTCTCTCTCTCTCTCTCATCCTCTATCTCCCTGTCACCCTCTCTCTCTCTGTCACCCCTCTTTCTCTTTCTCTCTCTCTCTGTCATTTCCCTCTCTCTGTCACCCATCTCTCTCTCTGTCACCACTTTCTCTCTGTCACCCCTCTTTTTCTCTCTCTCACTCGCTCTGTCGCCCCCTCTCTCTGTCACCTCCCTCTCTCTGCCACCCCTCTCTCTCTCTGTCACCCCTCTTCTCTCTCTCTCTGTCACCCTCCCCCACTGTCTCTGCCACCCCCTCTCTCTGTCACCCTCTCCCACTCTCTCTCTGTCACACACCCTTTCTCTCACCCTCCTCTCTCTCTCTCTCTCTCTCTCTCTGTCACGTTCTCTATTTCTCTCTCTCCCTCTCACATTCTTTTTCCCTCTCTCTGTGTCTTCCACGCTCTATTTCTATGTCATCCTCCTCATTACCTCACTCTCACTGTCACCCCCTCTTTTTCTCACCCCTCTCTCTCTCACCCCCTCTCTCTGTCACCTCCTCCATCATTATGTCATCATTTTCTTGTTCATTTTCTTTATGATGTAAAGGGGAACTCTGGGAATGTGGAGAGGACTCTACTGACCTGAGACCACCTTCTGCATTAAGAAAACACTAAAGTAAGGGGGTTTACTAATATAAGGGGGAAACCTTTATATCAATGCCCCCTTACATCAGTGACACCCCCCCCCCCCCTTAGACTGGCCTGACTGCGCCATTACTGACCTCCTCTCAGGTGCACTGTGCAGGAGTCCCATTTTTGACTCCTCTCCAGATTGCAGACTTGATATACGACAAGAGATGGTCAGAGGCTGCGGATGGTACAGGGGAGGTCAAAGGCTGAGGATGGTACATGGGAGGTCAGAGGCTGTAGAAGGGATGAACAGGAGAGTTCGGAGGCTGCAGAGGGGGTGGACAAGAGAGGTGAGACGCTGCAGAGGGGGTGGACAGGAGAGGTCAGAGACTGCAGAGAGGGTGGACAGGAGAGGTCAGAGGCTGCAGAGGGGGTGGACAAAAGAGGTCAGAGGCTGCAGAGGGGGTGGACAGGAGAGGTCAGAGGCTGCAAACGGGGTGGACAGGAGAGGTCAGAGGCTGCAGAGGGGGTGGACAGGAGAGGTCAGAGGCTGCGTAGGGGGTGGAAGGAGGTCAGAGGCTGCGTGGGGGGTGAACAGGAGGTCAGAGGCTGCATGGACAGGAGGTCAGAGGCTGCAGGGGGGTGGACAGAAGGTCAGAGGTTGCAGGGGGGTGGACAGGTCAGAGGCTGCAGGGGGGTGGACAGAAGGTCAGAGGTTACAGGGGGGTGGACAGGTCAGAGGCTGCATGGGTGGTGGACAGGAGGTCAGAGGCTGCATGGGGGGTGGACAGAAGGTAAGAGGCTGCAGGGGGGTGGACAGGAGGTCAGAGGCTGCATGGTGGGTGGACAGAAGGTAAGAGGCTGCAGGGGGGTGGACAGGAGGTCAGAGGCTGCATGGGGGGTGGACAGAAGGTAAGAGGCTGGGTTGACAGGGGGTCAGAGACTGCATGGGGGTGGACAGGAGGTCAGAAGCTGCATGGGGGGTGGACAGGAGGTCAGAGGCTGCATAGGGGTAGACAGGAGGTCAGAGGCTGCATGGGGGGTGGGCAGGAGGTAAGAGGCTGGAGGGGGGTGGACAGAAGGTCAGAGGCTGAGTGGACAGGAGGTCAGAGGCTGCATGGGGGGTGGAAAGGAGGTCAGAGCCTGCATGGGGGAAGGACAGGAGGTCAGAGGCTGGGTGGACAGTAGTCAGAGGCTGCAAAGGGGGTGAACAGGAGGTCAGAGGCTGCGTGGGGTTGGACAGGAGGTCAGAGGCTGCATGGGGGGTGGACAGGAGGTCAGAGGCTGCATGGGGGGTGGACAGGAGGTCAGAGGCTGCATGGGGGGTGGACAGGAGGTCAGAGGCTGCATGGGAGGTGGAAAGGAGGTCAGAGCCTGAGTGGGGGGTGGACAGAAGGTCAGAGGCTGGGTGGAAAGGAGGTCAGAGGCTGCATGGGGGGTAGGCAGAAGGTAAGAGGCTGCAGGGGGTGGACAGTAGGACAGAGGCTGCAGGGGGGTGGACAGTAGGACAGAGGCTGCAGGGGGGTGGAAAGGAGGTCAGAGGCTGCATGGGGGTAGACAGGAGGTCAGAGGCTGCAGGGGGGGTGGAAGGGAGGTCAGAGGCTGCATGGGGGGTGGACAGGAGGTCAGAGGCTGCAGAGGGGGTGGACAGAAGGTCAGAGGCTGCATGGGGGTAGACAGGAGGTCAGAGGCTGCATGGGGGGTGGACAGAAGGTCAGAGACTGCATGGGGGGTGGACAGGAGGTCAGAGGCTGCGTGGGGGTGGAAAGGAGGTCAGAGGCTGCGTGGGGGTGGACAGGAGGTCAGAGGCTGCATGGGGGGTGGACAAAAGGTCAGAGGCTGCATGGGGGGTGGACGGAGGTCAGAGGCTGCAGGGAGGTGGACAGGAGGTCAGAGGCTGCAGGGGGGGTGGATAGGAGGTCAGAGGCTGCATGGGGGGTGGACAGAAGGTCAGAGGCTGCATGGTGGGTGGACAGGAGGTCAGAGGCTGCATGGGGGTGGACAGGAGGTCAGAGGCTGCAGGGGGTGGACAGAAGGTAAGAGGCTGCAGGTGGTGGTGGACAGGAGGTCAGAGCCTGTGGAGGGGGGGCATAGGAAGAGACACACGCGCGCCAGACGAGAACTCAGTGAGCGACATGGCGGCGGTACTGCTTTATTTTTAAAAATGGCGCCGCTCTGCGCCATCGCGTCACTGCGCATGCGCCTGCCTTTCCGGAAATTGCCGAGTGGGCACGAGCTTTCCCAAGCACGACTAGCTTCGGAAATGAGCTGGCGCATGCGCAGTTGCATGTCGGCCCGGCCGCAGCCATATTTTTTCGGGTGCCGCTGCCCTCACAGCGGCCTCAGGTGCAGCCAGGCAGCCAGCCTACCGGCCTCAGGTGCAGCCAGGCAGCCAGCCTACAGTCCGGCACTGTCTGTCATCCCTTTTTCTGTCACCCCATCTCTCTCTCTATATATATATCTCACCCCTTCTCTCTCTGCCACCCCTCTCTCTCTGGCTCTGTAACCCCCCTATCTCGTTGTTCACACCTCACACTGAATGTTTGCCCACTAGAGAGATCTACACTGTGCAGACAAGGGACAGCTCCACAGGCACACACAGCATAGAAGGAGAGCAGGAGGGGGAGAGCATTAAACAGAGAGACATCAGGGGACGAGAGGTACAGCATACACCATCTATCCCTGCCTAGGAATGCTGATCCCCTCCATATACCAGAGTGCAGTACAACTGTGTCCATTTACACAGGGGTGTCCAAACTTTTTTCAAACAGGGCCACATTTTTCCTGACATTCTTTGAACCATTAAAATTTGATCTAAGTGTGTTTGCCCGAGCACTAATACACTGCCCAACAAGAATTATTTTTCCTTTGTGGCTGTATGTGGTGAAGAGATGAGCTTAGGCGTGTTATTTGGATATACTGTGTATATATCTCTTTTGTGGCCCCAACAAATCCCTGAGCGCTGCTCAGGACTAAGGTTGAGCTTGGGCGTGTTATTTGGATATACCGGGCCAGATTCAGGAACAGTTAGGCTGGCGGATCCAGTGATCCGCCAGCCTAACTGTGACTTTAAGCCAAGAAACGCCGGGTTGAAGCTCCGATGCGAGCAGCGTAACTGAGTTTCGCCATCGCATCGTTACTTCAACTTAAAAATGGCGCCGGGGGCGTTCCCGCCGATTTCCGCTCAAAAAATATGTTAATGAGCGGAAATCGGCAATTCACGATCGCATTCCGGCGCGACGCAGTGACGTTACGACGTTTCCGGACGGGATACGCGGCGCATAGTTATACCTACATAGGGTTGGAATATCCTATGTTAGGTATAGGCGTCGTCATCGCGTCGGAAAAAAAAACAAAAACGTCGCTTGCGTAAAACGTTCATGAATGGGAATGTGACGTCATTGACGTTCATTCACAAAATTTGGAGCATGCGCACGGGGATGTTTTAACACTCGACGCATGCGCAGTACGTTCGCGGCGGGAACGCGCTTCGTTTAAATACTACACGCCCCGTACCCGCCCAATTTGAATTCCGCCGGCTCATTTGCGATGCGCTGCCGCAACTTTAGGAGCAAGTGCTTCGTGAATGACAGCACTTGCTCCTAAAATTTCTGCAGCGTAACGCAAATGAGAAGCGTTACTCCGGAGCAAAGATGCTCCCATCTACCTGAATCTGGCCCACCGTCTTTATCAGCGTATAACACGCACAGGCTTACCATTGCCATGATTGCAGCCTTACCATTGCCATGAATGCAGCCTTACCATTGCTATGAATGCAGCCTTACCATTGCAATCAATGCAGCCTCACATGTGCCGTGAATGCAGCCTTACCATTGCTATCAGTGCAGCCTGATCGATGCCCATCTGCAGCCTCGGAGGGGACAGGGAGGGGGAGGGACAAGTGCCGTCAGATGACAAACAGGAGAATTTCTTGTTTACTCGTGGTCTCTTTAATACAAAGTCCCAACAGCTGCTTCAGCTGCCCATAGTTAAAATGGATGCAGCCAGACTTCGTAGGGGTAGATTTCTGCAGCATATTTGGCAAGTACAGAATCACAGTATACATAAAATATGCAAAGTGGTTGAAGGGAAGCTTCAGAATGGCAAAGATGTTTTTATTACAAACTATGCGAGTAGACTGCAGTTCCTCTTTAACTAACAATGGGAGTTACTCCAAAGGCTGACCGAAGAGGCAAATGCATCTCTACCCTCAGTCAACTTAGTACACCCAGGCCGTCACTACAAGGCAAACAAACCAAGCAATTGCTTAGGGCCCCGAGCTAACCTGGGGCCCCAAGCAGGGCCCTTGCCGTGCTAAGTTTCCTATATGCTGGAGCCGCCTGAGCGATCTATAGAGAGCCTGCAGCACTGCTGCTCCCCTTCTCTGTAGCGTGGCTCAGCTCCTCTTCCTTCCTCCTGTTAGTCCAGACTCCGGCCGGGTACCGTGCGGTACAGGAGATTCAGTTTCCTGTTTTTGGCCGGACTGACAGGACGTGCACACAGGGAGGGGGGGTTAAAAAGAACATGGGGGGAGTAAAAACAATATGGGGAGGGGGGGAATAAAAATAACATAGGGAGGAGGGGAGTAAGTTCCTGTAGGCTTTGCATGGGGGGGGGGGGTTGGGGGGCCTCCATATGCATTTTGCTTGGGCCCCCCAAATTCCTTCAAACGGCCCTGAGTACACCCTCCATGGCATTGGACCAGGCAGTTACCCCCCTTTAATACACCTGTGTGCTTTAACTATGCTGGTGAGCTGTAGGAATTTTTGGTATGATCAGAGTATGCTAAAAATAAATATATACATTCTGGGTATACCTTATTTTTTGGTATCATATAGGAATACTTTCAACATCAGGTACATAAAAAACATTTGTGTAGTGTACAGATTCTGCTCTACAACATAGATTAGCTTAGTTTTAATAGTGATAGCAAATTAATTTATAGATTTTTGAAACTGTCAGCTAAGAAAGACCTGGGGGACCGACTTGTAGCATGCAGCCAGGCTGAGTTTTTGGTTTAAGATGGATTTTTATTAAGCCTTTAGAAATTGATAGGATCTTTCTTGATGTGATGCTAAATGTATTATTCAATGGCTAATTGTATTCTACATCATTCACAAGTTATTATTAATTAAAAAATATCAAAGAAAAATGTAATTCTTTGAATTTTCATCTTAATTGACTAGCAGAAGTCATTGGACATGCCTGGCTTCTTAAAGCGGAGGTTCACCCAAAATGGAACCTCTGGTTTTCCGGTGTCACATTAGGGGGGAGGGGGTGCAGATACCTGTATAAAACAGGTATTTGCACCACTTCCTGGTATAGACTCCCGCGGGAGTCCTGCCCTTCGTGTCACCCCCCTTGCTGTGTTCTGGGAAACACACGGCTCCTAGAACACAGTGGGGGCCAGTGAGGACGGTGCAGCGCGACTTGCGAATGCACAGTAGGGAACCGGGCAGTGAAGCTGCAGCGCTTCACTTCCCGATTCCCTCACCGAGGATGGCGGCAGGGGAAGTCAAGAGCCGAGATTCAACATTATAGAGACATGAAGATTCGAAGAAGCAGCTAAAAACATACGAATGCTGCAAGCGGACATTTACGGTCAAATGCTCCGCCCATAGGCTATAGAACAATTCTAATGTTGTTTGATTAGTAATAATAATTATAATTATTATTATTCAAACAACATTAGAATTTTACTATAGCTTATGGGCCAAGCATTCGACCGGAAACAAACGATCGTGGCGTCATCAAATCTTCTTAGAACATCTGAAAGACACCATAAGCCTTCAATTGACAGATTCAACCTAAAATCATTCGGATTTTCGTATGGATGCATTTTTTAACTAAACAAAATAAATAAAAAAGAATGTTGGGAGTTGCAAAATAAATGTATTTTTTCGGACGAACTCCAAATTCCGAAACAAAATATTTCACTGTGCACATGTCTATCATGCAGTAAAGCATGCTTGCTATACTGACTGTGGAACTCTGGAAAGAGATTAACCCTATGCATTGTGTAAAAATGCTGTTTGATCCAGTCTTCTCTGATCTTCCCCTTCTTTCACAATCCCCAATCCATCTCCTGTTAGTACCATTGGTAAGAGACAAGCTGCACATACCCAGTTTGGTGTGTATTGCTAGTAAGATTTTTTATTTTCTTGGGAGAGTGCATGTAATCAGCACAGTGCCAATCAGTACTGCCCAGGCAGAGGGACAGGGGTCATGTATCCTCATAGAACAATCATGGGAGAATGAAAACTCCTCCTACAAGCTTTAACCAGACACTGATAGAAGTCACAAGATTGCTCTAACTGCTGATGAGAAAAAGTATTTGGCAGTTTATATTTACTAAACTAGTGCATGTATATGTTCTGTGTACTGTGGGAGACCAGATATAGTAAATGCAGGGTTCTGGGTTTAGTAACACTTCAAATGTCCATAAAATTGTGCATTTAACTGAATATACTAACCACTTTTTTAGTTCTGTATGCTAAAGATATTTCTCATAGGCCAACTATATTTATCTATTATCTTTCGACTCCACAGATCATGCAGACACGGCCATGACCCCTAGGTAACGTTGGTCGGTAGGGGTCGGCTGGTGTGCGTGGGTTCCCTTTTAGCCCCCTCACAACCCCCTGGATCTTTTGGCCATAGGAGCCATTTCCACTGGCTCCCTTCCTGTTTGCTTCTCACCTTAAAGCGTGGGTGGTGGCCGCATGAGCGCCGGTGGTGCAGTGACACAGGACATAACTCCGCCCTATGGGCAGGCTTGTGGCGCCGAGGGATCTTGTGACGAACAGTCAGCATCATCACACAGCACTGCTGTCCTCACCACTATAACCAGCTGCTCTCAATTGCTATCCACGTGATTGAAGAAATCTACAGCCCCGCATGGGTATATCTACCAGCACTCCACGCTCCTTTTTGACAGTGTAGAGCTACTGGGAGGATGTACTGCATACAGATACCACAACCATCTGAGGAATTTAACGCAGATACTACCTTTATAACTCATAATGGCTGACCAGTCTGGTGTTCGGGTCTCCCCTACATGTAGTTGTGGCATCTGCTGTCCTTTCTCCTCCCATCTATGTTACTTTTTCTCCATCCCCGGGTCCATATTGGCAGCACTGTTTGACCTGTGGAGCACCTACCATCTCATCTCCAGCTGATATACCATTTGCTTTCTGCATTTTGTAAGTATACTGCCAAACCATATGACTGAGACATGTACTGTATATCTTTTCAAATATTGACATTTGCTGTTACTACCTTCATTAATTTCTTACTATGTATCTACTTTGTAGAATCTTTTGACCCAACGGACATCAAAACTCTGAAGACGGAGTATTGAAGTCCGAAACATGTTAGATGTTGTTTCCAGTATGCTATCCTGCTAGCCCACGTCATCTCGAGGGGCAGCTCACTCTACATACAGACGGCTATATTTGGGTACTATGTATATTGATGTATTATTGATGTGTTTTATGATGATTACTTTTTGCATTCATAATATATTTTTGTAATAAATGTACTCCTTGAATACACACTTGGTCTGTCTATTAAAATCCAGAGGGGTACAACCTTGCCATTTGGCACAAGGTTTTCTTTTCTTTATTCATTCCTCTGGAGGAATGATTATTGGAGGCACAGCAGTATTTTCAGTCTGGGATAGGGATTATTTTAAATGTATTAGCAGATTTAGATAAACTAACAAATTGAAGCCAAATTCCAGCTCACACTTTATATACAGTTACAGCAATTTTTTGGGGATAAAGGTTTTGTATGAATAAATAAAAGCTGATCATTTAATCACCCCTGCTAGTGTTAAAGCGGAGTTCCGCTGATTTTTTTTTTTTAAATCAGCAGCTTCAAATTCTGCAGCTGCTGACTTCTAAAATAAGGACACTTACCTGTCCAGGGCACCCGCGATGTCGGCACTTGAAGCCGATCTGTCTCTCGGCTCTCGGGTGCTGCCGCCTCCATCTTCGGTAAGGGAATCAGGAAGTGAAGTCTTGCGGCTTCCCAGCCTGGTTCCCTACTGGGTGTGCGTGACCCCACTGGTCCCTGCTGTTTTCTGTGACCTGTGTGACCTGCTCCCCCTCCCCTGAAATGTGCCAAATGTATAACCGGAGGGGGGAGGATTCCGAAAAGTGGAAGTTCCATTTTAGGGTGGAACTCGGCTTTAAGTGGTTTGTTTCATTCATGTAAACTGATATATACTGCTGAAGAACTTGAAGTGACCACCAGCAAGCCAAGACTTGCTGAGATAGACATGGTTAAACAGGTTGTAATATCTTGTCCAATTGTGTTTTTTATTTTGATAAGCTAATGTAGCCCAATGGCAAGGTCGGAACATATAGACCATGCCACTGCTGCTCTATGTGTCCACACAGGACCCCTATTCTGCTAGCCAGTGTTGTTCCACTTCAATTCACCAGAGGGATCCTGTGGGGCATGAAATACCAGAGAGACTTTAATACAGGATCGTGATGGATTATGGGAGATTTAGTTCACTGGAAGTACTTGGCTATTGCTGCAGATAGACTGAAAGGCTACAATTTCCAATAGAGGAACATAGAAGGGGAGGAGCAGATTAATTTACCTGGGCTGTGAAAGGAAGGATAATCTCTTTCTGCGAAGAGTGAGGCAGTGCACTAGCCATGTGGAGAAAGCAAGGGGTCATCATCCTTGGGCCTAAAACCATAACCTAGTCTGTTGGGAACTGGTTACACAGAGAGAAACTCAGCAATCAGAATATCTCCAGACAAATCCCTGGTTGCCAAGAATCTGGCCTAGAGTTTGCTGTGCACATAGGACTGGTAAGCAACTGCTGGCTAGCTTCATATTACCCCCTTATAGCAGAGTGAGACTAAATGCAATTTAGGAACACTGTATCACTGCATTTAGAATTCTTAAAGAGACAGAATTCTAAGTGCACCAGCACACAGTCTGGACCCCACCAAATACCCAGAAGAAGGTTGAGAGCAAAGAGACAGGTCAATTGTTCAGCCATTGTCTTATCTTCATTTGACACTGTTTATTGCTGCTGTTATTTTTCTACTTGATGAATGCCTGTGATATAACTGAAAATTATGAATCACTATAACCTGATGCATTCTAACTGTTAATAAACTAAGACTATTAACTTTGCCCACTGAATAATTCATCAATGCCCAGTTTCTCACCCTTAACTTGTGACACGATATATTCTACTTGCATTCAACCATTTGGTATCCATTTCTGGTGCCTTTGCATAACTATGTATAGGGGTCTGCAGCTCTTTTCTACTCAGCAGGTGTGTCACAGACTGCAGAGCTGTGGCACAAGGACAGAATACACAATACTTTAAGAGGCTCCTCTTGGGGAAAGCGCTACACTAGTACTCTCTTTTCACGTGTCAAACCTAAATATTCACCTAACTTAGGAATTTTAGTATAGGCCCCTTTCACACTGGCCGAGTCCGCCAGCAAATCTGCCTGCTCAGCAGGGAATCTCTCTGCTGATTCCCGATGAGCAAGTGGATGACAGGTCCGTGTCCGCTCCATGGATGCAGGGTGGACACAGACACAGCCCACTCTCCTCTATGTGCTGTCTGATAGAAATGGACGGACTGTCCCTTTTTATCCCACTAATTCGGGGTACTTTGTCGCAGTAAGTGGGCTTAGCACTATATGACTATATAGTGTGACCAAACCCCCGTATTTTTGAATATGTTCAGGTGTTTTTAACTAGCCTTGCAGGACAAATGTCATTTTTGCATGTGTGCGCTATAATCTGTTTTGTACTGTATTTGGTCTTATAGCAGCACCATCTTAGATGTATAGCATTTTTAGGGTGTGCCCCCCAAGTATCTTTTTGTATTTTGTATAGACTCTCACCAGGTCTCTTGGGCTGGAGCACCCCTCCCCCTCTTCATTACCTCACATTAGTGGCCACCAGTGTATAGGAAGAATCCCTTCAGTTCTCCCACATAGAGGAGTTTATCTCCCATGGTTGAGACCCAGGTTCTTTCATTCTATTACTAGGGTAGGACCCACTAATTCGGGGTACTTTGTCGCAGTAACTGGGCTTAGCACTATATGACCATATAGTGTGATCAAACCCCCGTATTTTTGAATATGTTCAGGTGTTTTTAACTAGCCTTGCAGGACAAATGTCATTTTTGCATGTGTGCGCTATAATCTGTTTTGTACTGTATTTGGTCTTATAGAAGCACCATCTTAGATGTATAGCATTTTTAGGGTGTGCCCTCCAAGTATCTTTTTGTCCCTTTTTATCTGACTGTCATCTGATCTTATCCGCCAGACAGATAGGGAATGTTTTTGGGGCAGGATCAGATGTTGGCGGGTGTCAACAAACACATGTCCATTGACATCCTCCGCTCCATAGAGAGGAATGGATGATCCGAACGTGTCCAACTGAAAAACTGATCGTCCGTCCATGTGAAAGGGGCCTTAAGAAACTGTCAAAAATTGCAGATACCTGAAGGTGTTTAGATTACACCTGTGCATTTATTCACCTTCTGATTTCTGCAGCCTCCTTAACAAATGTTAAAAGACAATAGATCTTTAAAGTGATTGTAAGCGGCCACCTTGTAAAAAAAAAAAAAAAACATTCCGTTTAAAATAGAAATGAAAGTCAAAACATTTTTGTATAGCTTTTAAAAAAAAAACATTATAAATACCATTTTTCTCTTTTTTATAAGTGATCACATTCCCTCTGTTGTCAGCTGCATAAGAGCTGGGGAAAGAGAAGCAGCAGTACACTGGGTTGCCAGTGAATGGTTGTGCAGTGAGGGCATGTCAGGACAAGTCTAATCATTGAAGGAGAGCAGGCTGAGTTTCCAGCAAAGCTAGAGAACTGACCACAGTGTGCTCTTCTGCTTAGTGTGATCAGTTTTTAATAAGAAAGCAAAGGGACTTGCAGAATACAAGGGACTTCACACAAAGGAAGCAATACATAGAGAACAGTATACTTTCTCCATACAAGTACATGGTACAGCAGGCGCATATCAGGAATATGAAATGTTGGGGTAACAAACACTTTAAGAGTGGGCCTTTAGATTATTACTAATGCCAATTTGTGATTGGTTCTCTTAAAAGTGGTACACCTCATACATGATCACACTTAGTATTAAAATTAATACATAACTCTTTCACTGTTTGTGGATACCACATCTATTTTATGTCATCTTTAGAGAATGCATATTGATTAAAACTGTGACTTGCATATTTGTTATTGACAGAAGCTTGGTTCTTCATCTGCCTGATATTAAGCTTAGAACCAGTCAGCAGATTGCTAGCTGATTATATTCTAAAATCAATTTTAATGTACATGTTCATTTCAATACATAGATATTTTTATAGGCAATGACTCATTAGGAGTTAATACTTGTACAAGAGATAGTGCCAAAGAGATTAAGGTAATATGAATATAATAATATTGGAAGGTTCAATTTGGTTTCAAAATGCTCTTTTCACAGCACTTTTAAATCCTCCTAACATTAAACATTTATGGTTTCTTGGGATGTGAGATGAAAATTTAACAATGAAGGAACCTAATATGTAAAGCAGAAACATTGTTATTTTATAATGCATGAAGTGAGCTGCTGTGGCTTTATAGTCGTAACAATGGCCAGGTACAGTTTACTAAAAAATCCCGCTGCTAATTCAAAAAATATGACAATACATACTGTCAAGTAGAATGACTGATTTAATGTTTTGGCTTAAAAATAAACAGAGAAAATGTGGATTATGAAAAAAAGGCACAATGTACAGTACATATACTGTATATACACAAACCACTAAAGGTGTGCCGTTTCTTAAAATGGTAAAAATGTAGGAAGGAAGTTTGACAGGTAGTACCTGAAACATAACAATTAATTAAAGTGGTAATAAACTGTACTTCTTTACTCAGCTCCATTAAAATGTTTAAAATAAGACATCGTTTTCCCTGTCGAGTTCCTAGTTCGGCAGTTAAAAAACTAGTCGAGCCAAATTTTCCCATTGCCCAACGAGGAAATAGAGAAGGCGGCGTACACATGACCGAGAAACTCGTCGGGCGAACTAGGAACACATCGTTTTCCACGTCGAGTTCCTAGTTCGGCAGTTAAAAAACTCGAGTTTCCCGACGGGTTTCTCGGCGAAAAGTGTACACACGAGCGGTTTTCTCGGCAGAATACGTCTCCCATCGAGTTTCTTGCTGGATTCTGCCGAGAAAAACGGTCGTATGTACGCCGCCGAACATGTAATTTCCTGTAAATGCTTTTGGATATGTGCTGTTTAGGAGATTTTGTCCTGTTCTCCATGTGATGTTATTTGCACAGCATTGATGGCACGTTGACTGACACTGAATTGTGAGGGTGTTTTGTGATGTGCCATGGTGATGTAGTCCTCACCCCCGGCATTGTAGCTCAGTCCTTAGAGAGCTCAGATGTTTTTTCTCTTCCTGTCACTAGGTTCTGCTACATCTCACCTCACATGCGCGAGATTGCAGCAGTGATGTTGTGGAAGGGCAGAAACAAGGTTGGAAATGGCATCAGGAGGTTTCTCTAAAGATGGTATGGTGCCAGCTTCAGCAGCATCGAAAGAAATAAAACATCAACTGCAATAAAAGTAAGGACACTTCAATGGTGCTGTCACATGTCTGGTTAGATTAGAATGTGGATTGCAGTGCCGATCTGTGTTTAACAGGATTGTGCACTACTGAGTTTAGTATCATTTTAATATACGTGAAGTAAAAAGGAAAGTTAATTATATTTTATGATAGCACAAACTATTAGGCCCCATGCACACTGGGCAGTTAGCCCTAGCGCATAGGCCTCTGGTGTTTAGCTGTTGGTGAAGGACAACCTGTCATGGGAGGCTGACTGACAGCTGCTGTGGATGAACAAGGCTGAATGGTGCACATATCGGTAGGAATGTGTAGGCTGGATTTTGCCCAGGGATGAATGCCCTGATGGCAAAGTGCTTGGGTTTTGGGCATTCATCCATGAGCATACTACTCTAAATGTAAGTACCATTGAGTGCACTATCCAGCCCCATCCAAGTCAGGAAATATGAAAAGAAGCTTTAGCTGTTGGAGAACCCAAGACTTATAAAAAGCCAGGAACGACTTGCGAAGGTTCACCTCTGACTTGAGAAACAACGTAGACACATACCTTATAGATTGAAATGACAAACCCATTTAAAAATATGAAACATCTTTTTCCATACATCATCCTAATGCAGCAAGTTCAAGATAAATGGAAGCAAACTTCACACCCAAATTTCTCACTCTGGTTCAATAAAGTAAACAATATTATCAGTATGGAGGATTTTACCCTTTCTTTTCATTATAGAGAATAAAACTTCAAAAATACATGGCCATCCTGGATTCATTATACTTACTAAGAGCAATATAGAAACAATGGGCCAGATCCACATACGTTGGCCGCCCGTGCGGCGTGTCCCATTTACGCTATGTCACTGTAAGTCACAGCGGCGTTTTCCTTATCCTCAAAGAAATGCCGCTGTAACTTACGTGTAATTCAAACTTAAGGTGTAATTCAAATTTATTAGGGGGGGCGTGTTTTATTATAATTATGAATGGCTCGACGCAAACACTGCTTTTTTTACACTGCGCATGCGCCGGCCGTAGACGTATCCTAGTGCGTATGCGTGAAATCACGTTGCAAATAGTCAATGAAAACGACGTGTACGTAACTTACGCAATTCCCTATTCGCGAACGGGTTTCGCAAACGACGTGAACGACGAAAAAATCTACCCTGGCCAGACGTCCATACTTAACATTCTCCATATAGCAGGGGTAGCTTTACGCCGGTGAAAAGCTTACGCAAAAGGGAAAGCGCCGGCCGCTCGTACATTTGTGGATTAGCGTAACTCGCTAATTTGCATATTCGACGTGGAAAATCAGACGCGAGCGCCCCTAGCGTCCAGCGTAAGACTGCAACTAAGATAAGACGGTGTAATATACTTACGCCAGTCGTCTCTTAGCGTTATTCCGGCGTAACATGTTTTGTGGATACAAAACAATGATACGCCGGCGGGAAATTAGAATTATGCCGGTGTATCTGTAGATACACCGGCGTAATTCTTTGTGGATCGGGCCCAATATTTCTGGATCCTGAGTCTGTTGTGATCAAAATGTGTTTTTCCACCTCGATCTCTGTTACATTATGCCTTCCTTTCTTTCCTAGAATTGTCTTGGACAAACCCCATCTGTACCCCACATTTGTATTTATGTTTTTATTCATCTTTCCATCCTTCCTTATTTACTTCCCACTCTGCTCTTTCTCCCCTCCACAATTCCAGTCGTGTTCATTCTCCCCCTCCACCCCATACCTCCTCTCTAACACACCTACACCCTCAACATAACCTGTTGTCAGAACTATTGAGGGTAAAAAAAAATTTTTTTCAAGGCCTATACATATTATGTTATACAGTAAAACCTTGGTTTGAGAGTAACTTGGTTTGAGGGCGTTTTGCAAGACAAGCAAAATGTTTTAATACATTTCCTTAATATACAAGCGATGTCTTGATATAAGAGTAGCGTCATGTCACAACTGACTATCAAAAGAAATAGCGAGGAGCCTCTAAGTGTAGCAATATGGTTACATTTAATGAAGGTACAACATTTAGCAACTTATTGCAACATTTAGAGGTGCCTCTCTTCTCTTTTATACCCTATAAAAAAATGCTTTGATATACAAGTGCTTTGGATTACAAGCATGTTTCTGGAACAAAGTTTTTTCACCTATTTTTCCAGGTCATAAATTGTGAGGATCCCAGACAGCCAGACACGATAGGACTGGCCATGGTGCCAGAATGTGTATAGTGAGATTGATGATTCATGTCTCAACTAGAACAATGAATAGAGACTGTGAATTGTTTTTCTCTCATTGCTAAAAGAATAAGGAGCTCAATTAAAAGTTGTCTTGAACAAGTAGTATTAACCGCAAGTAATTATATTAGCAAAAAATTCTATTGTATTATTAGTACACTGTATGGGGGAATTCTATGCCTTCTTAAATGAATAATCTCACATATTGTTTGATTTTACTCATTGAAACATAGTAGTATGTATATTATTAATGAGAGTAGCATGTTTGAAATATGAATGAGAGTGAAAATACATGTAAAATAGTCATTGTATTTTGAGAAACCAATTACCTCACTACCAATGGTATTTGGAGTAAAAGCTAGTTGCATTGTTCAGACTTATTTAAAGCAATATATTCTACAAAGTGGAGAGAAGTCTGACATACCTGCTATAGAATAAACATCCCTATTATATTTATGGTTTTGTTAAAGGCTCAGGTCAAAGGTTATTTCAAGTGATAGCTTGACATTTTAAGTAAACTTCCAAAATAGTTTTCAATCCAACACTGCCCCCTTTTGGTAGCTATGTGGAGGGGTCCAATACTGCCCCCTTAGGCAGTTGTGCCATGGTTACATAGTAAATAAGACATCATTTAACAGCATTGATTATGTGGAAAGCACATCCATGCTTATTTTCTTTGGGGGTGTTAGGGCTAGGCTCAGCCCTTCCTTCTCTGAGCTGGCCGCTCAGCTGTCGACTAATTGCCAGCTCCCATCTCTCCACAGTGGCTCACCTGTTGATGATATCCTGCTCGTCAGTCCTGCCTACTTAAGCCATCCAGCCAAGATGATCTCTGCCTTTGCCTTGCGTTCCTGTTAAAGATTTGCTTGGCTGACATTCTTTCTGGCTCCAGATCCTGCTTGCTGTTTCATTACGCTGATCCCTGGCTTTCTGACTTGCTGGCTTGTCTGACTATCCGTTCCAATTACCGAGCTTTGGCTATGTTTTGACTATGTTTATTCTATTTACTGTTATTATTAAATTAGTGTGATTTAACTGCACTTCTGTCTCGGTCTTATTTATGGCTTCTGATTAGAGTTTAAGAATAAATTGAGAGAGGGGGGAATGGAAAAATCATGGAAGGAAGAGGTGTCCATTGGACCAAACAGCTGACATCTCTCAGACAAAAGATTCTGGGTTTTCCGGACAAAGCATACAAAGTATACATTCTAATTATCTATAGGAAATAGTTTGAACATACATATAACTAAACCAATTAGTCCTTGTAGCCTATAGATTTGATTTGAAATATAATTCTAACTGCACAGGGCAGCCATCCGGGGGGTACAAGCATTAGACAAGTAAGGGGCCCAAATGTCCCCAGGGGTCACCCAGCTCGTGGCTGGAGAGAAGGAGAAGAGATGACACTTTCAATTTTTCATACCCCCTCCCCGGTTCTCTGCTCACGGCTGGAGAGAGGAGAGATGACACTTTCACTTTTTCGTCACCCCCCCCCCCATTCTTTGCTTGCGGCTGGAGAGAAGGAGGAATGGAGAGGAGATTTTTCGCCCCCCTCCCTTGGTTCTCAGTTTGCGGCTGGAGAGAGGAGAGATGACACTTTCCCTTTTTTGGCTGGAGGGCCCATGCCTAAAGCTGTGTATGGGCCCCAAAATTTCTGATGGCTGCCCTGTAACTGCAGTATGAATTGTTTTCCTTTTTAAATCAAAGAGAGGGATACACCTATTTGTATCATCTCATTGAGGCTGATTTCAGGTTCTAGTAAATGGTTTATTGATGATGTATGTTTTAATTAAAATAATTTATTGGAAATTATCTTTACCTTAAATGTAAGTCTGGTTAAAATCACCAACTCCGTACATGAAATAACAAACTTTTCCATGTACCGTTAAAATAATCTGAGCTAGTAAATGTTTGTTGTCTTCGAAAGGTCACATGTCAAAGTCAACACCTTGTTTTTTTCACATTCTGTTGAGCCACTGATTATATAATTAATTACTCTAAGGCCGCGTACACACGATCAAATCTATCTGCTGAAAACGGTCTGACAGACCGTTTCAGCAGACAGATTCGATCGTGTGTACGGGCGGATAGACAGATTTTGCCAGCAGACAGATTTTTTTTTTTTTTCAAAAAATATTTATTGAGATTTTCCAAAAAGAAGAGTTACATGTACAGTATATCAAACGAAGAGAGGAACAATAAACAATAAGAGAAGGATAAAAAAGACAGAGTTGTACCGAGGATCATCACCTGCAACGTACTTTACAAAGAGAATACAGCAAATATGCGCCACAAGGCGGTGAACATTGAAGGGTATTGCGTCCCCCTACTAAAATAGGGGGGTTTTGAAATAATGACCCCCTGATAAAGAGGGAAGGAGGAGTGCGGATGGATCCTTACAGAAATGGGGGGGTCTTTGAGAGCAGGGAGATCCATTTGATATGGAATGTACACGTAACGGTCAACTGGCAATATTGGGGGGGTATAGAGAAACTTGGGGGAGGAGGGGGGGGGGATGCACCGAGAGAGTGGGTTCCATCTTGTACACAAGGAGGGGGGCGTGGTGGCGGCAGAGGTACAAAGTCAAGTCCAGGTGGTAGAGGGGGTAACTAGGGGGACAACTCCTGCTGGGGTTGGTGGAGGGGCGGATTTGGAGAATGAGAATGAGTGATGTTCGAAGGCTTCCAAGTCCTGTTGGGACAAGTTCACTTGCATGAAGGGTTGCCAGATGGAAAGAAAACGCTCCTTAGCAGTGTCCTTACGGAAGTCCGTGGTGGCTCTTTCCTTGTAGAGGAGGAGAAGGATGTCCCGTTTAATTTGGGAAGTAGAGGGGGGACGTGAGGAGGTCCAATTTTTCAAAATGGCTCTTCGTGCGACGAGTAGGCATAGCAGAGGCCAATCTTTGGAGGCATACGAAGGGATATTAGATGGGTCCTTGGGTAACTTAAGTAAGGTGATTTCAAATATGTAGGCCAACACTCGGTCCCAAAACGTTGAAATGAAAGAGCAGGCCCAGAAGCGGTGTGTCAGGGAGGGTCTGGGGTGCCGGCACAGAGGGCACTCGGCGCTGCTTGGGTCCTGAGAGGATCGAAGGAAAGGGATGTGAGCCCGGTGGAGAATTTTTAACTGGGTTTCCCTCCATATTTCGTTCGGAGTCAGTTGTAGCGTTTTGTTGTAGCCTTGCAACAGTTTGTGCAACAGATCATCGTCCGGAAAGTCCTTTCCCCAGTTGGCTGCTGATGAGGATGCCAGGGAGGGGGACGTCTCACTGAGCAGTGGCTTGTAGATGTCCGAGATTTTGTATGTGCCATCTAAGAGTAGTTGGTCAGTGAAGTTTGGGGTGAAGCGCTTGCAGTATTCGTTGCAGGTGGCACGCAGGTAGTTGACACATTGCCAATAGTAAAAAATGTGAGATTGGGGCAGAGCAAAGAGATTTGCCACAGAAGCAAAAGGCCGTGGGCGACCGGTTGCAGCATCACATAGAGAGACAAAATGAGTGAGTCCTTTTTCCTGCCAAACTTTGAAGGGCCTGTGGTCCAGTCCCGGTTGGAAACTGGGGTTACCTTGGATAGGTAGATGCCTTGACATAAAGGGGGAGAGACCGCGGCTTTTCCTGCTTTCCCTCCATGCGATGACCGTGTCCCTGAGAAGTAGGTTATGCTGGTATTCGGGGGAGACAGACTTCCATTTGCAGTGGAGGAGGGTCACCAAGGAAAAGGAGTGAGCCATAGCAGACTCAAGGGGGAAGTTTGAGCATCGGGAGGATTGTGCTATTCAATCTAAGCCAATTCTTAATAGACACGCTATATTATACATTCTAATATTCGGAAGACTAACACCACCTTCGCGCCTGGGGAGAAACAATTTTTTTAGAGCTATGCGGGGTCTCTTGCCGTGCCAAATAAATTTGGAAACAGCCGATTCAAGGTTTTTGACGTCCTTATGACGGAGGAGCAGAGGGATAGTCTGCATCGGGTAAAGCAATCTGGCGAAGCTAACCATCTTTACCAGGTGGCATCTCCCCAGGAGCGAAAGCGACAGGTCTAACCAGTTCACCAGTTCCTGAGAAATTTTTGAGAATAGAGGGGGATAGTTAAGATGGTACAGGGAGGAGGGCAGTTTGCCGATTTTGATGCCGAGATATGTGATATGGGAGGTGGCGACCGAGAAGATGGATTGGTGTGTCCACGAGGGGGGGGGGGGTAGTGAGCCTAGAGGGAGGATTTCGCTTTTGCCATAATTGATGCGGAGACCCGAGCAGGTTCGGAACGTATCAAAGGTTTTCTTGATGGTGACCATGTCGGCGGAGGGGTCGGCTGAAAAAATGAGAACGTCGTCCGCGAAGAGAGAAGAGCGCAGTTCGTGCGGACCAGTTTGTATGCCGTGAAGAGGGGCAATTTGGATAAGGTGTCTGGATAGGGGTTCTAAGGCTGTTAAAAAGGAGCGGGGAGAGAGGGCAGCCCTGCCGTGTCCCCTTATGGAGGCAGAATTCCTCAGAGAGGAGGCCCGCAGCTACTAATTTGGCCGAGGGGGAAGCGTACATGGCGTTAACGAGGTGGCAGAAGGGGCCGGAGAATCCTAATTTTGCCATTGATAGAGAGAGCCATTCGAAGCTTACATTATCGAAGGCTTTCTCGGCATCAAGGGATATGATGGCAAAGTCTCCCATAGGGTGTTGTTGAGCGTGCTCTAGGGCCAGCATGACTTTGCGAATGTTCAGGGTTGCCGTTCTGCCTTTTACGAAGCCCGATTGTGCCGGATGGATGAGAGAGGGGATAATATCCGAGAGCCTATTGGCAACTATTTTGGATAAGATTTTAACATCTAGGTTCAGTAAAGAAATGGGTCTGTATGACCCAGGATCCAGGGGGTCTTTCCCCTTTTTGGACAGCAGTTTGATGATGGCCTGGTTTCCTGAGGCCGCCGGACCACACGCCGCTATACACTGTGAGAAGGGTGGGTTCCAGCAAAGTTCGTAGGGTCTTATAGAATTCGCCCATGAAGCCATCGGGACCCGGGGCTTTAGATGGGGCAAGTGAGCGAATGGTGTCAGAGATCTCGGCGGGAGAAATAGGGGCGTTTAGGGCCTCCAATTGGGAGAGGGTGATTTTGGGGATGTCTAAGTTTTCTAAAAAGGCTTTTGCCGTTTGATTGTCAATAGGGTCAGGGGCATATAGGGTCGAGTAATAGTGAAGCATTGCCGTGTTTATTGACGGAGGGGTAGTGTTAACGTTGCCGCTGGGGTCTCTCAGGGACGTGATATGGGTGGGTTTGAAGGAGCCTTTACAGAGTCTGGCTAGTAACTTGCCATATTTATTTCCGAACTTGTGGAGGGTGGCATCTAGTTTAGCTTTTTTGACTGCTTCTAGAGTGTCTGCCCAGGCATCAAATGATCTCTTGGCAGCGTGCCATTCGTCTCTGTTTTTTGGAGAATAAGAGGTGTGAAGAGCCCTTTGTGCCAGGTGCAGACGGGAGCTGGCCAGTTTGTATTGGGATATGGCGTTCCTTTTAAAGGAAGAAGCATAGGAGATGATCTGGCCTCTGAGGAATGCTTTACCGGCATCCCAGAAGAGGTTTGGATTATCTGCATGGGAGGCGTTGGCCTCGGAGTATTCTAGCCACGTTCTTTCCATGAATCGTTGGAAGTCAGCGCGGTTGTGTAGATAAGAGGGAAAACGCCAGATCTTGGTGTGAGGGGGGAGGTCAAGATTGTCAAGTGAGACAGTTATCGGGACATGATCGGATATACCTATATCGAGGATATCGGTGTCCGATATCATGGGTATTAAGTCGTCCGAACCAAAAAGGTAATCTATCCTGGTGAAGACGGCATGGGGGTTGGAGTAGAAAGTGAATTCCCTGTCTGCAGGGTGCGATAAGCGCCATAGGTCATGGAGATGGAGGGAGTCCATAGTGGACGCGAAAAGGGAGGGATGACCAGCATCTGGAGCGAGTTTCGAGTGTTTTGGAGAGGACCTGTCACCCCCTTGGTGGAGGGTGTCATTGAAGTCACCCCCAATCAAGTGGGGGAGGTGAGGGTTTTGGAGAAGCCAAGTGGAGAGTTCGCTGTAAAAGGTTTTACCGGGGCTGTTAGGGGCATAAACGTTAGAGATTACTAGTTCCTTGGAGCCTATTTTAACATGTGCTGAGAGAAGCCTACCTTGGGTGTCCGAGTTAACTGCTATGATCGTGCAGGGGAGGTTTTTGTGGTTAAGCATTATAACGCCTGCCTTGCGGCCTATGGCCTCTGAGCCAAGGACCGTGCCTACCCATAGCTTGTGTTAGCGTGGGAAGTCAGACGTTGCCAGATGGGTCTCCTGCAGTAGTGCAATGTCTGCTTTGTGCCTCTTCAGATGTCTAAGAACCTTCATCCTCTTATTGGGTGATCTGAGTCCCTTCACATTCCAGGATATTACTTTCATGTCCGGGGGACTGTGTAAGGGGCTTGGGCAGAATTTCTACATAGGGGCCCCTCTTATTTCAAAAATATGGGGGGGTCGCCACTTCAAGGGGTGGGTAGACACCAACAGAATGGTGTGGCGACGGAGTATAAGAAGGGGACGATACGGTGCATGGTGGGGGGGGGAGGGGTAGGGGGGGTGGCAAGGGGGGAACCTGAAGCAAAGGTAATAACAACAGTAACAAGAGAGAACACAAACAATTGCGAGTACTTCGCTTTTTTCCACATGGAGATGATCTGGCCTCTGAGGAATGCTTTACCGGCATCCCAGAAGAGGTTTGGATTATCTGCATGGGAGGCGTTGGCCTCGGAGTATTCTAGCCACGCTCTTTCCATGAATCGTTGGAAGTCAGCGCGGTTGTGTAGATAAGAGGGAAAACGCCAGATCTTGGTGTGAGGGGGGAGGTCAAGATTGTCAAGTGAGACAGTTATCGGGACATGATCGGATATACCTATATCGAGGATATCGGTGTCCGATATCATGGGTATTAAGTCGTCCGAACCAAAAAGGTAATCTATCCTGGTGAAGACGGCATGGGGGTTGGAGTAGAAAGTGAATTCCCTGTCTGCAGGGTGCGATAAGCGCCATAGGTCATGGAGATGGAGGGAGTCCATAGTGGACGCGAAAAGGGAGGGATGACCAGCATCTGGAGCGAGTTTCGAGTGTTTTGGAGAGGACCTGTCACCCCCTTGGTGGAGGGTGTCATTGAAGTCACCCCCAATCAAGTGGGGGAGGTGAGGGTTTTGGAGAAGCCAAGTGGAGAGTTCGCTGTAAAAGGTTTTACCGGGGCTGTTAGGGGCATAAACGTTAGAGATTACTAGTTCTATGGAGCCTATTTTAACATGTGCTGAGAGAAGCCTACCTTGGGTGTCCGAGTTAACTGCTATGATCGTGCAGGGGAGGTTTTTGTGGTTAAGCATTATAACGCCTGCCTTGCGGCCTATGGCCTCTGAGCCAAGGACCGTGCCTACCCATAGCTTGTGTTAGCGTGGGAAGTCAGACGTTGCCAGATGGGTCTCCTGCAGTAGTGCAATGTCTGCTTTGTGCCTCTTCAGGTGTCTAAGAACCTTCATCCTCTTATTGGGTGATCTGAGTCCCTTCACATTCCAGGATATTACTTTCATGTCCGGGGGACTGTGTAAGGGGCTTGGGCAGAATTTCTACATAGGGGCCCTCTTATTTCAAAAATATGGGGGGGTCGCCACTTCAAGGGGTGGGTAGACACCAACAGAATGGTGTGGCGACGGAGTATAAGAAGGGGACGATACGGTGCATGGTGGGGGGGGGAGGGGTAGGGGGGGTGGCAAGGGGGGAACCTGAAGCAAAGGTAATAACAACAGTAACAAGAGAGAACACAAACAATTGCGAGTACTTCGCTTTTTTCCACATGGAGTCACTGTACGAGCCAGCCCCCATGTCACGACCACACCGAATTGAGGCCCGAGAGCCTGGCACCAAAGCATATGGTGCCAAGCGGTGTGTGACCATAGACCGTGTACTGGAGGAAATGAAAGATGACAGGGTACAATGAGCCCAGGGGGTGCAATGCTCCGGACAGTGAAATACCATGATAACCATATTATATAAACATACTGTAGCAACCCGGGGGGGGGGAGCATGACAGAGTAACAAAATACAACAAAACAGTCGGGCATTTGCATCAGAAAGAGTAACAGAGCAGCTGAAATGGTTAACTAAGCCCTTTTTGCCTAAGGCAATGCAGCAACAATAACAGAGAAGTGCAGTTGCACGCTGAGAGATGCCTGAGCTCAGAGATCAGAGGCTCATCTCAGCGGACATTACTACCTGGACCTGTGGCAGTGTGGTAGGCAACCGGCGTTGTGGGTAGATCACTTTGGTAGACGGAGACTGCTACGCAGCGAGTTCTGAGGAGAGCCTGACAGGTCACTTTGGGTCCCCTCCGGGAGGGATGTGAGTAGGGGGAGAAAAAAAGTGAAAAAGTATTACTGCCAGATCAGTTTGTGATGAGCCGGGCGGAATCCAATTCAGAGCCCCTGAATCTCTTTGGGGAATCCTTGCGGGGGCTCCTCTGGTCCATGGGACGGTTGATCGGAAGGGCTTTAGGAGGTGATTGGTGGTGCGGGTTTGCACAACGCGAACGTAGCAACGCTTCTGCGTCAGCAGGGTCATGGAAGGTCAGTTGGTCGCCATTTGGAGCTTTGAGGCGGAGAATTGCCGGGAAGGCTAAAGAAAATGTAATTTGTTGTTTAAAAAGTTCCGTGCATACCTGTTGAAAGGCTTTTCTCTTTTTTGACACCTCGACGGAGTAGTCAGCAAAAATTAAAACTTTAACGCCATCAATCTGAAGTTGGCGGGATTGCCGGAATGATTGCAGGATAATGGACTTGTCTGCATAGCTGAGGTACTTGGCAATGATTGGACGAGGTGATTTTCTCTCCGAGTTGAAAGCCCCCATACGGTGAGCTCTTTCCACCGTGCATGGGCCCGAAAGGCCTAAGGCTTCTGGGACGCGCCGGGCACAGAAATCCGATAGGGCTGATGCCTGTAGTGTCTCCGGTACTCCCACGAAGCGCAGGTTACTTCTCCTGGCCCTATTTTCCAAATCATCCAGCTTCTGCAAGATGTACTGGTTTGTTTTGTCCTGGGCATGATCTGTGGCCTGGGCTTGATAAAGCTCCTCTTCTGCATTGGAGAGGCGATGTTCAAGCTCATTTAGCCTAGTGCCATGCTCCCCTAACTGGGCCTTAATTTGCGCCATCCCGGCGTTCACGGCCTTCTCCACTGATGCCGCAATCATGGGTGACAGCAATGCAGCAACAGCCTGGGCTATCAGTGGAGTCATCTCTTACCAGTTGAGGTGGGGATGTGTGTGGAGGAGGGGGGGGGAGGTTTCACCGCTTACCTCCATGCCCGCCCCCAGCGCGGATGAATGCAGCGCGGCGTAGGCCACGACCGGGGCCTCAATTTGTGGTTGCGCCGGCGGCGGGTGAGCCGTCTGCGCCGTGAGTGTCCGGGCGCCCGATTTTTCCACGAAACGGTCCATGGGTGCTGTGTAGAGTGCCCAGAGGTTGAGGGAGGCTCGGATATCTACTCAGGCCGGTTTTAAAAGCCGATTTTAGGTCGTGCTGCGGGAGCTGATGAGGAGGTCAGCTACTCCATGCGGCGCCGGAACCGGAAGTCTAGACAGATTTTAAAGCATGCTTTAAAATCTGTCTGCTGGGAATCCTTCCGTCCGACATGCCTTCTGGTGAGTACGCTAACCAGCAGACATATCTGCCCGCACATGCGTTGAATGGATTCGACGCATGCGCGGAAGTGTTTTACTTCCTTGTGCGGTGACGTGGCGGCGTCAACGTCATCGCCACGTCACTGCGCTGTCTGCCGGCGGGGATTTTGGTTTGATCGTGTGTACAGCGCACAAACCAAAACAGCCCAGCAGACAAATCTGTTCAAATCGGTCGATGTATTTGGTCGTGTGTACGCGGCCTTAAAGAAATTACTCAGTTTTGTTGCATTGATATTGGGGTTAATTTCCTCATTATCTGTATCATTCACTTTATTGAAATGTTGATTCATATTATCTGCTTGTCACCAGTTATATTTTAATATTAATTTGCACTGATTTTAATAAATAAATATATACATTTTTGCACATCTTTTTGTACTCCACTTGTCTTCAGGTTAGCGCAAATAAACAAATTACATTTTTTTGTTGATTTGTCGAAATAAGTTGGAATCTCCTTAATTACAGACCCTTGCTTATTTTCATAAATATAAAACTGTTTAATATTTCAGTATAAACATTCTGACACAGTCTTTATCTCTTAAGCCAGCCATAGATAAAGCTATTTTCTTGATTGAACAAAGAACTTGGGTAAAATCAGTCTGCCCACACATGGCTCGAATCTCAGCCTGTCCTTGCTAAACCAGCTGAGATTTGAACCGCCTGAGATTCAAACTGTCTATGGCTGTATTTATTCTTTGTAAAGGGTTCTGATATCAACTTAGGCCGCTTACACACGATCAGTCCATTCGATCAGAACGGTCTGACGGACCGCTTTCATCGGTTAATCGATGAAGCTGACTGAGGGTCTGATGTGCCTACACACCATCGGTTAAAAAAAACGATCAGGTCAGAACGCGGTGACGTTTATGTGTTTTAACACAACGACGTGCTAAAAAAAATGAAGTTCAATGCTTCCAAGCATGCGTCGACTTGATTCTGAGCATGCGTGGATTTTTAACGGATGGTCGGGCCTACTAATGATTGGTTTTGACCTATCGTTAGGCCGCATACACAGGATCGGTCAAAACCGATGAAAACGGACTGAAGGTCCATTTCATCGGTCCAAACCGATCGTGTGTGGGCCCCATCGGTCAGTAATCCTTTGGTCAAAAAAAAAGAGAACTTGCTTTAGAATTTAACCGATGGACGCCTAACGATAGGTCAAAACCGATCGTTTGTAGGCACGACCACCTGTTAAAAATCCACGCATGCTCAGAATCAAGTCGACGCATGCTTGGAAGCATTGAACTTAATTTTTTTCAGCACGTCATTGTGTTAAAACACGTAAACGTTACCGCCTTCTAACACAATCGTTTTTTTAACCGATGGTGTGTAGGCACATCAGACCATCAGTCAGCTTCATCGGTTATTCAATGAAAACGGTCCTTCAGGCCGTTCTCATCGGATGGACTGATCGTGTGTACGCGGCCTTAGGCGTCCATCGGTTAAATTTTAAAGCAAGTTCTCTTTTTTTTTGACCGAAGGATAACTGACTGATTGGGCCCACACACGATCGGTTTGGACCGATGAAACGGACCTTCAGTCCATTTTCAACGGTTTTGACCGATCGTGTGTGTGCAGCCTGAGTGTTCTATTGACCTGTTCATTTTAGACGCTCTTCTACTTTCTTACACGATTCATGATCTGTTTGTACTTTATGGAAAGTGGCTTTTTTACTAAGTTGAACCCCATTTTGTGGATGTACCTATCTATATATCAACTGACAACTGGAAACATTATGCTGTCAATGCTATAGGTTCACTACACAAAACACAGTTATGGTAATCTATAAGTTCCCAAAATTATATACATTTTGTTTAACTGGCTTGCTGCCCCCCCACCGTCAAATGAAGGCTAAGCGGTGCCGCTCTCGTTCTGGTTGGTCGTTGTATGAACGACCGCTCTCACGCGCCCCAATCATGGCCGCGCCGTGTTGCTAGAACACAGCCCAACCACAATCTGTATTAAAAGAGCCGCGGCCATGGCTCTATAACCATGTGATCAACTGTGACCAATCACAGTTGGTCACATGTAAACACAGAGACACTGACAGAGTGTGAGGAAAGGAGAGCCGATCAGCGGCATCTCCTCACAGGGGACAGCTAGGTGTGTAATCAGGGCACTGATCATCAGTGCCCTGATTACAATTAAGTACCAACCAGTGCCAGCAATTATTGCCCACCCCTGCCAGCAATCAGTGCCCACAAGTGCCAGATTTAAGAGCCCACAAGTACCCGCTTTTAGTACCCACAAGTGCCAGCAATCATTGACCAATAGTGATGCCAGTCAGTGCTGGCTATCACTGCTGCCCATCAATGCCACCCATCAATGCCCATTAGTGCCCATCAGTGCTGCCCACCAGTGCCACCTATCTGTGCCCACCAGTTCTGCCTATATGTGTCCAGTGCCCACCAGTGCCACCCATCAGTGCTGATCAGTGCCACATAACAGTGTCCATAAGTGCGGCATATTCGTGCCTCTTCATTAGTGCCACCTATTCAGTGCCCATAATTGCCGCCTCATGAGTGCCCATAAGTGCCACTTCATCAATGCCTATCAGTGCCCATCCATGCTGCCTCATTAGCGCCCATCAGTGAAGGAGAAAAATTACGTATTTGCAAAATGTACTGACAAACTAAGAAAAACTTTTTTTTTTCAAAATCTTTGGTCTTTTTTTGGTGGTAAAAAATAAAAAACCTAGGAGTAATTAAATACCACCAAAAGAAAGCTCTATTTGTATGAAGAAAATTATAAAAATGTCACATGGTTACAGTGTAGCATAACCGCGCAATTGTCATTCGAAGTGTAACAGCGCTGAAAGCTGAAAAATGGCTTGGGCAGGAAGGGGGTCTAAGTGCCCGGTATTGAGGTGGTTAAAGTAGAACTGTGGACAAAATAAAAAAATATATGCTGTATATGCTACAGTTCATCATCACTAGCGTTAACACAGCAGTTATTGATTTTCTTAGTACCCCTGTAACAGTTTTTTTACTTGTTGAGTCTGACAGTAGATCCATTTATTTTCCACTTCCTGTAATAGTTTGACAATGCTATTTACTCTGTGGTGAAAACACTTCATCATAGACATGGTAGTCTAAAACTTACATATAGATTTAGGTGGTCTATAAATAAGCAACCAACAATTAAACCCAATATCGGCCAGCAACTTTCAGCAATTACAATATATTTTTTTTATTATTTAAAAATAATAGTTAAACCATATAATTAAACACTGATCATTGTATGCAGACATGCCAATATATTTTCTTGACTTTTGTTGGACAGTTTGGCCTGCATGTAAGACCCCTTTCACAGGCAGTGAAAGGCAGTTTTTAGGTGTTTTAGCACTAGAAATAGCGCCTGTAAAGCGCATGAAAACTGACTCCCATTCATTGCAATAGGTGCTTTCACACCCGGGCGGTGAGCTTGCAGGACGTTTGAAAATATCCTGCAAGTAGCATATTTGGGGCAGTTTGGGAGCACTGTATATATTGCAATGAATAGGCAGAGCTTCCGAAGAGACTAAAAGGTGCTTTGGAAATGCCGCAACACAGAGGTTTTTAACCCCTTTTTTGGAGTTAAATGCGCCCCTCTAGCAGGGGGAACAGTGCAGCTTAAATAGAGCTAAAGTGCAGCAAAACGAGCAGCGCTTTAGCGCCCATGGCCCTAGTGTTAAAATGGTCTAAAGATGGGGAAAAAATGTAAAAAAAAGGCTTGTGGCTCAAATGAAGGAACTCATATACTAAATATTATAATCACTCCATATAATTACCGGAACCCTTTACAATTACCAGGACCCCCTACAGTTACCGGAACACTATTTCCTTGGCTGTACTAGTCCTTTAAAAACCACAGTACTGTAAACATCCTGTACATACTTTCTAAACCATTATTTACATTGTCTCTACTGAATCCAAATTCTAAGGGCTCTTTCACATGGGCGGTGCACCCAACAGACTCCGCTTTGCTCAGCAGGGGACTGATCCGCTGATCCCCACTGATCAGGTAGATGACAGGTCCGCACTCACTGTGCAGAGATGGACTTGTCAGAGCCCCGCTCTACTCTATGGAGAGATCGTTGTCCGCTGGGGTCTCACGATCGTGTCACGGAGCTAAAGAACGGGGAGATGTCAGTGTAAACACAACATCTCCCCGTTCTTCCTAGTGACACGTCACTGATAGAATGCTCACTCTCATCTGGAGCAGCGATCAGTGACATGTCACTCATAGCCATGCCCCCTAACAGTTAGAATCACTCCCCAGGACACACTTAACCCCTTCCACGCCCCCTACAGGTTAACCCCTTCACTGCTAGTGTCATTTTTACAGTAATCAGTGCATTTTTATGATCGCTGTAAAAATTACAATGGTCCCAAAATGGTGTCAAAAGTGTCCGATGTGTCCGCCATAATGTTGCAGTCACAATAAAAAAATCACTGATCGCCGCCATTACTAGTAAAACATTTTTTTTAAAATGCCATAAAACTATCACCTATTTTGTAGACTCTATAACTTTTGTGCAACCCAATCAATAAAAGCGTAGAATACATATCGGCCTAAACTGAGGAAACAATTAGTTTTTTTATATATATTTTTGGGGGATATTTATTATAGCAAAAAGTAAAAAATATTGATTTTTTTCTAAATTTTCGCTCTATTTTTTTTATAGGGCAAAAAATAAAAACCGCAGAGGTGAGCAAAAAGAAAGCTCTATTTGTGGGGGAAAAGGACGCGCAATTGTTAGTTGAAGCGACGCAGTACCGAATCGCAAAAAGTGGCCTGGTATTTTGCCAGCCAAATGATCCGGGGCTTAAGAGGTAAAAATGCAAAATGCACCTGGAATATGCAAACTGCAACCTGTATAGGTGTGAATCAGACCTAAGAGCTAAAGGCTGTAGCATTTATTACTAGTAAGCACAAGTAAACCTGTAGACTATGGGCCAGATTCAGGAAGGGCGGCGTATCGTTAGGCGGGCGTAGCGTATCGAATATGCGCTACGCCGCCGCAACTTAGAGAGGCAAGTGCTGTATTCACAAAGCATTTGCTCCCTAAGTTACGGCGGCGTAGCGTAAATGGGCCGGCGTAAGCCCGCCTAATTCAAAGTAGGTGGAAGGTGGCGTGATACATGTTAATGAACCGTGATCCCATGCAAATGATTACTAGATTAATAGATTACTGCGTCAGGCGTACGTACGTTCGTGAATTGGCGTATCTTGCTCATTTGCATATTTAACATGGGAACGCCGAATGCGTCCAGCGTAACTATGCGCCCAAGATACACCGGCGTAGGTGAGTTACGTCGGGCAGCTGAAGCCTTGTTTTACGGCATATCTAGCTTCATTAATCGGCGTAAAAGTACGACGGCGCACATTTGTACTTACGATGGCGTATCTGGAGATACGCCGGCGTAAAGGTACCTAAATCTGGCTATATATGTTCCTGGTGACCACTGTCAGTGAGGCAGAAAGGGAGTGGAAATACATTTTAGGTAAACATGGTAAATGGTGAGAATAACTTCTGCAATGTTGACACCTGGTAAGTAATTTTTCTCTTCATTGAGTCATAATAATCCAAATGTGAGCTTATATATACTGTATATATAGATTTAGGTGGTCTTTAAATAAGTAAATAAGTTTACATACCCTGGCAGAATTTATGATTTCTTGGCCATTTTTCAGAGAATATGAATGATAACACATAAACTTTTCTTATACTTATGGCTAGTGTTTAGCTGAAACCATTTATTATCATCAGTGCCCTGATTACAATGTTTACTCTTTTTAAATCATAATGGCAACAGAAACTACCCAAATGACCCTGATCAAAATGTGATATCACCCTGGTGATTTTGGACTGATAACATGCACAGAAGTTGACACAAAGGGGATTGAATAGGTATTAAAGGTAACCATCCTCATGTGTGATCTGTTTGCTTCTAATTAGTGTGTGTATAAAAGGTCAATGAGTTTCTGGACTCCTGACAAACCCTTACATCTTTCATCCAGTGCTGCACTGGCATTTCTAGATTCTGAGTCATGGGGAAAGCAAAAGAATTGTCAAAGAATCTGTTGGAAAAGGTAGTTGAACTGTATAAAACAGGAAAGGGATATAAAAAGATATTACAGGAATTGAGAATGCCAATCAGCAGTGTTCAAACTGTAATCAAGAAGTGGAAAATTAGGGGTTCTATTGAACCCAAACCACGGTCAGGTAGACCAACTAATACTTCAGCCACAACTGCGGGGAAAATAGTTTGGGATGCAAAAAAAAACTTCAGGTGAAATACAGGACTCTCTGAAAACATGTGGCGTGGCTGTTTCAAGATGCGCAATAAGGAGGCACTTGAAGAAAGATGGGCTGCATGGTCGAGTCGCTAGAAGAAAGCCATTACTACGCAAATGCCACAAAGTATCCCACTAACAATACGCCAAACAGCACAGAGACAAGCATTAATCCTTCTGGCACAAAGTTGTTTGGAGTGATAAGACCAAAATTAAGCTTTTTAGCTACAACCATAAATGCTACATTTGGAGAGGAGTCAACAAGGCCTATGATGAAAGGTACATCATTCCTATTGTGAAATACAGAGGTGGATTGCTGATGTTTTGGGGATGTGTGAGCTACAAAGGCACAGGAAATTTGGTCAAAATTGATTGTAAGATGAATGCAGTATGTTCTCAAAAAATACTGGAGGAACATTTAAATTCATCAGCCAGGAAGCTGCGCATGGGACGTACTTGGACATTCCAACATGACAACGTTTCAATACACAAAGCCAAGACAACCTGTACAGCAGAATAAAGTGAAGATTCTGGAGTGGCCATCTCAGTCTCCTGACCTTAATATCATTGAGCCACTCTGGGGAGATCTCAATTGTGCAGTTCATGCAAGACAGCCGAAGAATTTACAGGAACTGTAGGCTTTTTGCCAAGAGGAATGGGCAGCTTTACCATCTGAGAAAAAGAGCCTCATCCACAAATACCACAAAAGACCTAAAGCAATCCACGGTATTAAGAACTGGGGTATGTAAACTTTTGATCAGGGTCATTTGGGTAGTTTCTGTTTTCATTATGATTTAAAAAGAGTAAACACAGTTGATTAATAATAAATGGCTTCAGCCAAACACTAACCATGAGTGAAAGAAAAGTTGTTGTGTTATCATTCATATTCTGTGAAAAATGCCCAAGAAATCATAAATTCCGTCAGGGTATGTACACTTATGAGCACAACTGTATATAGTATTTAATTACTAGCTAGTAAATTCTAAATTTTGTAATGAATTTTTGTACAGATGTTTGCCCTGAACCCATTAGATTTACCCCTCCTGGACATCTATGCCACTGATGAGAACCCATGGTCTAAACGGCTTCAGTGTTGTAAGTTGCCCCTTGCTTTTGTTAATTGTCCTATGTGTACGTTTAAAGCTGAACGCCACCAGTGAATTTTTTTCCCATGCCCGCACTGCATGGGTTAATTGCTCATTTTTATCTGATGCCGCGTACATACGACCATTTTTCATGATGAGAAAAATAAAAAATGTTAAATTGGTCGTTAAAAACGGTTGTGTGTAGTCTCAAGAGAATTTTTCTCAACAAGAAAAATGGGCATTAAAAATTTAGAACATGCTCTATTTTTTCTCATCGTTTTTCACATCGTCGTTTTCCTCATAGTGAAAAACGGTCGTGTGTAGGCTTTAAAGAAGGGGGAAAAAACGTGCATGCTCAGAAGCAAGTTATGAGAAGGAAAATTTGCATAATCAGCCCAAAGGGTGGTGCCATTTGAATGGAACTTCCCCTTTATAGTGCCGTCGTACGTGTTGTAGGTCACCACGCTTTGCTAGAGCATTTTTTATCACGATCGTGTGTATGCAAGGCAGGCTTGACAAGAATCACGTCGAGAAAAACTTAGTTTTTTTCCATGACATGAAAAATGGTTGTGTGTACGCGGCTTAAGGGTTTGGAGAGCGGAGATATACTTTCTAGACATGTGCACAGAAAAAATTTTCGTTTTTTTTTGTTCCGTTTCGTATGGTCCCGTCTGTTCGTTTCCGTTCGTTTTTCGTAAGACGCCCGTTTTCCCGTTCGTTTCCGTTCGTTTGTCGTACGACGCGATTTTTTCATATTCCGATCGTTTCGTATTTCCGTTACCGTTTTATTTTCGTACATGCGGGATGATTCGTTATTCTGTTTAATTCATGTTCGTTTCTTGTTAGACAATAATTATCGTTAATTTTCGTCAATTTGCATTCTGTGTATCTTGAATGCTTTTCTTTTGTTAGTGTCAGTTGTATGTTCATTGTTCAATGACATCTATAACAAAAGAATTTCATTATGTATGATTGAATGAATTCCTTTTTCTGTTATAAGGTGTCATATCAACATACGAAAATAACAAAAGAAACAGGTTCAAATGCAAATCTTTTGTTTATGTTTTTTTTTTGAATGGCCAGAGAGTTACAATACTATTGTTAAGCCCCCATACACTTGGTCAGACTATTTTAACAACACACATAAAAACGATCGTTTTCCCGATCGTTTCTCAGAAAAATTCGTTTGTTTTTTAAACTTGCATCAGAAAACCATTTTTGGGTTCAGAAGTCTGGCCAACTGATCTCCCCTCAGATGAAAATCCACAGAAAAGTTTATTAGGCTTTACTATACAAGTGTAACTCACTACTCTGCACAAAAGAGAAGCTGCTTTCAGTCACTGAGGGCTGGCCATACATGTTCAATTTTCTTGTACAATTTTTCTTTTAGATTTACCAAAAACCATATATGAGGTCAAACTAAACAACTTTCCAATTGTATGCAATCAGGCAGGCCCTTGCACTACATAGGTTGAAGGTAAATCTAAAGAAAATTGCACAGAAAATCATGTATGGCCAGCCTAATGCCGCGTACACACGGTCGTTTTTTTGCGATGAAAAAAACGACGTTTTTTAAAACGTCATTTAAATTGATCGTGTGTGGGCCAAAACGTCGTTTTTTTGTCTTAAAAAAACGACCAAAAAAAAAATTTCCAAACATGCTTTGAATTTTTTGTGTCGTTTTTTCAAAACGTCGTTTCTTTTTGTGTCATAAAAAATGATCGTGTGTGGGGCAAAACGACATAGAAAAATGACGTTTTAAACCCGCGCGCGTGCTCAGAAGCAATTTCTGAGATGGGAGAGCTCGTTCTGGTAAAACTACTGTTTAGAATGGATTAAGCACATTCGTTATTTTAAATCTAATGAAGAAAACAATGCGCTGTATTTGCCACAATGCTTTTTAAAACCATTTCCAAGCTACCCTAAACTCCTAGTTTGTTGTGGCTCATCTTGTTTGACATATTTCTGTCAACCTTTTGACTTTATTATTTTTTTGGGCCCTTTTTTTTATTTATTTTTTTGTTTTTTGGGACACGTAATTTTTTTGGGGTAATATCTTTTAACAGATGTTTTGAACTAAAATTTTTTTTTAAGGATTTTGGAGGGTGTGAAGTGACCACAGCAGCTTATTTTTTGTGGTTTCATTTACCCCACAAGGAGGTTGTTGTTCCTTGTTTAATGTCGTTTTAATTTTTTAAAATGTGTCTGCCTACTCACTATAAACAATCTCTATATTTGTTTGTAAAAAAATACACATGGTCAAAATTTGCAAACCAACCAAAATATACCTTTATTCAGGTTAAAAAGGTAAATAAATAAAAAGTACAACCATCTGGCAATCCAAAAGCAAAACCAAATAAAAACAAAGAAGCCTGGATAAAAAACAAAGGAGACCCCTGCTTTGAAGTTGTAAACACAAGGGTCCACCAAGAAAACAATGAAGGCTGTGAAGGCCAAAAAAAATTCGCTTCGGGGGCATCATCTCCTCACTTCTTCTTCTTCCCTGCAGCCTTCCCTGCAGCCTTCCCTGCAGTCTTCCCTGCAGCCTTCCCTGCAGCCTTCCCTGCAGGCCGAGTCCTCAGGGGCTGTGTTTCTGGAGCCGAGACGTGCCAGGAGCCAGAGCAGGCTCAGGAAGAGGAGGAGCAGGAGAAAGGAGCAGGAGCAGGGGCTGGAGATGGAGCAGGAGCAGGGGCTGGAGATGGAGCAGGACCAGGAAGCGCAGTAAGGACAGGAGTGCGAATCAGCCCAATGCCAATATCGTCATTGAGCTGTCCCAGTGTGGCCATGCTCATGATCTGGAACATAAGGGATTCGCAGCGCACCACAGCTGGCCCAGCTCTAGATTTTTAAGCTTGGCAGCGATCAGCGCTGCGAATCCCTCTTCCTCACTGGGCTGCTCTCTGATGGCCAAAGTTGCTTCACGGAGCATGGCCTGGGTCTCCTCCTCCATCTGCATGAGCCTTCTGGCCCTTTTTTGCTGGGTTCCGGATAGGAGGGATTTGGGAGATACAATCACGCTGGCGTGACTCCTGTCTCCCACTGGGGCCTGCCTCCTCCTGGCTCCCAGTGGGGCCTGCCTCCCCCTGGCTCCCTGCGTGGCCTGCCTCCCCCTGGCTCCCTGCGTGGCCTGCCTCCCCCTGGCTCCCTGCGTGGCCTGCCTCCCACCTGGCTCCCTGTGGGGCCTGCCTCCTCCTGGCTTTGCTCTGCCTGTGTATAATAAAAAAGGGACATATTTATATTTTTGGCTTCATTCATACACACCACATTTCTAACTTAAATGACATATCATAATTGAATGCTAAAATATATTTATCACAGGCCCTCCATCCCTAATTCTGTGGCCCCTTAACACAGCTTTAGATATGTGCCCCCTGGAGCTGGGGGCGGGGGGGGTTGATGTTGACTGAAATTCCAAAGTAGGGGGCCTTTAACCCAACCGTTTTTTTTACTTTAGGGTGGACAAAATGTTAATGGCTAAAAAGGGTGTTTTAACATCTGCGGCCACTGTATGGTGTACCTAATGGCGTACAAGAAAATGACACACACATTTATCATTATGACCTCTGCATTTAATGTATCTTGTCCCCATTCTGTTTTGCCACTATTGCTTAGTGATATGTTCCAAATTTTTTGGCCAAACATTTATATAATTTCAATCACTTGTAACATAAATTACTCATCATTATTATACTTTGCATTACAAAAATGAATCTGAAAATGCAATACCTGGCTCCATGGGTCACAATCTGCCTCCTCCTCCTCCATGAACTCAGGCTCTTCCTCTGAGCTTGCCTGCTCTTGCCTGCAGGGAACACTGGAGGGCTGACTGCAGGGAACACTGGAGGGCTGACTGCAGGGAACACTGGACTGTCTCCTTGGGGGAAGGGTAGACATGGATGGCCTGGACTCTATGTGATCATCCAGGAACTGCATCTGGACTATAGTACCACAGGTTAGGCTTGTAGACGCTGTCAGCTGCAGCCCCAGATCTCATCGAGGCCAGGACTTGTGACCGTTGGGTCCTGTAGGTGCCCCAAAGCGAATTGATTTTAGCCTTAACAGTCTCCAATGTAGCGTTGGGGACCCTTGTTTTTACATATTCAAGCAGGGCCTCCTTTGCTTTCTTCCGGGCATCTTTGTTTTTATTAATTTTGCTTTTGGATTGCCAGAGAACTGGATGTTCCTTCCATCTCTGGATAAATTCTGTCAGAAATTCCGGATCCTTAAAGGCCTCCATTAGTTCTGCATGTACAAAACAAAAACAAAGCCTAGTGTCAGTCAAGCCACTACTACTAATTAGCTTTTAAACACCATGGGGGTTATTTATGAAAGGAAAATACACTCTGCACTTCAATTGCACTGAAAGTGCACTTGGAAGTGCAATCGTTGTATAAATCTGAGAGGGGTAGATCAGAAATGAGGGGAAGCTCTGCTGATTGTATCAGACAATGATGTGCATGCTAAAATGCTATTTCTAAATTTATCCTTGCATGTCCTCCTCAAGATGTCCAGCGACTGCATTTACAAGTGCACTTGTAGTGCAAAGTGTCTTTTCCTTTAAGTAAATCACCCCCCATATCTTCTAGCCCACACAATCATCCACTGTTCCCTAATATTTGTAATGTCCATAATCCAGATACATACCGTCTTATGATCCGATCGTCTCTTCCGCCTTGTTCCGCAGGTTGTGAACGGCGCTTGCAATGAACCCCCCATATCTTCTAGCCCACACAATAATCCACTGTTCCCTAATATTTGTAATGTCCATAATCCAGATACATACCGTCTTATGATCCGATCGTCTCTTCCGCCTTGTTCCGCAGGTTGTGAACGGCGCTTGCAATGGCGTGGATCCCTTTAAACGGCGCGAACGTGTGACGCGATGCACGAGATCCCGCCCCTGACGTTCGGTCTCGTCTTTTCCACGCCCCTTTCTCGATCTTTCTTTGTGGGTGTGTTTTAGGCAAGAACAAGATGGAGAGAAACATGGCAAGCTCAAGCCATCAGGCAGGCCAGGCCCAGCCAACCGGACGATCCCGGCGGAGGTACAAGGCCTCAAACATGGCCTTCCAAGAGATGGTGGAGATGGTCACCATCTTACAAAGGGAGGATTATGACGGGAAGCATGGCCCTTACCTGCATCCAAACAGGTGAAGGCCGACATCATGGAGAAGGTGATCAGGAGGCTGCATCAAAAATTTGGCCAACGCAGGACTCGAGAACAATTGAGAAAGAGGTGGTCAGACCTCAAAAACAGAGAGCCTGAACAACTCCAGCATATCAAGAGGCTGATTCGGGGAAAAAGTAAGTTTTTTTTATTTTTTGACACATTTGTGGTGTTTGTTAATTGTGCCATGTGATTTTAATTTCAGGTTGTACTGTATCTGTTTGTGGGCACAAAAAGTGGTCGGAGAAGTCGTCGTTTATACGTTGTTTTTCGACCTACTAAACGACAATCTTCGTGCTAAATATCATCATGCGCCTAGTTCGCATGGACAAAAAGGAGTGTATAAACACTATATCATTCCCAAAAAACGTCTTTGTATTTGTTATTATTTGAACAAACGACGACTCCTACGACCAATTCATGTGTCCCCAAACAGGAATCTTGCCATTTTTGTTGTAATGTGACTTCACTTGTGATCTTTTGTAATGTAGATTTGTACCTAAATTAAAGTCGATGTGAAAAGCTTAGTAAATATGACCAATAAACAGAAAAAGGAGAGTCTGCTCAGCAGTGGATTCTGCACATGTTTATATACTCTGTACTTGTATTTTTAGTTCTCACTCATATCTCTTTATAATCTTTTACCTTTCTTTTTTCCCTATCTTCAATCTCGTAGGGCGCAGTGAAGCAGCAAGGCAGGTTGGAACTTCCGAAGCCCCACCCCCGAGGGATGATGACGCTGCCACCACATCCAGTAAATTTCCTACACAACACTCATACCCAGGTAATCTAGATCAGGGATCCTCAAACTACGGCCCTCCAGCTGTTGTGGAACTACACATCCCATGAGGCATTCATTGTAACACACTGACATTCACAGACATGACTAGGCATGATGGGAATTGTAGTTCCTGAACAACTGGAGGGCCGTAGTTTGAAGACCCATGATCTACATGTAGGTTTTCCGAATTTTAATACCTTTTTTGTTCCCACATTTCAGGAGCAAGTCGTGCAGCGACAATGGACAGGGATACTGCCAAATTTGTGCTGTCCGAAATATGGTCCTTCAGGGAACAACTAGAGGACATCCAGGACACTGCACGAGAAGTGGTAGAAAAATCAAAAGGGCTGGAGACACAAATTAAAAATTTAATAGATTATTTGGGTAGGTTTTGATTTATTTAGTGTTTATTTTGTAATAGAAAAAAGGTTTGGTTTATAATAAAAAAAAAAATGTGATTTTATTTTTTGAATAATGTAAAAAAAAAAAAAAAAAAAAAAAAAAAAGTGATTTTAGTTTTTGAATGTAAAAAAAAAAAAGTGATTTTATTTTTTGAATAATGAAAAAAAAAAAAATGTGATTTTAGATTTTGAATAATGTAAAAAAATAAATATATAAAAAAAAGTGATTTTATTTTTTGAATAATGTAAAAAAAAAAAAAAAAAAGTGATTTTATTTTTGGAATGTTATAAAAAAAAACAAAAACAAAAAATATATATTTGTTTTGTAACTAAAAAAAATGTTTTTAAAAAATTTTATGTCAAAAAGTTATGTTTTTCAAGATGCAAAAAATAAAAAATTTACAGTAAAATATGTGTCTTGTTATTTAAGCTCAATGATTAATAGAAAATACTAGGGTTGTCCCGATACCGATGCCGAGTATTTGCGGGAGTACTTGTACTCCCGCAAATACCCCCGATACCTAAATAGAATACTTCCCCCCCCATATTGCAGCGATGCGTCCCTCATACCTTTTTAGATATGCTGACGCCGCCGCATACCGCCTTATCCCCCTGCACAATCGCATAGCTTACATTACAAGCATTCATTCTGAATACTTGTAAATGGCCGTGTATTGACACTCCCCCTCTCCGGATTGGACGGATCCCTCCATCCGGAGAAGGGGAGTTTTAAAACACGAAGCGCGGCCATTTACAAGTTTTTAGAATGAAAGCTTGTAATGCGCTACGCCAAGGATCTCCAAACTACGGCCCTCCAGCTGTTTCGGAACTACATTTCCCATGAGGCATTGTAAAACTCTGACATTCACAGACATGACTAAGCATTATGGGAATTGTAGTTCCTGAACAACTGGAGGGCCATAGTTTGGAGACCCCTGCGCTACGCGATTGTGCAGGGGGATACGGCGGTATGCGGCAGAGGCGGCATCAGCATATCTAAAAAGGTATGAGGGACGCATCGCTGCAATATGGGGGACATACATGGCTGCATATGTGGGGGACATGGCTGCATTTGGGGACACATTTAAAAAAAAAGTATCGGTATTCGGGATCGGCGACTACTTGAAAAAAAGTATCCGTACTTGTACTCGGTCCTAAAAAAGTGGTATCGGGACAACCCTAGAAAATACCTAAAAAAAATGTATGCTGAGAACATTAAACAATGAGGGATAGTTATTTCAGTCCATCACAAACACATGGCACTATGATAACCTAGGACCGTGATGGCGAACCTTGGCACTCCAGATGTTTTGAAACTACATTTCCCTTGATGCTCCACTATACTGCAGAATGCATGAGCATCATGGGAAATGTAGTTCCAAAACATCTGGGGTGACAAGGTCGCCATCACTGACCTAGGAGATAAAATAAAAACACAAACCTTATAAATTAATTAAAGAACAAAGAAAAGACTGTTTCAGGCAAAAAATAAATTTAATTATTCAGCCAAGATCTGGCATTGGAATGGCCCCCCTACCCATAAAGTAGTCCACATATGCCTGACGCACAGCACGTGCGTTTCGGGGGGCCAATTGGGGATGGGCAGCGTCACGAGCTGCCTCTGGAATGTCAACAGGGTCATCAGGCAAAAGGGTTAGGTAAGAAGAAGAATGTTTTTTTAAATAGTTGTGTAAAATGCAGCAGCATGTAATTATATAATTCAACTTGTATTCGGCCATGTTTATGGCAGTAAGAAATAGCCGGAAACGGCTGGCCATGATGCCAAAGGCATTTTCCACCACACGTCTGGCTCTGGCCAGCCTGTAATTAAACACCCTCCTCTCAGGGGTGAGGGCGCGTTGGGGAAATGGCCTCATGAGGTGAGGACCCAAGGCGAAAGCCTCATCTGCAACAAAAACGAAGGGCAGACCCTCTTCATTATCCTCCGCAGGCGGCAATCCCAGGTCCTCGGAAAGAAGCCGTTGGGCGAACTCCGTCTCGGCAAAGACACCACCGTCCGACATCCGCCCATTTTTCCCAACATCAAGATACAAGAACTCGTAATTGGCAGACACCACCGCCATCAGAACAACACTGTGGAACCCCTTGTAATTGAAATAATGGGATCCACTATGGGGTGGTGGCACGATGCGGACGTGCTTGCCGTCAATAGCTCCTCCGCAGTTTGGAAAATTCCATCGCCGGGAGAAGTCCGCTGCCACAGTCTGCCATTCCTGTGGCGTGGTGGGGAACTGTAGATACCAAAAAAATAAAAAAATATCAAACAAACATTCCTAAAAGAACATCCCAAAACATTTTTTGATACCAAAAAAACAAACATTAATTTGAAGTATTATTAACCACTTCCTTACTGGGCATGTAAACCCCCTTCCTGACCATGTGAAATTTCAGCTTGCGGCACTGCGTCGCTTTAACTGACAATTGCGCGGTCGTGCGATATGGCTCCCAAACAAAATTGGCGTCCTTTTTTCCCCACAAATAGAGCTTTCTTTTGGCTGGTATTTGGTCACCCCTGCGATTTATATTTTTTGCGCTATAAACAAAAAACGACGACTATTTTGAAAAAAAAAACAATATTTTTTACTTGTTGCTATAAAATAAAAAATTCATTTTAGGGCGATACGTATTCTTCTACATATTTTTGGTTAAAAAAAAAAAAAAAATCAAAAAAAAATCGCAATAAGCGACTGGTTTGTGCAAAAGCTATAGCACCTACAAAATAAGGGACAGAATTATTATTTGTTATTTATTTTTTTACTAGTAATGGTGGCGATCTGCGAATTTTATTGCGACTGCGACAACATGGCGGACACATCGGACACTTTTGACACCTTTTTGGCACCATTCACATTTATACTGCAATCAGTGCTATAAATATGCACTAATTACTGTATAAATGTGACTGGCAGGGAAGGGGTTAACACTAGGGGGTGAGGAAGGGGTTAATGTGTATCCTGCATTGTGTTCTAACTGTGGGGGGAGGGGGGGGTGACCGATCTGTGTCCCCATGTATAAGGAACACTGATCGGTCTGCTCTCTCCAGTGACAGGACGCTGTCATTGTGAGAGCCGGCAATGAGAAATGATCTCATATGTTTACATATGAGATCATCTCTCATTGGCTGCACAGATCGCATTGCAAACGGCCACTCTGATTGGCCGTTCGCGGCGAGCTGTGATTGGCTGTGTCCAAGGGACACGGCCAGTACACAAGTTCCCCGCTGCGTGCTCTGGAGCGCACGCTGGGAACACAGAAAGAGGCTGCCGTGAAAAAACGGCAGCCCAGAGATTTAGAACCACCCTGCGGCCGCATATAGTCGTACGGCCGTAGGGAAGTGGTTAAAAATAGGAAAAATAAGAAGAGATCACTAAAGCAGATTAATCACACCCTCTGATGGTCACAATCCTACAAAAAATAAGGGGAGTGGAGGCCCAAAATGAGTTTGAGACCTCTAAAAAAAATTAAATACTAAAAAAATGTTAATTTATACAATTACAAAAAAAAGAGGGGGGGGGTTGTGCGTGCACTACAATATAGGACAACATATAGGGGGATATAGGGACTTCTATAGACAGCACTACAATATAGGACAAAATATAGGGGGACTAGGCTAGGTGGGTTTGGGACACAAAAAAAAAAAAAAAACCTGGACAGGTTGGCAAAACAAAAGATGCATGTAGGAGCAAATATAAAATGAATACAGCATGCATGGAGATGAAAGGGAACATTACCAGCAGATCACAAACAGGTTAATTAGGGACTGTTTAAAACCAAACAAATTGAAACAAATACAAAAGCCTAAATAAAACATAGTTTGTGCCTTTAAAGGCCACCACTTACCTTAATATAGTCCTCCTGCAGAACATGAATGATGGCAGAACAGGTCTGGGGAATTATGAGGCCCAGAGCCTGGGGGGAGATGCCCGTCGAGAACTTCAAGTCCTGCAGACTTCTCCCTGTTGCCAGGTACCGCAAGGTGGCAACTAGCCGCTGCTCAGCAGTGATGGCTTCCCGCATAACGGTGTCCTGCCTGGTGATATAAGGCGACACCGAAGCCAAAAGCTGCTGAAATACGGGGTCAGACATCCGAAGAAAATTCCTGAAATCATCAGGGTTATTTTCTCGGATCTCCCGCAGCAGAGGCATATGAGAGAACTGGTCCCTGCGAAGAAACCAGTCCTTGGCCCACAAAGTCCTTCTCGCCCTCCTCAAGGACCGGAGCCGGGATGCAGCACACATCCCAACAAGAAGCACAGCACGATCTCGGCGACGAGAACGTACCCGCAACATGGCTAGAAAACGGTCGTCAAATCAGATCGCACTAAAACACCGCTCTGAAGTACAGAAATGCCTTTGAAGAACGGACCTGCAAAACAGGAACGTGTAGACAAGAACGCACTGCCAAAACAGATACGATTGGAAAACAAGCACTGTATCACAAATACGACCCCAAAAGCACAAACTGTACGACAGTAAACGATATTAAAGCACGAAGACTGAAAAGCGCGAATCGTCTCTCACCAAACTTTTACTAACACGCAGCAACACAATATCAGCAAAAGAGGCCGTCTTCCGCATGGAAATGACCCTTTATAGTTCCGTCGTACGTGATGGACGTCACGGCGCTTTGCTAGACTTTTTGGGAAAAAACGATGGTGTGTACGCAACGTCGTTTTGGAAAATGAAGTTTGAAAAACGTCGTTTTTTTTTCATCGCAAAAAGTGATCGTGTGTACGCGGCATAACTCTCTGGCCATTAAAAAACCCATAAACAGTAGGTTTGCATTTGAACCTGTTTCTTTTGTTATTTTCGTATGTTGATATGACACCTATAACAAAAAAATTGCATTCAGTATTTTGAATACACAGAAAAAAGAAAAAAGAATTCATTCAATATACATAATGAAATTCTTTTGTTATAGATGTCATTGAACAATGAACATACAACTGAAAACGAACACAAAACAGATTTAAACAAAATACACAATGCAAACCTCTTGATACAGATTTAATTTTCATTATTTTGCCATTTTCGTTTTGTCGTTTTTTCCCGTCGGATCGTTCGTTCGTATTTGCGGTCGTTCGTTATGCGGCTCATCCGTTATCCCGTCGTTTTCGTATTTTGGTGCTTTACCGTTTTCGTATGTACACATTATCCCGCGGGTACGAAAATGAACATTTTCGTACGAAAATAACATTCGTACGAACGGGAATGCACATATCTAATACTTTCTTAATCCTCCAATCCTCCCAGCACAAGACCAGTCCATGCAGCTCCTGCCCCCCTGTGGGCTAGCAGTCTTGTTCTGTTGACTGTTCCTGATGTCAAACCTGTGGAAACACTAATGGCTTGTACACACGATCCAAATATCGTTCGAAAAATGTTGTCCAAGGAAGAATCGTACGATAATCGGATCGTTAGTACAGAGCTTCCGTGAGCCGATCATGACAGTTCATCCGATATTATTTTATTGGACATGCACGAAAATACAATACAAATACATTACAACACATGATATCACTCCTGATTTTTTTTTCTGTCATACAAGAATTTTCATGACTTTAAAAACCTATTCAATTTCTACTTGCGACTAGTAAATGGAAAAAGTCGTACGATCTGTCGTACGATATTCAGATCGTGTGTACGGGGCATTAAAGCTGTTTTCTTATTATTTGCTGCTAATGACTGCTATTTGTGTTATATAAGTAAAAAATAAATAAAACAAAATGCATGTTATATTCTAGATTGTTTAATATTTGTTCACTTGTACTAGAGCAGGGGTGTCTAACTTTTTGAAGAGCAAGGGCCACTTAATCTACTTGGTAACTGGTTGCGGGCCACAATAAGTGGAGCAGACGGGTGACAGATCTGTGTCCACTCTGTATATGCAGAGCGGACAAGGACACAGCCCACTCTATTCTGTGGACCCTACCATCCGATCCAACCAGATGGAAGGGGACAGTTGGAGGTAGGTGGGTGCAAATGGCCACAAGTCCATTTATATCTGCTGCTCCATTGAGGTGAATAGGGTGTTTGTCTGGGTTGAACCTAAGGCTGGTTTCACACTGATGTGCTGCAGTTTACTTGCAGCTCTGCCCCCCTGTGGGCTAGCAGTCTTGTTCTGTTGACTGTTCCTGATGTCAAACCTGTGGAAACACTAATGGCTTGTACACACGATCCAAATATCGTTCGAAAAATGTTGTCCAAGGAAGAATCGTACGATAATCGGATCGTTAGTACAGAGCTTCCAAATGGCCACAAGTCCATTTATATCTGCTGCTCCATTGAGGTGAATAGGGTGTTTGTCTGGGTTGAACCTAAGGCTGGTTTCACACTGATGTGCTGCAGTTTACTTGCACTGCAGGTGCAGCAAAGTGGACCTGTGACTGTACTGGGTTAGCTGCACATATACTGCAGGTGTGGTGCACTTTCTGAAAGCGCACAAAACTCTCAGATAATTATAGAAGTCTATGGCTCAGTGCAGGTAGCCCTCGGGTACACTGTGCTGCACCTGTGGATCAGTTTGAAATCAGCCCAGCAACTACTGCAGAACAGATATGCTCATATATACACTTTTTAGCAATAAACTTCCCTTTAATAACAGTCTTCTATTTAGGTATCGGTGGCTGTTGCTGTCCCAGGCAGAGCGCATTTGGTCCGCTTGTGACAGGAGCCGGCACTATACAAGAAGCATCGGCTTATGCGGCTCTGCTCCCTCCGCAACCGCTTGCTTCCTCTACCGCTGGCTTCATTCAGAACACTGATGCTCTGGGATGGTGGGTCGGCAACCTGCGATCTGGGCTTGCAAACCTGCTATCCCAAAGCAGGAGGTCGCGGGCCACATCAGAGGGCTCCGCGGGTCACATGTGGCCCCTGGGCCACTGGTTGGGCACCTCTGTACTAGAGTCACCCTAATACACAACACATGTATGCAATTTGTATCAAATAAATTGTGAAAGTTCTATTGCAATATGGTACACTTCCCAGATATAAGACACAGCATTCCATATAGTGATGCAGAGACCATAATGAATGAATTGATCTATCATATTAACTCAGTAGAAACCCATTTTAATTAGAATGATAGATCATGTGAAGAGTTGTTAGTAGCTCCCTATCATGTTCTGTGGTATATAATACACTGTGGTTATAGTCCATTACAATAAATTATTGTGATTGCTTTTTGAAGATTACTTAATAATTCAAAATTATGTATTGATTTCCTTTTTTAGAACCAGTTCCATAATTAATCAGTATCTCTTTTATGTATTAAGGCCATTTAAAAAACAAAACAAAGGGTTTTTATAAAAAAAACTATATGTTATAATGGGTCATCCAAATGTATTTTGATACCTTGGCAATAGGGATGAGCCAAACATGCGAACAGGCAAAAAATGTGTTCGAACACGTGAACACCGTAAAAGTTTATGGGACGTACACGAACGTGAAGAATCAAAAGTGCTAATTTTAAAGGTTAAAGCATTTTAAAGGTTAAAGGTTTTAAAGGTTCACCCATAATAACAACACTGTCCTATCTGCATTATGCCACAACATACATATACAATTGCCATAGGATTTTTTTTTTTATCTTTTGCACTTGTCTTAAGTAAGAGCACTAAGTGTCATTTCTGGAGGAAGCTGTGGACCTAGTGTTCCATATACACCTTATGCTAAGTGTCATTTATGTCTGCTGCTCCATTCCTCTACTATTGTTTTCCTGACACCAAGAGAAAAAATGTGACCGGGGAGGGAGCTCCAGCTGATTGACAGCCTCAGCTCTATTCCTGTGTGTTGTGTGAAGGGGGTGTGCATTTGGTCAGCAGTATATGTGTGCATCATAGTGCCAATCACATTGATAATTATCAGGCAAAAAACATGGTTGCAGTTCATGGTCAATGTGACAAAATACCTGGTATTGTTGGTCAGCAAGAGGAAAATAAAGATAGTGTCTGTGCTTGATGGAAGAAAAAATGCTTATAGTTGGTAGTTAGTTAGAAAATGTTCCATATTGAATCTATGGTCAGTGGGAGTAAAATGCCTCAGCTGAGGGAAAGTAGGGGGTGCTCTGTGAAAGTGATGGTAGTGGTGATGGCGGTGGGGGATGGCTGCATTAAACTGAGGTGTATTTAAATTTGGTATTTGCTAGGCTGTAGTCAGCCTGAGCTGAAATAACTGTTCAGTTATGTTGGGTCTTTCCTGTATGCTCTGGCCATTGTTTTTTTCTGCTTGCTGGTGGGGAATGTCCCTGGCAATAATGTGAGAGGCTGTGCGAATAAGAGTTATCAATTTTTATATACACTTTGCCACTAATTAGGAGATTTATTGCCAGTGGTGAAGGCTAGTGAAGAGAATAAATATTCATAAGTGACTTGAGACCTGCTGGTATGCTAAACATGTGGATCAAAGCACCATTGAGCAACTTCAGCTTCACTGGGGAACCTGAGTTTGGTCAATGACTGAAGTGTGGTGGCTTCTCCCCAACACGTTAAGCAGCTGAACCAACAAGTGTCTCCAGCTAATTTCACAGAATGCCAAGTTGATCTAATGACCCTCTACCTGTGAAGATGGTTAGTACTTTTTGTCCCTCATTTGTAGTCTGTCTAGTCCATGGGTGTCCTGTTCCCTAACGCTCTCAATTGACCCAATAAGCCTATGTGGCCATATCAGGTCAAAGATGTAATTAGTGTTGCTCACGAATATTCGCATTGCGAATATTCGTAACGAATATTGCATATTTGAGTATTCGCGAATAAATCGAATATCGCGGTGAATATTCGTATTTTTTCAAATGTATTTTTAAAACAGATCACATCCTAGTGATTTCCATCGATGTCTAAAAGCATTGCTGGTATGATTAGAGACCCTGGGCCGAGTAGCTGAGGCGATCCTTTTATGTTGCCGAATATTCGCAATGCGAATATTCGTATTACGAATATTCGCGAATACTTTCTCTGCCCTTCTGTGTTTTGTGTATAAAAAACAAAAAACAAAAAAAAATAGCTTTAGTTTAGTCATATACGTTTGTGTAAGTAGAGTTAGTGTTTAGTGCATATTAACTTAGTAATCCAGGAAATGATCTCCGTTTTCGCGTGTTGACGAGAATTTCGCAATCAATTTCTCATTCGCATTAGCGAAATTTCGCATTCGCACTAGCGAAATTTTGCATTAGCGAAATTTCGCAAAATTTTTTTTTTTATAAAATATCTTCTATATATTCGTGAAATATCGCAAAATCGAATATGGCGTATTTCGCTCAACACTAGATGTAATGGGCATTCCCACCCCTTATGCCTTGTACACACGAGCAGAATTTCCGATGGAAAAAGTCAGATGGAAGCTTTTCATCGGATATTCTGTCCGTGTGTATACCCCATCAGACTTTTTCTATCGGAAATTCTGATGGAATTACATAGAGAACATGTTCTCAAATTTTCAGATGAAAAAAAATTCTAGCGGAATTTCCATTCATCTGGATGCAATTTTGACAGACTAAAAACCATGCATGCTCAGAATCAAGTCGACACATGCTTGGAAGCATTGAACTAAATTCTTCTCGGCTCGTCGTGGTGTTGTACGTCACCGCGTTCTTGATGGTCGGAATTTGGTGTGACCATGTGTATGCAAGACAGGTTGAGCGGAATTCCGTCGGAAAAAAACTCAGATGGAAAACGGGCCGGGTTTACAGGGCATTAGTGTATGTGCAGCTGCAGAGCTAGGCATGTCCTGGCTTATTGGGCATTGACAGCTTCCTTTCAGGTTTGGCCAAACATGGGTTTGGACCAAACCTCAGCTTATTTTTACTTGTGATTCACATATTCCTCTGAAGGCATAATTTTCAGTGATGTGTGAACTGTATTCTAAAGACAAAACAGGTAAATGTGTATTCTCGGCTCATAATTTCCACTGTGCTGCCTTATGAAAAGATAAATCCTATTATGCAGAATGAATTCAGTGAAATGAAAATGCACCTATGCCACCTCCCAAAGCCTGCACGTGCAGTCTAAATAAATCCATAATTGAAAATGTAAGAAAATCAAGATAATAACCTAAATTGCCCATAGATCTTTTCACATCAATAGACATGGCTCACTTTAACAGAGAGTCAAAGGCCTAGCTGCTGACTACCTATCTGTGCAGGTAGAAATAAGTTTATAATAAGGAAGGTGATGAGAATTACAAGAGCAATTTCTATCTAGCCTGCATCTGTGTCACAGCACACCCAGCAGCCTGTTCGCACTGCTGAGAATTTATTACAAAAACTACCCTTGATTAGGGCAATTTTCTCTTCTCTTTGCTGAGAAAGCTCATCTGGCAGAGCATACATGTCACATCTAGAACAGAAATGTAAAAGTAAGTGACAAGAACAATGAGTATCTGTATTGCCAGAAAATAGATGGTAAGGATTGTATCTTCTAGTAATTCATACAGTTGGTGCTAAAATAACAAATTTTATGTCTAGTAGATTATGGCTTTTTCTACTTTTACTCCACACCACCAAATTCAGAAAGATTGTTTTGTCACTTTTAAGCATGTTAAAACATGTTTTTGAGAAAATATATTGAAGGGAAATATCTAGCACGAATATTGCTTCTACTGCTTACTTTTTAAAATAAGTTTTAAGATTAAAATGATCTTGAATATGTAAAAATAAATCTGTTCTTGTAAAGAAAATGTAAATCTTTACCTCTCCTGTTGCTTTTGTGTTGTAGGGATGTGGTGGCCCACTGGAGGAACCGCTCAACGCAGCGGGGAACACATGAGTGTGACACTCTTGGAATTGTATGTTTATGTACAGGAATTTATTTATCAGAGTGGCACTCAGGAATGTGGGTAGCAAGAGAGGAAAGTATGTAAAGTGTTCTTTGATTGGATGAGGTAGAGGGGAGGGGCAGTGACATCACCAGTGTTTTGCCGTTGCAGGGCAGGGAAGTTGAGATCGCTGCACTAGAAGTTTCTCTTAAGCCCTGTACACGCGATCGTTTCGTCTGATGAAAATGGACCGATTGTTTATACCGAGAGCAGTATATGTCTCAGGAAGGCTGCAAAGGAGCAGGACAACAATATGATTATCGTTGATGTCCTCTCCAATGGCACGCAGCTGCTCTATGATCTTTAGCATAGCATTCACGTCGTCACACATTTGCTGGCCTTCTTGTAGTCTCATCTTATACAACTTTCCTAGCAAAAACTGCTTGCTGTTTAGGCTTGACTTGCAGCTTTTGTAATGAATTCCACAAACCTTTGGCCGTTTTCTCTGTTCTTATGTGGATAAGGTGGTCATCTTCCACTAGTAAGCTTATGGTTGCTTTAGACTGCCTATCTCTGTCCCAGTCCAGTCTCTGCGTTTGTGGGTCTGTCTGTTTTCAGCACTTGCCACAAGTCATCCTTGCCTAGAATCATTTCTAGTTTAAACTTCTATAGCTGGTAATTGGCAGTGTTTAGCTTTGCTATTGCAAAGTTCACATCTAAACCACTTGCCATGTTTCAGAAGCTTGTATACAGTATTCACTGACTTGCTGTACTCACTGAGTAATCTTTCCAGTGCCTCTGGGTGCTGCTGGGTTTGCTGGGTGCCTGGGCCCATAACCTATTGTGCAGAGTATTGAATCGTGTGCTAGATGCTTCTTGTATACAGCAGAATACTTTACTTTCATGGAGAATATCTTTATCATGGCTTTACATCATGTAGACAGGAAGAGAACAACAAACAAGTACACAGAGAGAAAAGCAAACACTTCCTCTTATTACATTACCATAGAATACACACTATAACACTGCCGTGCCACTTGCTGGATAGAAATATATAGTTCACAATATAGAAAGCTACTTGCTGTTGCTTCTTTCAACATACATTACCCTCTTGCTTCAGTGTTTTGTCTGCTAGCCAGATACAACTTGCTGATTCATCCTGAGTCTTATTTCTACCCGCTCCTGCCCTGTACCTGTATCCAGTACCCTGCTGCCTCTTATCTTCTCACTGTGTTCATGATTCCAGTTCTGGCCCCCTACTTGACTGTTCCTTCCACATGCAGTTTTACACTATTGATCCGTGTTCCCCCGTTTTATATATATTGTATTATAGTTAATTTGCTAGTTAGGTTTTCTGTCTCTTTGTTTCTTTGCTAGTTGGGTATTTTGTCTCTTGGTTTATTGTTCACTGATATCTTAACATTTCTATGTGCATTCTGTTTGTTGGTTTTTGGATGGGTTTTGTTACACTATTAAAAAATCGTATATAAATCATATATAGTCTGGTTTCAGTTTCCTGATTGCAGCTACATACAGTGGATTTTGCTGCTGGATGCCTGCATTCACTCTACCTAACATCGGGAACCACAGAAACCGTTTTCGGCCTCCTGTTCTTCCTGGCCAGTGAACTTTCCCACTTTCCCAGGTGCAGCCACATACCAGTTGGCTAGGCATGTTTGGCATATTAGAATAGGGACTGCTATAGGTGAAATTACACTAAGCAAATTTTCCTGACCACTCATATAGAGGCGACCATTACAGTACATTGGTTTCAATAAAAATGGTTGATTTGTGTGATACACAAGATACACAATATACAATGTTCAGTACATAATCAGTCCAAACAGTTAAAAAGGCTCACACGTGGTATAACCACATGGTGGAGGAGTAGCAAAATGTGGGTTGCATTTCTAAGTATGCCCATGCTGTGTGTGAAATACATCTCATTAAATTGACAACTTGTGTAAAAAAAAAGATTTTTCTGCTGCTGCTTTGTTTTTATATTTGTTTAGCCGCTATTTTTTGAATGTGTAAACTGCTGCACATTTTTTAATAAAACTTCCTGGAAGTATTTCACCATTGCGAGCCCTCGTTTCTTCTCCCCCTCGGTTCTTTGAACTGGACGAGGAGTCTATACCAGTGGGAAGTATTCGTTCCAGTGGAATCCATCAATCCTATGTGGATGTACTGCAAGTGGTCGAGGTGATCTCCCCCTTCAGATGCCAGTGGATTGATATGCCTGTAAACACCAGGATCTGGTAAGAGTACATCTTTACTCACCTTTGATGTGTCTGCAGAAATTTATGAGATCGACAGTGATTCTTTTTCCAGGATATTTTAATCTACGGCTATCATTGCTCTTTGGTTATTATTGGACATTTGTTTAAACATACCGTTCAATTATATTTCTGTGATACCAGCTCATATGGACTAACTAAGATTATATTTCAGACAGGAGGCTCATATCTTAAGCATTAATCTTTCTTTAATTAATGCTCATAGCAGAAAAACATCTAACATTTCAACGTTTAAAAGAAAAAGAAAAATTAACAATCTGAATGGCACTATGTGGACTACGAATCCCAGCATGCCTAGCGTCCGTATCCACTCCCCTTAGTGCCTCTATATAAGTGTCAGCTCCTCCCATGTTCTCCCTCTTTCTTTCTGCTCATGGCAGCATCAGATAAGTATACATTTTTACCTCATTGCATATTTTATAACAGGTCGCGCGGTGCACAACCGCTTACACAGCAGCGCTGCAGGTTCTCTCTACAGCTAGTTCCTGTTTCCCCTCCATTCTCTAGCCGTGGGGAGCTTGCTCCCCCCACCCTCTCTCACCTCAGTGGCCGGCCTGACGAGACTTAGTCAGGCGCGGCCCTATTGCGACAGCCGTTTCATCGGCGAATCCTCGGCGGCGAAATCTCGCGGGATCTCGCCGCAAAGCGCGCATTCAGGCTCCCCTCCCACCGCAATATCACTGCGACGATGAGGAGGTAGGAGCCTGGTCTAGGTAGGCGGCTGTCAGCTCACAAAACTAACACTGTGGGGAGAGCGGAATTTATTCCCCCCCCTCGTTCTAGACGCCTAAGGGTTACCTCACAGCATGGCTGAGGAAAGTACACCCCCCAGGGGGTTAGGTGAGGTGTCTGTAGATCCTCAAACCCTAAACGCAGCTCAACTACAGGAGCTAATAAACAAATCCATCTTAGCAGCCCTGACTGCTAATAAGATCCCCATAGGGATACAACAAGACCCTTCTAATACCCCTATCCCCTTGGTATCCGGTGCAGAACCACGAGCCAAAAAGGGAAAAGCCTCTCAAAAGAGGAAACACATAGGGGTCAACCAGGACTCCCCGACAGGGGAAGTGCATAATATGTTTGACGCATTGCCACAAACGGAATGCAACCCCACGCATCCTTCGGACTCTTTGCAACCCCTGGGCCTCAGGGAGTCACAAAAAAGGCTTAGGACAAATAGACGGGCAAAACCCGATTCTTTTGTCCTCGATTCGGAGGTAAATACATCCTCCGAATCATCTGAGACGGAAGTCTCCGAATACGAGTACGATGACGATACGGATGCTGGGGCAATAGCGTTCCACCTAGACGCTACCCCTGATACACAGGGTGATACCATAACAGACCCCCTGGGCGAACCCCTGTTCCACCCAGATGCGATTACTCACCCCCGGTCTGGGGAATGGTCCCCCTTACCTCACGTGGCACAATACGTAGAGTTTTGGACACGTAGACCACTCACTAAGAGTAACCGCAATAAGTTAAGAGCGGAATGCCCCCGGCCACAAATTCCCAGAAAGGTTACCACTACTCCAGAAATTGACCCCATTCTGGCAAAGTACCTAGCTAAAACTGGGAAATCTCCCAAAAGAGGTATCGACCGGTCATTTAAATCCATCCAAGACCGCGTCCTAGACCTGCTCGGCCCGCTCACCAAGATACTTAACATAACTGAACAGGCCGTATCGGCACAACAAACGGTAGACGTTACCCAACTACGGGGTTGGGCCCAAAGAGCCGTATGCCTTCTAGGCACCGCAAACACGGCATGCTCAACGGAACGCAGACGTTCCATTCTAATGAAACTGGACCCCCAATTGGCCCACCTGGCGGAGTCTGAGCCGGGCCCAACAGCAGAAGGTTTCTTGTTTGGTGATTCCTTAATGAAGGACATAAACAAGTTTGTAGGCCTGTTTAATAGCCTAGACAAAGCGCAGTCGTCGCTAAAGAGAACTGGAACTCACAGAGTTTTTGCCAGGGCCGGTAGAGGCAGAGCCCGCTCTGCCGGCCGCAATACCAACTTTAGGTATGCCAATAGGGCCGCTGCCCAGACTCAATTCAACCAGGCTCCACCCTCGTACCACATGGTGGCTCAACCCGCACCATTCTTCCCGCCTCGCGGAAGACCCTGGAGAGGACGAGGAAACAGAGGAGACCCTCGATCCCGGCCATACACCGGTAAGAATACCTCCTATAATACACTGTCTTACACCTGTGGGGGGGAGACTGCAGTTTTTTACCCACGCCTGGTCTGCGATTACGGCAGACGCGTGGATCTTGAACACCATTCAAGGGTTCAAAGTGGAACTTATATCCCCCCCTCCATTGAACATCGTACCGCCCCCCATACACTTTACACAGACGAACGAGACACTGATAGACAAGGAGTTGGGAGACCTGATCTCCAAACAGGCAGTGATCGAAGTCGATCCGTCTTCCCCAGGATTCACCAGCAATCTATTCCTGGTCAGAAAGAAGGAAGGAGGCTACCGCCCCGTCATAAACCTTCGGGACCTAAACCAACACGTCGTCTACCGACACTTCAAGATGGAAGGCATTCACTGCCTCCGAGATTTACTCCAACCCGGGGATTGGCTTGCGAAGGTGGACCTGAAGGACGCCTATCTCACCGTCCCCATTCACCCAGATTCGCAACCCTTTCTCCGCTTCAGATGGTGGGGTCGCATGTGGCAGTTCACATGCCTGCCATTCGGGCTGTCGTCGGCCCCGTGGTGCTTCACCAAACTTCTAAAACCAGTAGTAGCATACCTAAGGAGCAGGGGGGTAAGGCTCATCATTTACATCGACGACATCCTTATCATGGCCTATTCCGAGTCGGAAGCTCACCGCCACTTAGGCTGGACAATAGAACTACTCCAGAATCTAGGCTTCCTCATAAATCAGGAGAAATCAGTGTTCATACCTTCCCGAGAATTGATATTCCTGGGTTTCCTGGTGGACACCAATCAGGCAGTCCTCCGTCTACCCAAGGCAAAACTGGCACTGATCCGCAAAGAGATCAGAGCGGTACTACGCAAAGCAGTCTTGTCCCTGCGAATACTGGCCAGATTGGTGGGTCTCTTAGCAGCCTCCATACAAGCCATCTTCCCTGCCCCTCTACACTACAGAGCCCTTCAACGGCTCAAAATTACACACTTGCGTCGAGGCCTGCGATACGCAGACGAGATTCCTCTCTCCGCCGAGGCCAGGGAGGAACTACAATGGTGGCTTCGCCACGCCATAGACTGGAACGGCAAGACGATTTTCAACTCCCGTCCGGACGTGATAATAGAATCGGACGCGAGTCTGAAAGGCTGGGGCGCACGCCTAGGCGACACTTCGACGGGGGGAACCTGGTCCCAACAAGAGTCCCTCCTCCATATCAATGCCCTAGAACTCCTGGCCGCTCTCTTCGCCCTACGAAGTTTCCTCTCGAAACGATTCAACTGCTGCGTATTGCTGCGCATGGACAATATTGCAGCAGTACAATATGTCAATCGTTTAGGAGGCACCAGGTCCAAAACCCTGACGGATATCGCCAAAACCATATGGCAATTCTGTCTGCCTCGCAACATCATTCCGAAGGCAGAATATATTCCAGGCACATCCAATACCGTAGCCGACTGGAATTCCAGACACCTCTCCGAATCCAGCGACTGGCAATTGGACCGCTCGATTTTTGCGCGAGTGGGTCGTCTCTGGGGCCCTTTGGGCATAGACCTGTTCGCCTCACGCCTCAACCATCAGTTACCTCGGTTTTTCAGTTGGAGACCAGACCCGGCTTCAACGTCAGTGGACGCATTCCGGCAGTCCTGGAAAGGGGAAATTCATTACGCATTCCCTCCCTTCTCAGTGATCCCCAGAGTGCTACTACAAATAGCACAACAGAACGCGACGGTGGTCCTGATTTTCCCATGGTGGCCGACACAACCATGGTTCCCGCTTCTGCTAGAGATGCTGATAGACTATCCCAGGCTACTTCCCCGGACCCCTCACATCCTATCACACCCCTCCAAGGGTGTTCACCCTCTGGTTCTGGAGGATTCTCTTACTCTGATAGCAGGCCTGATCTCAGGATGCCAGACACAGACCATGGTCTTTCAACGTCAGCTAGAGATCTCATTGCCCTGGCCTGGGCCCCCTGGACTCGATCAGCGTACCGATCAGCCTGGGGGCTCTGGGTACGTTGGTGTGATCAACAACAGATTGATCCCACTCTGGCCCCTGTAACCGCGGTTGCTAACTATCTGACTGAACTTTTTGACGCAGGTAGGGCTTACAGCTCCCTTAATGTGTATAGGTCAGCCATTTCGGCCTACCACCTCCCGGTTGATTCCCTACCTATCGGCAGACATCCGCTGATCTGTAAACTTATGCGGGGCATGAAATTCCAAAGGCCCCCACGCCCTAAATATCAATCGACATGGGACGTCTCCAAAGTGCTCAATATGCTCTCCGCCTGGGAGGATAACGAGGCACTACCCCTCAAGCTTCTGACGTTCAAATTAACGGTTCTCCTTTGTCTGATCTCGATTAAACGGGTCTCAGACGTGAGGGCTCTAGACATCTCTAGACGCCAGTTCCTACCCCAAGGGGTTCGGTTCTCCGTGGTCCGTAGGACCAAGACGAACCTAAAGACGGTTTTCTACCCATACTTTCCCTCACAGCCACGACTCTGTGTGGCTAAATGCCTGCAAGCCTACGAAACCCAGACCGAGTCTCTTAGACCGTCCGGAACTTCGCAACTACTGCTCTCATACGTCAAACCCCATCACCCGGTCACCTCCGCCACTCTGGCTCGATGGGTACGAGCAACCATGGAATTGGCCGGTATAGACATAAACCTCTTTGGGGCACACTCCTCCAGAGGTGCCATGGCTACTAAGGTTATCGCGACGGGAGGCTCTCTATCCGACCTCTTACAAGCTGCAGACTGGTCGTCGGAATCCACTTTTCGCTCGTTTTACTTCAGACCAGAAACTCACGTCTCCATGTCCGTTCTGGGACCCAGCTCAGATCTACCTAGTCAGGAGATGTATTGACAGAGATTGTCTTGATGTAGTTTGTTCAGCTTTGAAATTGCTTAAGATATGAGCCTCCTGTCTGAAATATAATTCGAGATTTTCCTAGCTTGTGACGGAAAATATTGATTATAAGAAGACAGGAGGCGAGTATCTTCCCTCCCTTCCCTCCCTGTCACTTTTCTATGTTCTCTTCTAGGCTTTTAAAGGAGAGCACATCGAGGATCTTAACCGGCTAGAAGCCGCATGAAGAAGGATTTCTCCAGAGTTCGGAGGACGTTTCTTCCGGATGGTTCAAGGCTACATCCCCTGTTGGGACAGAGTCATAGTTCATACAAGGACTCCTCCAAGGAGCAATCGGGCCGGCTGGCTGAAGGTACGTGAATCCGAAGCAGCAAGGTTTCGCATCAAGAAAGAGGAAGAACATGGGAGGAGCTGACACTTATATAGAGGCACTAAGGGGAGTGGATACGGACGCTAGGCATGCTGGGATTCGTAGTCCACATAGTGCCATTCAGATTGTTAATTTTTCTTTTTCTTTTAAACGTTGAAATGTTAGATGTTTTTCTGCTATGAGCATTAATTAAAGAAAGATTAATGCTTAAGATACTCGCCTCCTGTCTTCTTATAATCAATATTTTCCGTCACAAGCTAGGAAAATCTCGAATTGGGTTGTAAAATGAACTACTTTTATTACACTTGATCATATCACCATTTATGGACTTTATTTATAATTAGATGTGGTTTATTCATTTATTTATTTATTTATTTATTTTTCTTCACAATGTCATATTGTGCTTTCTGAGCGCAACTTTTTTCTTTTTATTTTGTCTTTTTCATGTATATCACATGTTTATTGTTGCTGCTGGATATATTTGTTTATTCATTTATGTAATTTTGTTGTCACTATTTTTAATCAATCAATTAATTCGTTGATTAACTTCCACTAATTGATTTGTATCAAGTGACATACCTTTAGCGCGAGAAATTTCCCCTTGGATAGAACATGTCTCCTCGTGTGTACGCGGCCTGAAGGTGCTCTTTGGAGTTTGGATCTCTTCACGTGGCTAGCTAACACATGTTGCATTACCTTACTCTGGAGGAGTAGCGGAATGTTTTTTTGGTATAATTCTATGTATGTCTATGATGTGTGATAAAAATAAGATTCTTATTAATTCATAACTTTGTGTAACCAAAAATAAATTTTCATTTTACTTTCTGCGTTTTCCAAAAACTTGTGGCAAAAAAAAGTAAAAAGAAATGCTTAAAAGACCCACTGTGTCTTTCAGAAAATACCTTGGGGTGTTCGCTTTCCAGGGACTCAAGGAATACATAATTTATGCTCCTTGAAAGACCCAAAGTGCTCCTTGTTTTTTATGTCCCCTCTTTGCATCTTGGCTACTCAGGTGGGAGAGCAGAATTTTTTGGGGGTGTTATTGTTAGTATTCCTATGCTGTGTGTAAGAAATAACTTGTTAAGATAACAACTTTAGGGGAAAAATATAATAAAATGTTTTAATTTTCCAAAAAATTGTCACAAAAAATTACATCTTCAAAAAACTCACCATGCCACTAACTAAAGACCTTGTACTATTTACTTTTTTTTTAAAAAGGATTGTTTGGGGGGGTATTTGTACTGCCCTTGCATTTCAGGGCCTCAGGACAATCAGTACATTAGGACTGTTCAATGTTTAAAATATATGTACTAGTGGTGCACCAAAATGAAAATTCTGGTACCAAAAAAAAAATTCTGGTACCAAAACCGAAAATCCAGGATGCACTTGACCGAAACCAAAATTTAATTTTTTTTTTCAAAAATACAGGCGATCCTCGGCCATTATCAGCACCTTTTCAAGTGGTGTAAAAACTCCAGCTTGCTGCATTTTTGGTGCACCTCACTATTCAAATACACTGAAAACGCAGCAAGAACGCATCAAAAATGCACGGCGTGTTTTTGATGCATTTTTTAAGTCACATGATCTATGCAAAACACACGATAAGCACGGCAAAAATCACGGCAAAGCCCCTATTTTCGGATAATAATTTAGAGTCTATAACTTTCACACAGACTAAACAATATTATTTTACCAAAGCAGTGTAGCAAAATCATTTTTGGCGTAAATTTATGAAGAAAAATTACTTATTTGCAAAACTTTACAACAGAAACTAAGAAAAATGTGTCATCACCAGCGACTTTCCATAAAAATGGTTACAATAGGGAGGGTGACTTTCACCTTTTAGGATAAATGTTACAGAAAAGTCCTTTCTTTGCTAAGGTTTCGGAAAATGTGAATTTCCCTGGTGTTTCGTTTTTTTACCTAACTAATTTTGCCTTATACATTGGGAAATGTCGCCATCACATTTTGGACACTTTTGGGACAAATCTTAGTTGTAGGCAAGAGAAAGTCGCTTTAATTATTAGTACCATTTACTGTTTCTGCCGAGCAGTGTACCGAATAACTAAAGTACAGTATGTCTATGCTTCTAAGAAATAGAATGCTAGCTTTTATATTTTACATTTCTTTTTTGGTATAATATCTTTTGTCTGAAGTGCTCTTTAAAGAAAGTGTTTCTGCTTAAATAAAGTACCAATTTTCCAACTTCCGAACATTATCTACAGCTCAAAGGAGATATGAGCCAACAGTGAACTAATTTTAGTCATCATCAAGTTCCTGTTCACTGAATTTTTTATCTATTAAACAGTGGCACAAATGCATAATCCATGTAATCTGATTAAAAACAAACATTTATGCAAATGCTGCACTTAATTCATTCCTATCTTTTGCAAGTGGTATGCTTCACATTTTGAAGCACATTCCCTACCTAAATAGATCATTTCTGAATTGTACAAATACGCAGTTGTATTGTTTTGTTTATACAGCATTGATATTCCATGTGGAATTGAAGTCAATTCAGGAAAATAAAATAATGTATGCACAATAAAGACAGCAATAACAAGAAAACACAGGATATGAAGCAGTGAGGGGGTCACAGTCTGACGATATAACGAGACTGTTAACACCAGCATAAGCAATTACGAAGGGAATTAATTTAAAGGGGGAACATTTTCTCTGTTTTTGTCACTGCCATATTTTTCTCTCAATCACAGCTCCTTTCCAAGCTGGACACACCAGATGCAATCTCTTGTTCTAATCTAAAACAAAGGAAATATTTAATGAGAGACTTTCGAAGGCTACCATTGCTCGATCCTACTGTGGAAAATGTCTAGGCTGTCGTGTTGATTCTCTTGCCGAGTTGCTGACCTTAAATACAGTAAGTATACAACTATGGAGCTATAACTTTACTCTGACTTTTCCTACCTGTATGCATTAAAAGTATATTTTAAAGCCCAACTCTGGGACACTTGAAAAGCTTGTTTAGGTCTAGGGGCAGGGCCGTCTTTAAGGCAGGGCAAAAGGCGCAGCTGCCCTGGGCCGATTTATTGTTGTGTACTGATGACTCACCTGCAGACCCTGTGTTTACATGTAAATAACCTTCATTCAGTCATTCATATGTAAATAGCAGAAGCATTCATATGTAAATAGCGACTGGATTCATATGTAAATAGCTGAGGCCAGCGGCATTCAAATTTAAATAAAGGGGGCATTTATATGTATATAATGCCCCTCTGCAGTGAAGAGATGATGTGCTGTAACCTCTAGCAACCAATCAGTGAGTATTACTGTACAGTAATCTCTAGCAACCAATCAACAACAAGAAATCATGTGCTATAACCTCTAGCAACTAATCATTGAGCCATAATGTGTGCTGTAACCTCTAGAAACCAATTAGTAAGTGGTAATGATATGCTGTAACCTCTGACAACCAATCGTAATCACTGCCTGATCTGATACAGTAAACTGATTTTAGGTTTAGCTGATATTTATTGTATGTCTCAGAGCAGGTGGAGAACAAAAAAACAATAATTTTTGCCCAGGGTCCAATCAACATTAAAAATGGCCCTGTCTAGAGGTCTAGAAAATAATTACTTACCCAATCCTCCACTTCTCTGACCTGCTACACTGATCCCTGCAGCATCTTCACCCCATGCTCCAGCAGTCTAAGGTCCTGACATCATCAAAATCAATGCAATGTCCATAGCTCTGCATTGTACAAGATGATGTCAAGGAATTATTTTACTTTCCCCTAGACCTAAATAAGCAAGTGATTGTAAATGTATTTCGATGCTGCCTCCATGTCCAGTGAGGATGGGGAGTGCAGAGAGAGCCACTGCTCTCAGGCACAGAGTTGAATCAAGATCGGTCTCGGGTAAATAGGGGAGGGATGGGCTCCTGTGGAGGCCATTGCAATTTTTTCTATCTTTTAGATGATTTCTTCATTTGATGATTATTTAACAGTGCTGTTTTTTCAGATTTTATGTAAGTGTTCTGCACACGTTTCAATACATTTTTAGTTATGGCTTTACACTATGTGCGGTCCCTTGATCTGTTTTCACATCTATCTTTTAAATGGGTGACTGGTTTATTAAAGGGGGATCTAACCAAATCTGATCCCTTTAGAAGATTTAGATGTCTCCATGAGAAATTTACAGATAACCATACCATATGTCAGGCATGACCAAAATCCGGCCCGTGGGCCAATCGCGGCCCGCGAGCCAGTTTCGGGCGGCCGCCTGCTGATCATGACATGTATATCTTTTGTGGCCCTCAACGAATCCCCAAGGGCCGGGGGGCCACAGAAGATAGGTATGCTGGCTGCCTAGGAGGAGTGAGACGAGTGCTGTGCAGATAGGCGAGTATTTCCTGTTTACACAGCGTCCTGTGTAAATGGAAGTCCTGTCTCCTGCGCTGTTATTGGACAACTGTTCTGTCCATCACAGGAGGCGGGACATTGAATTAAAGAGGCCCGTCAAGAAAACAAGAGTGTGTCCTCTGCAGGCTGCACTAACGGCAATGGTGAGTCTGCATTCATGGCAATACAGTGGGTGCTGCATTTGTGGCAATACTGTGGGTGCTGCATTCATGGCAATACAGTGGACGCTGTATTCATGGCAATGGTGAGTCTTGCATTCGTGGCAATACAGTGGGTGCTGCATTCATGGCAATGGTGAGTCTTGCATTCATGGCAATACAGTGAGTGTTGCATTCATGGCAATGGTGAGTCTTGCGTTCATGGCAATACACTGGGTGCTGCATTCATGGAAATGGTGAGTCTGCACTCATGGCAATACGGTGAGTGCTGCATTCATGGCAATGGTGAGTCTTGCATTCATGGCAATACACTGGGTGCTGCATTCATGGAAATGGTGAGTCTGCATTCATGGCAATACAGTGATTGCTGCATTCATGGCAATACAGTGAGTGCTACATTCATGGCAATACAGTGGTGCTGCATTCATGGCAATACGGTGGGTGCTGCATTCATGGCAATGGAGTGGGTGCTGCATTAATGGCAATGCGGTGGGTGCTGCATTCATAGCAATGGTGAGGCTGCAGATGGGCACTGATTAAAAACGGTATTTATGTATTTGTCGACACTTGGTATGTAACATTTTGTTTTCCAGAGGATTAGGCTCATCGGCAATTTCATGAAAAAATAATTAAATCCTTTTTCTCATTCTATTTTGCATTTCAGTGCTACTGTTCTCCTTTAATCTCTTTCAGCCTCTTTCCATCAAAATATATTCACTCTAGCATAGGCTAACATCATTGTTTTAAACCAGCCTCCTAACAGCCAAAATGATAGATTATGCATGTATGTATGTATGTATGTATGTATGTCTGTCTGCTTGTAGTTTCCATCAGGGGTGAATGTGACAGGATGACACAAGAGCACAACTGGGAAACAGGGACCTCATAACCGGAAGTATGTGTAAAATAATGGTCTACTTTTCCCTTTAAAACTGTGAAAATAAAAACCACATCACCACAATTCATATGAGGTCAGCAACAATAAGTGACATTACAATGTATCAAAATATCATACTTAGGCATCTTTAACGAGACTACATAGGCCTTAATATTGAACCCCTATATGACATTCTAAAAACCAATACACTGTTGTGGTCTCACCTCCCTGTTGGAGTTAAATAAAATGATACTTCTATATAATATTGCTTCCCAGTTCTCCCATTTCTTTTACTTTAATCAGGTGGACAGGCATAGGTACGCCTCTCTGGTATGCTCCCATGCCTCCCACCTGGTTCCTCATCCCTTCCAAATTTTGAGTCAGTTGTCCCACATGGACAATAGGAGTCGTATGTTATTTCATCATCGCAAAATCTGGCAGTTGGCTTTAAACCTTATCAGGGCTTCTGTATTTAATACCCATACCCTCTGTGGGGCAATCCGCACTTGTTATCTTTCCCAGATTACAGACTAAGCAAACGGCTCGGTTAAACTGTTTTAAGCACTGAAAGATGGTTTTGGTATTGCCAACCATATAATTTTTCATTAACCTCCAACTCGGACATGTGCTCAATTCTGAATTCTGTGACTCAATCCCTAGCCTTGAATTGCTATATCTGGTGGATATAGTCAAAGGTCGGGATACCAATTAACTTATCTCTTTGTTCTTCAACCACCTCATGCTACCTGCTGCCACTGCCCTGGCCTATACATTTAAATCCTGGTGGGAGACGGATCTGTGGGACATGACAGGTGAGGACTGGGAGGAGGTGCTAGCTACCTGTAAATCTGTATACATCAAGTTGACTGACCATCTGACTGATCTCTACATTATCCACAGGTCCTATTTAACACCCACTCGTCTCTCCAGGTATAGGCCGGAACACAGTCCAGCATGTCCCAGGTGTGGAGATCCCAGAGGCACATTTTATCACCTACTATGGTCCTGCCCTTCTATCCAAGGATACTGGTCACAAGTTGTCAGATTCTGTCATGATTGCATGGGTTCCCCCCTGACTCTATGCACCCACCAGTGTGTATTGGGCCTCCTCTCCATCCCAGAGGAAGACAAATACCTAAACATCTTTTTACAAGAGTGACTGTTCTTAGCTAGAATGTAAATAGCCAGGACCTGGATAAGAGAGTTGCCCCCCAACTGTCCAACAGTGGATCAGGGCCTTTAACGTTACCCTCCCCTATAAAAAAAAGTACTGTACTTGCACAGGGGCTGCTCGAGCAAATATCACAGCATCTGGCATAGGTGGTTAGAAGACGCTTCCACTTGTACTGCTGAGGAATGAATCCCCAAACAAAACTGATCATCTTCCCCTAAGTATGTTTAGTGTAGTTATTCTCGTGCCCCTCACTTTAATGCCCATCCCCCCACGAGCATCTCTGGTTTTATTGACACACACTGGGCTGTTTGGTGCTGTTTGTGTGTAATATATTCTGTTACATTCAAATCAGTAATCAGTACTTTAGTTAATCTGACCTTCAATGTTTTACATCCAGCATGAATATATCAATGTGCCTTACATAGTTACATATTTACATAGTAGGTGTGATTTTATGTCAGTATTACATTGTATATCCCTGTCTTATGAATAGTGCCTGTTGCACTTTCCATTTGTATGTTTCTTTTTTTGTGCTCAATACATTTTTTTTCCTCAACTGTCCAGGGATCCAGCACCATCCTCGCCCGAACAGGTTCTTTGCTAATCTTTGGGTCCCGAGCACCAGCATGTCTCCTATGGGCAGCTGGATGTGATTCCTAGCGACTTTTTTAGCCAGCTTTTCACTGCACATGCACCACCTGCACGACGACTTCTGGTAGATCTGCTACAGCTATCTGACCGTAAATAGGAGCAGGTACCAATCAAAACCAGGTACCCCCCCCCAAAAAAAAAGAAGAGGAGGGGAGAGGATGGCATAAAGTGAAACTTTCCCTTTAGGGGGAAGTTCCGCGTTAATTTGGCCTCCTTGACCTTCAGACCATTTATTTCCATATTCTTCTCTTCCCCTCTTATTAATGTGATTCCCCCATGTGATGCTTCCCCCCTTCCCACACACTCTCCTGCTTTCCTTTTTTCTTTGCCTATTCACTTAATCTTTTTCTCTGAGTTATTGCAACCATTTTTGCCCTCTGGTTGCATTTCCCTGTGCTTGGTTAGTCCTTTTGTTGTTACTCAATTTACTAATTACCATTGGCAAAAGGACAAGATATAATTAGAGTTGAGCGGACACCTGGATGTTCGGGTTCGGACCTGAATCGGAACTCTGAACCCCATTGAAGTGAATGGGACACAGACTTTTAGTAAAAAAAATGGCGTGGAGTACCCCCTAAAATCCACACCAGACCCCTTATCCGAGCACGTTGACCTGGCCCGCCGCAAAAAAGAGGGGGGGACAGAGTGCGGCCCCCCCTCTCCTGAACCACACCAGGCCACATGCCCTCAACATTGGGAGGGTGCTTTAGGGTGACCGCCAAAGCACCTTGTCCCCATGTTGATGGGGACAAGGGTCTCATCCCCACAACCCTTGCCCGGTGGTTGTGGGGGTATGCGGGCAGGGGCTTTTAGGAAACTGTGCTACGTCACTGGGACAGCCCAATCCTTACTAAGGAATAGGGCTATCCCAGTGACGTAGCACAGTGTGCATCAGAGGGGGACGGGGTCACGTGACGCGTGGCCCGCCTCCCCTATAAAAGAAACGTCAAGCTCCAACGCGTCATTCGCGGAGCTGTGCTCTGAATGGATGGATCTTCTCATCGCTGGACCAGCCGACCGTCGCTGGAGAGAACACCCGTCGCTGGAGACATCACCCGTCGCTGGATAAAAGACAACAGTTGGAGCAGGGAGCAGCATCGATTGTCTATGTACACTGCTGGATTTTTATTTGGTTTAATTATTAAAATATTTTGTTCTACGGTGTGTGTGTTTTTTTTAAACAACTATTACTTACACTTCCTTCGTGAAATGGTAGGGGTACAGTGTACCCCATTACCATTTCACACAGGGGGGCAGGGTCTAGGGGTTCCCTTTGTTAAAGGGGTCTTCCAGATTCAGATAAGCCCCCTGCCCGCATACCCCCACAACCACCGGGCAAGGGTTGTGGGGATGAGATCCTTGTCCCCATCAAGATGGGGACAAGGTGCTTTGGGGGGCACCCCAAAGCACCCTCCCAATGTTGAGGGCATGTGGCCTGGTGTGGTTCAGGAGAGGGGGGGGCGCACTCTGTCCCCCCCTCTTTTCTGTGGCCGGCCAGGTCAACGTGCTCGGATAAGGGGTCTGGTGTGGATTTTAGGGGGAACTCCACGCCATTTTTTTTTAAATTTGGGATGGAGTTCCCCTTAAAATCCACACCACACCTGAAGGGTCTGGTTATGGATATTTGGGGGGAACCCCACGTCATTTAAAAAAAAAAGGGCGGGGTTCCCCTTAATATCCATACCAGACCTAAAGGGGACCTCCGCGCATTTTTTTCCCCGAACTCCGAACCCGGACCCAAACTTTTACCAATTATTCGGGTTTGGGTCCGGGTTCGAGAAAAACCCAAAGTCCGCACTGAACCCGAACTTTACAGTTCGGGTTCGCTCAACCATAGATATAATTGACTCCTCTATGTTAAGCCATGTCTCTCTCCTTGTCTGTATGCTTGCTGAAAAAAAAAGAATTTGAACAAACAAAAATGATTGAAAACAACTTTTGAAGTGATTCTAATAGGTTAAAGCTTAGATGAAAGTTTAGCAATTGAGTTTACAACTAGTGTTGCTCACGAATATTCGCATTGCATATTCGAGTATTCGCGAATAACTCGAATATTGCGGCGAATATTCGTATTTTTTACAATTTATTTTTAAAACAGATCACATCCTAGTGATCTCCATCGACGTCTAAAAGCATTGCTGGTATGATTAGAGAGAGTATGTTGCCGAAAATTCTCAATGCGGATTTTCTGCAACATAAAAGAATCGCATCAGCTACTCGGCCCTTCTCTTGCATCAGAGCCAATCAGAATAACTTGAATATTCGGCAAAAGTAATATTGCGCGATATTCCTTTTGCCGAATATTCGAGTTATTCTGATTGGCTCTGATGCAAAAGAAGGGCGGAGAAGATAATCGCGCAATATTCCTTTTGCCGAATATTCAAGTTATTCTGATTGGCTCTGATGTGCCCTTCTTTTGCATCAGAGCCAATCAGAATAACTCGAATATTCGGCAAAAGGAATATTGCGCGATTATCTTCTCCGCCCTTCTTTTGCATCAGAGCCAATCAGAATAACTCGAATATTCGGCAAACGGAATATTGCGCGATTATCTTCTCCGCCCTTCTTTTGCATCAGAGCCAATCAGAATAACTCGAATATTCGGCAAAAGGAATATTGCGCGATATTCCTTTTGCCGAATATTCGAGTTATTCTGATTGGCTCTGATGCAAAAGAAGGGCGGAGAAGATAATCGCGCAATAGGAATATTGCGCGATTATCTTCTCCGCCCTTCTTTTCCCCCTTATTCTCCTTTCTTTTAAGTAGAGTTAGGCCTTGTACACATGATGGGATTTATCCGCTGTAAATGGTCCCCGGACCGTTTACAGCGCATATTTACGCCGGGATGTTTTGATCCGATGGCTGTACACACCATCGGATCAAATTCCCCGCCGGCGGACAGCGCAGTGACGCGGCGGTGACGTTGACGCCGCCACGTCACCGCACCAGGAAGTAAACACTTCCGCGCGCATGCGTCGGATCCATTCACAGGATACGACGCATGTGCGGGCAGATATGTCCGCTAGTTTGCCGTACTAACCAGCGGACATATCTGACGGGCAGCTATCCGGCGGAAAAATTTCAAAACATGCTTTGAAATTTTTCCGCCGGAGGAATCCGGCCAGAACGGTCCGTTTGCCCCTACACACGAGCGGATTTTTCGGCTGAAATGGTCCGTCGGACCATGTTCAGCGGATTTATTCCCTCGTGTGTACAAGGCCATAGTGTAGAGTAAGGCCTTGTACACACGATGGGATTTATCCACTGTAAACGGTCCCCGGACCGTTTACAGCGCATATTTACGCCGGGATGTTTTGATCCGATGGCTATACACACCATCAGATCAAATTCCCCGCCGGCGGACAGCGCAGTGACGCGGCGGTGACGTTGACGCCGCCACGTCACCGCACCAGGAAGTAAACACTTCCGCGCGCATGCGTCGGATCCATTCACAGGATACGACGCATGTGCGGGCAGATATGTCCGCTGGTTTGCCGTACTAACCAGCGGACATATCTGACGGGCAGCTATCCGGCGGAAAAATTTCAAAACATGCTTTGAAATTTTTCCGCCGGAGGAATCCGGCCAGAACGGTCCGTTTGCCCCTACAGACGAGCGGATTTTTCGGCTGAAATGGTCCGTCGGACCATGTTCAGCGGATTTATTCCCTCGTGTGTACAAGGCCTTAGTGTTTAGTGCATATTAGTTTAGTAATACAGGAAATGATCTCCGTTTATGAGAATTTCGCAATCATTTTCGCATTAGCGAAATTTCGCAAAACATTTTTTGGGATAAAATATCACGAATATTCGATATTAGCGAATATTTGCGAATATTCTTCTATATATTCGCGCAATATCGCGAAATCGAATATGGCGTATTCCGCTCAACACTATTTACAACCACTTTATATCACATTGATAAATGCTCATGTCTCTTGGGGATAATGGTGGAGAGATATCTATGCTTGAGCTCTCAGGTTTGTGAAACTTGCTATGGAAATTACTTACTATTGAACATGTTATTGTAAATGGTACAGAAGGCAACAGGAGTAGGAAAATTTGGATAAACCCTGAGATCTCGTTGCTGGAAACTATATGGTCAAGGTTGATTTATAGACCCTCTTACTTCTCTCCTGTTTCATGTTATTAAACACAGAAGATCCAAAGAAACATTCCAAGCTGTACTGTATAGGTAACAATAGTTTTCTATGCCGAGATGGATTCTCTGTCCCTTCTGATTACAGACTACAATGAAAGCAGAAAACCATCGGAGGAACAGTGATATAGGGTGGTTTCATTTTCTAAAATAGTTTTCTGCACCTTACTCAAGCAATCTGTTTCTGCAGAGAGAACCACCGAAGTCAAAATTCAGTGCAATAGATTTAATTGTAATAATGCAAAGAAAAATTAAGTAGTTCATTCTAGATTCCCAGATGAAATAGCAAAGTAAGAAGCTATACCCTTTCTGCAGAACATTTGATATGGAAAAATGGTTTAAAGGTTTGTAATTGCTCCAAACATCTCGTAACTATGGAAATTTTAAGATGATGTAAAAATAGATTCATTTGATTGAGAAGATAAAGAAATCACTGTCACTTACTATACATGTTTTTTTTTTTATCTGTGTTTTCCATCATTCACACCATGCAGCACTGTCGGAATGTTGTTTTAGACTTTTTTTGTTTCATATTATGCTTAGGCAACATCTTTCCAATCTTCATTTGTCCAATTTTGGTGATCCTGTGTGAATTGTAGCCTGTTTCCAGTGTGGTCTTCTGCTTCTGTAGTCCATTGCTTCAATATTTGATGTGTTGTGCGTTCAGAGATGGTATTCTGCATACTTTGGTTGTAATGGATTTTTATTTGAGTTACTGTTGCCTTTCTATCATTGAACCAGTCTTCCCATTCTCCCCTCACCTCTGACATTAATAAGGCATTTTCGTCCACACAACTGCCGCTCACTGGATATATTTTCTTTTTCGGACCATTCCCTGTAACCCTTAGGCGCCGTACACACGGCCGAGGTTCTCGCTGAAAATCAGCGAGAACCTCGCTGGAATGCACATTCCAGCGAGGACCTCGGCCGTGTGTACGGTCTCAGCGAGCTTCCCGTCGGGAAGCCCGTCGAGCCGAAATAGAGAGCACGCTCTCTATTTCCTCGACGGCCCGCCTGGAAGAATGGCTGGTTGCCATTCCCGACGGGCGGGTCGCCGAATCCGACGGCCGGGAGAGAACCTCGACGGGCGGAACGATGTGTTCTGCCCGTCGAGGTTCTCTGCCGTGTGTACGGCACCTCAGACATGGTTGTGTGTGAAATTCCCAGTAGATCAGCAGTTTTTCAAACCAGCCTGTCCCAACAACATGCCACGTTCAAAGTCACATAACCACTTGCTGGCAGCCTTCTTCATATATACTGCAGCAAGGTAGCTCAGCTGCGCAAACCGGCATACCTGTATGTTGGTCTGTGCATGTGATATTGTGGGCACGCTCGCTACATGTCGGGGTAGCGAGCGCACAGGTCCTGCAGACTCGATGTCTGCCGACCACCTGCGATCGCGGTACAGAGAGGCAGAACGGGGATCTGCCTATGTAAACAAGGCAGATACCGATTCTGACAGGGAACCATAAGGAAATATGCTGTTCCTAGTGATCAGGAACAGCGATCTCTGTGTTGTCCCAGTAAGCCCAGCCCCCACACAGTTAGAACACACCCAGGGAACATTACTACTTTTAGTTTGGGTTTGAAAATACATTTAGCGCAAAAAAAGTGATTAATGAATGTTGTTGTGCCCTGATTTCAGTTTTAATATCATTAAATAATTAAATGTACCTATTTAGGTGTAAATACCTAAATTTGGAACTTGGTATCAGTCTCTTGCAATACTCTATATAGCAGAATTTAGACCGGAATAGGGAAGACAGGTGTGTTTATTGCAAATATGTTGACTAAGCTAAGTGAGCAGAAACATGACCTTATCAGTCTGCTGCTGCTCTTTCTGTGGAAAATCAGTAGGCTGATGTGAAGAGGACTTTTTCTTTGCTGTAAGTTATGTCATCCACTCGGCTTTGCTTTGTGATAGGGCTGTGCAACTTTCAGGAGTAAATTAATAGAAATACAGATTATTTGGCAGGTAAACCATCTCTCCCAAAGGCAATAATCCAATTGTCTAGAATCAGAAGAGGTATCCCAGCAGTGGGAGGTCGTAATAACACCAACCACAATGTCACCAATATTTCATATAATGAAGAAATATAATATAGACCACCAGATACATTGCTGCCTGCAACTTTGGAATTGAAAAACTCATCTCAATATTTTATAACTTTAAGGTAAAGTACAAATAGAAAATCCTGAAATTAAATGAGATTTTTTTTACATTATCTTATTACCGAACTCTCCATGTTGCATGCTATTTAGTAATGGAAATAATGCATATATTTCCCATTGGCATTAGCGATCTAGTAAACAGACAACATACAGTGAGCATATACTGAAACACATCTTGCTGCTAAACATTAGAGACTTGAGAATACAGATACAGACTGAATCCCGTTTACCTTGCACCTTGTATGATGAATCCAGAAAACCTATGCATGAATCTCTGTAAAAACACCCATGAGACAGAGCTAGGTGTATGGGCTAACTGTATAATTTAACAGAAAAAATGTGCACATTAATATTCCAAACCTTATCTAAGGATAAACTGGTGATTATATAAATACACAAAGTATTGTATAAAGAAAATAAAGAAAACAAAATGATAGATACCCGAATTTAAAAACAGTTAAACCAATGGAGTGTAGTGCCATCCCAGGAGAAGCTGTTGGATTTGTTTGGGCCATTCTGCCCTGCTCCAGTGATGACCCACCCTGCACCTGGACCTGAATGGTGCCAACACACCTGAAAACAGTTTCAATTATTTTTATTTTTTAAGGCAAAGGCCCTAAAAAGGAAAGGCAGTTGAATAACAGCAGTGCAGATTCAAGATACATTTTGACGCAGAATACCCAGTTCATTCCCCACAACTGCCTGTAAATCTGGTACCAAACCCACTAGATCAGCGTGGGTGAACAACGCTAACACTGTAATTCAATACAAGGGAAATAACAGAAAGGCATTGCAAATACTAAGAGTAGCTTTTCCTATTTAGTGCAGAAAATGTCCTGCCTAAACACTGGCCAGTGTGCTAAAAACTCAGTTCTGCTGGCGTTGGGGCCCTATTTTTTATGTGGAGCTCTCTCTCCCCAAATGGGAGATTTGTAGTCCATTAGGCTGAATTCACACCTCGTTTTGTCGGGATATTTGCAGTGTTTTTTACCGCATTTTGTTGCAAATTTGAACAGGCCTAGGGTCACCAATGTTAAAAACAGAAAAACGCCCAAATACGCTCAATGCGAGCAACAAAAAAGGGTCCAGAACTTGTTTGAGCTTTAGGCGTTCGGCGTCAGGCGTTTTGGAGTGGAGATGTGAACCATCTCTATTGAGAATAATGTATTTTTTCCCCTCTAGAGTTTTGCAGCTTCATGCTTCAGGTGACAAAACGCTCTGGTGTGAATGCAGCCTTAAAGTAACAGCATAATCCCTTCCTGGGCAAGCAGTGATAGTGGGAAAAATAGAGGAGAGCTTCAAGGCAACAACCAGGCTTGTAAGTGGAACCAAGTAAGCGTGGATGGACACAACTGTTAGCTTCCTGGGTATCATTAGCCAGTACAAGCCCCATTTTGCTTACCCAGCACTCCCAGAGGGAGTCAATTCGCATCATGTCCAAATAACACATAATAAAAGCTTTAACATCTTCCCCTTTCTGTAATATCCAGAGGCCTAATTTACTTACAAGTTTCAAGGTATAGACCACAGCAAATAAACTCTTACTGTATTTTTCTTTTACTGAGTAACAAGAGAAAAACAATCTTCAGTAGACCCAATGTCCAACACAGAACATGGTCAACTACATGTTTTCAATCACAATACAGGTAATGTTATCCTTGTGCCCTGTCATGGGGGTGCCTCGCAGCTACTGTCTCCCTGGCTGAGCCCAAAGGAAACAAGGTGAGTGTACAGGGCAATCCCCAGCCAGAGAAAGACTTCTCAGCAAACTACATCTAGAACAGGATTAAAACTTACCTCTACTCCAGTACCTGAATTTCACCCCTTTATACTGTATGTTTATATATTCTCTTTTCTAGGCAAAAGAGAACTCTCTAGTGGGCACATGAGGAATTACATAAAAGCCACTTCTTACGGACCACCGATGAAAATCCTCAGTCCAGCCTCCCTCTCCTTGCACCCTTTCCCAGAACAGGATTTCTACCAAGAGGGTGCGTCCCTGTGAGCGGTGCCCTGGCAGTGTTGCGGTTTGTCCCAATACCCCAAAGGATGCCCTAAACTTGCAAGCCTCCCGGAACCTCTGACACCCAGGGTTCAGACATATTTCAAAGTGATAATGCAATTTATACAGACACCAGACTGTAGCAAACTAAACAAGTATTTTGCTTAAGATTCTTGAAGCAAATACTGTACAAACAAGAATCATTTAAAAGCTATTTAGATGTTAACATTTGTGAACAGAATCTGAGCCAAGGCAAAGAAAAGGAGAGTCTAACCTTACTTGGATTAAGCTGTCATTAACTTTATTTTATTTTTCTACTCAAATTGTTTATCTAGCCAAGCAAAAAAACATGGAGTCCAGAATCACCCATCCTTATTCTCCACCATCCGGCTTGGAAGTGCAGAGCATGCCAGCTGGCAAATTGTTTTAGGACTGAACTGCAGCCATCTAGAAATTCTGCTTCATTGAAAATGAATCTCTGTATTTAAGTGATTGTAAAGCATTATTTTTTTCATAAGAAACAAAACAACGGTTTTGTACAGGGCAGCCCCAATCCTTCTCTTCTGGGGTCACCCAACAGCACTTCTGGCTCCCCCCCCCCACGAGTGCCCCCGTAGGAAGCCACTAGTGCCCCCAGCCAAACCTGGTCTGTGAGACATTGCATAGGGGGGAGAAGAGCAACTGCGAATGTGCACAGCGCTGGATCAAGTTGGGGCTCAAGTGAGTATTTTAGGGGGTCAGGGGAAATTATTACTGAACGTTTTTACTTAAATGCAGAGAATACATTAACCACTAGAGATTTCTTTTGGTAGTATTTGTTTTTTGTTTTGTTTTTTCTTGTTATCAACAATTTTGAAAAAAAATAAACAATATTTTTTACTTTCTGCTATAAAACATATCCCATAAAAAATTCTAAATAAAATCTAATTCTCTTCATAAATTTAAGCCAATATGTATTCTGCTACATATTTTTGGATTAAAAAAAAAAAATCCCAATAAGCGTGTATTAATTGGTTTGTGCAAAAGTTATCCATACAAACTATGAGATATATACTGGATTTTTTTTTCTACTAGTCAATCAGTCATATATAGCAGGACTGCAATTTTTTAGCGGCCAGTCTGACACTAACTAACATCAACTGACACTTTGTGACACTAATAAAGTGATCATTGCTAAAAATATGTACTGTCACTGTACTTATGATACCGGCGGAGAAGGGGTTAACTCTCTAGGGTGATCAAAGGGTTAAAATAGTGCCTAACCAGTGTATGTGTTTACTCTGTGTGCTGCTTTTACTAAGGTAAGTAATATATTTTATTCCCTGCTTTGCAGGAACAGAAAATTCATCACTTTCCCCCTGTCAGAATAGAGCTCAGCCTTGTTTACATAGGCAGAGCTCCATTCTGTGTCTCTCCTTGCCGATCAGCGGTGTCAAATCACAGCACAGCCACGGCTCCGGCGGCACACAAATGCCCCCTACCTGCAAGTGACGAATTACATACTAGGTACGTATTTCAGTGCAGGAGAGTTATCCGGTTGGCAAGCCATTAAGGGAAAAAACATTTTACCTTTACAAACACGTAATTCTTTACCATTTACCAACTTTAATACCTGTTAAATCAGTGGTCATCAACCCTGTCCTTAGGGCCCACTAACAGGCCAGATTTTATGTATTGCCTTGGGGAGATTCAGACTAGAATACTGCAATGAATGAGCAGCAAATAATATCACCAGTGATGTATTATAGTTATCTTGCAAACCTGGCCTGGTAGTGGGCCCTGAGGACAGGGTTGATGACCACTGTGTTAAATAATAAATTATCTTTTGGATTGTGGAAAGAATTCAGGGTAGCATGCTCCACCCACTACATTAGAGGTGGGAGTGTGTTGATGGGTACATTGTTTCTCCTGGAACCAACATGGCACATGGCAACAACGCCAACATGGTGGAAAACTACCACATGCATGCTGTTAAAGATTGGTGTCGGGTAAGGACAATGACATTAAATATTCAATACAATTTTACATTAAGTCACAGGTGGTGACTTATGAAACATGCTACTGCTACTTGCCATAGCCTGTCCATAAGAGAAGCTGCAAGCCATTTTAAATACAAATTATTAAAGAATAATCTATTTAAAATTTACAATTGGCCATCTAAGAAACCTGTAATTATATTTCAGACAGGAGGCTCATATCTTGCATTAATCTTTCTTTATTAATGCCCATAGCAGAATCTTAAACAACTTTTTTAAAAAGAATAAACATAAGAACAACTGTGTGGGACTACAATTCCCAGCAGCCCTCAGTGTAACGGCCCCTCCTCCCTACGGACCCTATAAGAAGGCTGAGTACTTCCTTGTACTTCCTCTTTCTTTCTGCTCATAGTCAGATAAGTAACTAATTTAATTCTCGTTTTGTACTGGTTTTCACTGATTATTATTTTATTATTTCATTCCCTAGCGTTTCTCCGGTGTGTGTCCCTGTTCAGTGCCACACCGCATGTTATTTTATCTTGTACTGCGCCGTCTTCTGTGAGCGCCATCTCCTCACAGGTTTAGCGCGCTGTTCATAGGAGGGGCGCGCCTATGCACGGCCCGTCCCCACCTTCCCTTCTTCTCTCGCTCTCCCTCTTGCTACCGCAGCCAATCGGATCGCCGTGACGTCACACAGCAGCGCCGCTTCTCCCTGCAAGCCCGCGCTGGGAATCATTCGGCGGCTGCAGCGGAGCGGAGCGGTAGGGCGGAACCTCACTTCGGGTGCTGTACTTTTTCCCCTAATACTGGTCTTACTGGGTACTCTACCCAGTTACAGTTATCCCAATATCTCGGCCGTTACTGGGTGCATCCCCAGATCCCTATAGTACTATAGAATTACACTCATTAGGGTTGACTACCAATCTATCTTGACATCATGTCACATAATAAGGTGCAGGATGACATGGAACCTGAAACCAATGTGGAAACCCCACAAATGCTCACCGCTGCACAAATTCAAGTGTTAATAACACAATCCATACAGGCTGCTTTAGCTCCTGCTGCCCCTCGAACCTCTGCCCAGCTCATGTTACCTGTAGGGGAAAAATCGGGCAAGGCCTCTTGTAAGCGCAAACATACTGCGACTTATATCGACTCCCCGGCAGGGGAAGTAGAATTGATGCGTGAGGCAGGACCTTCCTCGGCCTGCCGACCCAGCCATCCTACAGTTATGCGACCCTTGATAACCAAGGAGTACCCATCTAAGAAGCTAATGTCATCCCTCCGGGAAAAACCCGACTCATTTAATGAGGATTCGGATGACGACTCGGGCGAGTCCTTAGACGCTTCAGCAAGGGATTCTGATTCAGACACAGAGGAGGCTGGGCAAATGGCTACAGACATGGAAGCCAATCCGGATGCCCCATCAGAGGCGATATTAGACTCTCTAGGAGAGCCCTTCTTTAATCCGGAGTTGATTATTCACCCCCGCTCTGGGGATTGGGCCCCTCTTCCCCAGGTATCCCAATACGTGGAGCACTGGGTAAGGCGGACTCTGGATAAATCCAATAGAAACAAATTGCGTGCAGAATGCCCCAGGCCGTCCATTCCCAACAAGGTGGCGGCCACACCCGAGATCGATCCGGTCTTATTAAAGTACCTGACCAAGGCAGGAAAATTTTCAAAAAAGGGGATTGAACGTTCGTTCAAAACGATCCAGGACCACGTCCTGGACCTCTTGGGCCCAATAACAAAAATTCTCAATCTATCCGAACAGGCAGCCACCTCAGAGGAACCAATTGACTTGGTCCAATTACGTGGCTGGGCCCAACGAGCCATATGCCTGCTAGGATCAGCTAACACAACCTGCGCCATTGAACGGCGCAGGTCTATATTGATGAGGCTTGACCCCCAGTTGTCGCACTTAGCCGAATCAGAACCGGGTCCCTCAGCCAAGGGTCTGCTATTCGGAGACGATTTGGTCAAAAATATCAACCGGTTCGTTGGACTTTTCAACAGCCTAGACAAGGCTCAATTTTCCCTCAAAAAATCAAACTCGGGGGCTAGAGTTTTTAATAGGGCTGGCAGAGGTAGAGGCCGATCTGCCGGCCGAGGAAATTATTACAGGGCCTCCCCCAGAGCACCCGCTCAATTTTACGCTCCCGCGCAGCAAATGTACTCCGCCCCAATGGTTCAACCAGCTCCATTCTTCCCTCCCAGAGGACGTCCATGGAGAGGACGCGGTGGCAGAGGATTCCCACGATCCCGTCCATCCGGTGAGTTTACTGAAAAAATTCCATTCTGTCATACCGGTGGGGGGCAGGTTGAGACATTTTACCCATGCCTGGTCCATGATTACGGCAGACCCATGGGTTCTGGCCGTAGTCAACGGTTATTGCATAGAACTAACATCACAACCAAACAGGTTGGTGCCCCTAAATCCCATACATTTTTCAGAAGACAATGTGTATCTCATAGACAGAGAACTCCAGGACCTCATCGCAAAACGTGCGGTGATAGAGGTGGACCCCTGGTCCCCCGGGTTCGTGAGCAATCTCTTTTTGGTACGAAAAAAGGATGGGGGATACAGACCTGTGTCTTCAGCCCCTTGGTGCTTCACCAAAGTGATGAAACCGGTGATAGCCACCCTCCGCCGCAGGGGCGTACGGCTTATCATCTATCTCGACGACATACTTATCATGGCTCGTTCAAAGACGCAAGCCGAATTACACAAACACTGGACAGTGTCACTTTTGGAGAAATTGGGTTTCCTCATCAACCTCGACAAATCGGTTCTCCAACCGTCCCAAGTGGTGGAATTTTTAGGGTTCTCGGTGGACACCACACACGCGGTACTGCGTTTGCCCAGTGCCAAGCTGACCCTGATCCGGAAAGAAATCAATACGATTCTCCGGAAACGCCTCATTTCTCTGAGGACTCTTGCTCGCATGGTCGGCCTTTTGTCCGCTTCCATTCAAGCAATTTTCCCGGCTCCTCTACACTATCGGGCTCTCCAGCGGCTGAAAACCAGAGACCTGAGACAAGGCCTCCGCTACTCGGACAAAATCTCCCTTTGCCCGGATTCGGAGGCGGAATTACGTTGGTGGCTCCGATACGCGGTAGAATGGAACGGCAAGGCTATTTTCACGCCCCGACCAGACATCATTCTGGAATCAGACGCGAGCCGTCTAGGCTGGGGAGCTCGCTGTGGCCCTGTCTCCACTGGGGGGACATGGTCAGCGGAGGAAGCTACCCTTCATATCAACGCGTTAGAACTCCTGGCGGCATTTTTCGCCGTCAAGAGTTTTCTGTCACAGAGATCCAGATGTTGCGTTCTTATACGCATGGACAACGTGGCGGCAGTCCAATATGTCAATCGCCTGGGGGGATCGAGATCCAAAGTTCTGGCCAATATGGCATCAGAATTCTGGAATTTCTGCCTTTCACGCGACATCACTCCACTAGCGGAATATATTCCGGGAACTTCCAACGACGTGGCAGACTGGAACTCCCGTTACCTGACCGATACGAGCGACTGGACGCTGGACAGATCGGTGTTTCTAGCAATCCACACCTTGTGGGGCCCCTTTCACACGGACCTGTTCGCATCGAGGCTCAATCGCCAACTGCCCCGCTTTTACAGCTGGAGGCCGGATCCAGAAGCGATTGCGGCGGACGCACTTCTTCAGACATGGCCCGCAGGGTTACATTATGCGTTCCCTCCCTTCACCATGATAACCAGATTGCTCCTTCATGTAGCCAATCAGGCGGCCACGGTAGCCCTTATCACTCCGTGGTGGCCATCTCAACCATGGTTTCCCATGATTCTGGGGATGTCGATCGATTATCCCAGACTCCTCCCTCACTCGATCCGCCTGTTGACCAACCCTGTCGGGGAGGCTCACCCGCTAATTCTGGAAGGCAGATTGCCTCTGCTGGCATGGTTGGTCTCGGGACGTCAGACTCCAGTGATGGACTTTCATCTTCAGCTAGAGACCTTCTCGCCCTGGCCTGGGCCCCTGGGACTAGATCGGCATACCGATCTGCCTGGGGATTATGGGTTCGTTGGTGTGATCAACGACAAGTTGATCCCATTCGAGCTCCTGTGAACACGATTGTCAACTACCTGGCTGAAGCTTTTCACTCGGGAAAGGCATACAATTCACTTAATGTGTACAGGTCCGCTATTTCGGCATATCACCTTCCCGTAGAGTCTCTCCCTGTCGGGAGACACCCCTTGGTGTGTCGTCTCCTTCGCGGGGCTAGGCTTACCCGTCCTCCAAAACCTCGCTACCAATCCACTTGGGATGTGACCAAAGTACTTCAGCTATTTTCATCCTGGGAAGACAATCACCTGCTTTCTCTGCGAGATCTTTCCCTCAAGCTCACCATGTTGCTTTGCCTAGTGTCTATAAAAAGAGTTTCGGACGTCAGGGCCCTAGACGTTTCGCGGCGTCAATTTTCGCCAGAAGGGGTTAGGTTCTCGGTAGTGCGCAGAACCAAGACTCAACTTCATTCGGTTTTTTACCCGTTCTTTCCTTCTCACCCGCATCTTTGCGTTGTACGTTGCCTTCAAGCCTACGAATCGCGTACGGCGACTCTTCGCTCTCCTAACCTATCGCAATTGTTGGTCTCTTATGTGCGACCTCACCTTCCGGTGACTTCGGCCACTCTGGCCAGGTGGGTTCGTCTAGTAATGGAATTATCGGGCATAGATGTAACTTTGTTTGGCGCTCACTCGACCAGAGGGGCGATGGCCACTAAGGTGGTTTCCACGGGGGGTTCCTTATCGGACCTCCTATTGGCGGCCGACTGGTCGTCGGAATCTACCTTTCGGGAGTTTTACTTCAGGCCTGAATCCCATGTATCCTTGTCAGTTCTTACGCCCTAGTGTGGGTACCTAGTTATCGTACAAGCTGTTGTAATTTACTTACACTCGGTATATGTATGCATACTCTGATATTTTGTCCTCGTGTATAGAATACGTATGCTTAGCTTTAAACATGCAAGATATGAGCCTCCTGTCTGAAATATAATTCGAGATTTTCCTAGCTTGTGACGGAAAATATTGGTTATATGAAGACAGGAGGCGAGTATCTTCCCACCCTACCCTCCCTGTTATGGTCGTCTTGCTCTCGTTTTAGGTTACTGAACCGATCCGAGGGTATACCATTCGGACTTCCCAGATTCGTGTTGACTCCCCGTTGGGATGGTGTTTTGATTGGATCCTGGTTGAAGTTTCCCCAACAAGAGATGGCGACCCGTTCCTACGGATCCATTGAGAGAACTCATCGGTCTAATGCGGGGATACCGACCTCTGATGTTGGACTGTGGTCTGGTTTGTTCACACTGGCATCGCAGTCAGAAAGAGGAAGTACAAGGAAGTACTCAGCCTTCTTATAGGGTCTGTAGGGAGGAGGGGCCGTTACACTGAGGGCTGCTGGGAATTGTAGTCCCACACAGTTGTTCTTATGTTTATTCTTTTTAAAAAAGTTGTTTAAGATTCTGCTATGGGCATTAATAAAGAAAGATTAATGCAAGATACTCGCCTCCTGTCTTCATATAACCAATATTTTCCGTCACAAGCTAGGAAAATCTCGAATTATAGCTACTGTATGTCACATCAAGTGGGCTGCAGGGGGAGTCTCAAAACCACTATAGTAGTCTGTGTCACATGCAGGAATCACTTTCCTGTTCCAGTAGTGACTTGCCATCTTTACACTTGTGAACAGGTGATGGTTTCCCCTCTGTCCAGGAGGTGGCACTGTGTCATTATACAAATGGAGTGGAGTCTTTTAGGGGAAATGTCCCCTCGTGGACATTGGTGTGGATCAGGCCAACCAAAGAGTTCTCTGTTGCTAACCAACATTTTCATATTAGCAAAACAGGTTGAGAACATGAATCCAAGTCACGCTGCTGGTAACAGCATTTACCTACATACAATGTAAACCATCAGACTGGCATAATATTAAAGGGGTTGTAAAGGAAAAAAAAATTGTTTATAATAAGCATCCTTTACCTGCAGACATTCCTCTTTTCACTTCCTCATTGTTCGTTTTTGCTCAGAAGTTGCTCTATTTCTTCTCTGTTTTGTTCACTTCCTGCTTGTCTGATTTTACTGACCACCGTGAAGGGAGGCTTTACTGCGGTGGTCAGTAACGTGCTTGCCCCCTCCTGGGAACTACATCTGTGTGGCAGGATGCTCTCTACATGTTAGAGACTTCAAGGAGGTGTGAATTACTGGGCGTGCAGTAATTCATACTGGGAAATATAGTTCTTACATGAACAAGTGATGCAAACCAGGAAGTGAATGAGAGAACAGAAACTAGAACGCAGGAGGTGATATAGATGAAGGAATTTAATAGGTATTTACTTGTTTGTTAACAGAATCATTACACTATTCTGTCTGGCTACCTTGCAGACATTAATTTTAGGCAAAAATGTATTTTCCTTTACAACCCCTTTAAAGACTTCACAGACAAATATACATGTGCATACCTCCCAACGTTTTGAGATGGGAATGAGGGACACCTACTAGCAAACGTATGTAGGCATAGGACACACCCCCTTTCCACGCCTCTTAGGCTGCGTACACACGACCAAATACATCTGTTCAAATCGGTCTGACAGACCGATTTGAACAGATCTGTCTGCTGGGCTGTTTTGGTTTGATCGCTGTACACACGATCAAACCAAAATCCCCGCCGGCAGACAGCGCGGTGACGTGGCGGTGATGTTGACGCCGCCACGTCACCGCACCAGGAAGTAAAACACTTCCGCGCATGCATGTGCGAGCAGATATGTCTGCTGGTTAGCATGTCGGACGGACGGATTCCCAGCAGACAGATTTTAAAGCATGCTTTAAAATCTGTCGGCTGGCCAAATCTGTCTGTCCGCCCGTACACATGATCAAATCTGTCTGCTGAAACGGTCTGTCAGACCGTTTTTTAGCAGATAGATTTGATCGTGTGTACACGGCCTTAAAGTGGACATAACCCCCCAAAAAGCTTAATTAATTCCCTTGAGTGCTTTGTTTCCACTAATATTCCTTTATATTGGCTTTTAAAATTTACAAATGCAGCAATTTAGAATTTGGATGAAAAGTTTGGCACTGGAAAACACTTTTTTAAAGATGAAAAGTGCATTTTATATACAACTATATAGATCAGACCAAAATGAGGGACAAATGAGGAGGAATGAGGGACAGAGGGACATTGCTCCAAATCAGGGACAGTCCCTCGAAATCAGGGACAGTTGGGAGCTATGCATGTGTAGCACTATCCATCTAGAAGCCACTGGGTAGAATGAGTCCTAATTTTTTTTTTGCCTCAACCTGTTCTGAAAAACTTCAGCCCCTCTAAGACACCGAGTTGAGTGTACAAACATACATTTCACAGAAAATCAGTATAAGTAATAATTAGTAATCAAATGGAAGTGCTAAATCAATGAGAAGGGGAGAGAAAATGCATGTGAAGGGGTTTGAGTAAGAGAAAGAGCTCACTCCTTTGATGGTGTAGGTGAACAGTAGTGATTAGGTGTTGAAAAACATTGTTAATGTACAGTATTTTGTACAACTACATCAAGGAGTAGATGGTAGTGATTATAAGTTTGTAACTGCTCTATGGTAAACTCTATGGCCTGGATTCACAAAGCACTTACGCCGACGTATCTCGAGATGCGCCGGGTAAGTGTAAAGATGCGCCCTCGTATCTATGCGCCATACCCACAGAACAAGATACGCCTGAAAATAGGCTTCTTCCGACCAACGTAACTTTCCTACGCCGGTGTATCGTGGGCGCATATTTACGCTGGACGCATCTGGTGCGCCCATTGATTTTCTATTAAAATATGCAATATGCAAATATGCAGTGCGCGTAAGTTGTACGTCCGGCCTAAAGTTACCCCTCATAAAGCAGGGGTAAGTCAGCAGCAGACGTGCACAGGTCAGCTGGAGAGCAGCTACAGCAGCACCGTTACGGACGAGCTGAGTAACCACACTTTTAGGACAACACATCTGTATGCCAACATGCCAGGGGCAGCCATGGTCATAGCACTACTGCGTCTACAGGCATGGAGGAGGAGGGCATGGGAGAGGATATACCGAACGCGCATATGGAGGCAGGGAGCAATGGAGGTAGGGGGAGATTGGAGGCAGAGGGTGTTAGTGGTAGGGGATGATTGAAGGCAGGGGGTGTTGGTGGCACCGCAGAGGGGGATGTTGGCACTGCAGACGGTGGGGGATGGAGACAGGGGTTGTTGGTGGCACCACCGAGGGGGAAAGAGGCAGGGGACAATGGAGGCAGGGGGCCTGGGGGATATTGGAGGCAGAGGCAGAGGGAGATTGGGGCAGTGGGGAATTGGAGGAAGGGGAGATTGGAGGCAGGTGGAGTGTGTGGCACCGTAGAGGGGGGTGAAGGCAGGGGGTGATTGTGACAGAGGGGGGTGGAGGCAGGGGGTGATGTGACTAAATAATTTGCCCTTATTATATCGAAAATAACAAAAATATGTTTTTTTGCCTAAATATCTACCTTAAATCACATTGCTATTAGCGTACTTGTTTGTAGCCCAAATACTGAAATGTGCACCTAAAAATGTAATTTAGTAACTTTTGTGAAATGCCAGTAAAAGCGTGGCTGCGCCAGTAAATTTTGTGTGTCGTGCAAGTATATTTCAAACTGGTAGTTTGGCAACACTGGCTGGCAATGTAAACAGACTCTGTCCTGAATTTACTGTCTGCTGCTCTGCTAAGGTGTTGTCTGTCGATCAGCCTTAAGCAATGCTTTTCACTCTCATGTCTTTGGGTATATTCCATCCCTGAATAAAACTTTACAGGCATACAAGTATGTGTTACCCTATATTGGTTTATGTATAAAATGTCCTTTCACCAGAGGTTGGCAGTGTACCCACACTCTGGTTTCCAACCCATTAAAACTATAAAGCAGCTAACACAAAAAGTTGAAACCAAACACACACTGTATATATGATAGCAGCAAAAAGTGCAGTGCTTAATTATAGAACATGACTGCATAAATGTATATATAGTGAACACAAATTTTGTGCAAGTGAAAACTCATTATAGAAAGTATCAATCATCCACACACATAAGGATCCGTGCCAAATTGTGCATGTAAATTTGCTGTCAATCATCCAAACACTGTGATCAATCATATGCTTTGAGTAATCCTGATGTGCATTAAAAAGTCAACTAAATGATTTCTGATCATTCCAGTGTGCAAACAAACTGCGATATTCCCACTGGAAGAGTTTGTTAACCTGAGGAAATCCAGCAGTGATCAAATAGCCAATATGAACTGCTTACCAGGTTTTCATGACCCTCTGTTACTGACTGGTCAGGAGTGCTTGTGGAATATATCCCAAGTACCCAGGGTGAGCTTCACTCCTCTCACTTTGGTGTCGGGCTCTTAAAAAGATGAATGTAAAACAGGAAACCACCCTTATAATGTAGGAAATTTAGAATGGATTTATTTAAATATAAAAGTGAACATTCATATTAGACACATGAGTAACACTCTACCATAAAAGCTGCTGTTAAAAACAACGTTAATCCTCCAGTCAGCAGCTATTGTGGCTTCACCTACGCGCTTCGTCACAAAATGACATTGTCAAGGTCTTGCCAGAGGATTCAAATTCTCTTTAACTGCAGTTTTTAATGTGGGAGCAGTACAGATGTGTCTAATATCAGTGAATTATAATGCTCTTGTGCCAGAACACTTTAACTACTTTCTAACTGCTCACTGTAGATTTACTGCGAACGGAAGGCAAAAGCAAGCTGGACAGTGTACCTGTATGTCACCACCTGTCTTCCAGGTTTGGGACACGTATGCATGCACCCCCTGCTAAGTGCTGACCTGTGCTGTGATTGGACACAGCATGAGTTTGGCATCAGATTTTAACCAATGATTTTGGCTGAAATCAGCTGATCAGCTGTGTCCAATCACAGACAGAGTTCTGTGTTTACAAAACAGACAGACCAGAATGTAAAAGCAGCACATATTGCACACAGTACCCCTAGTTAGGCACACAGTTAGCCCCTTGATTGCCCCTAGATGTTAACCCCTTACCAGCCAGTGTCATTAGTACAGTGACAGTGTACAGTATTATCACTAATTGCTGTATTAGTGTCATTAGCATTGTCAGTTAGTGACCCTCCCAGACAATGTCTGTTAGCACCAGATTGCTGCCACCCTATTACAGTCCCACTACCATTCACTGATCCCTGCTATTACAGTATAGTGTCTATAGCTGCGTAAATTCCAGTTTATATACCATAAGTTGTAGACGCTATACCATTCACACAAACCAATTATTATACACTTATTGGGATTTTTTTACCAAAGGTATATAGCAGAATACATTTTAGCCTAAATTTATGTTTATTTTTATGACTTTTTATGTCATGTGTTTTATAACATTTAGTGAAAAATATAATTTTTTTCCCAATTTTTTTTTATTTTGCTTTATATAATATTAAAAAAAAAAAAAAACCTAGTGGTGATCAGATACCACCAAAAGAAAGCTCTACTTCTGTGAAAAAAATATATATAAATGTAATTTGTGTAAAGTGTTGCATGACTGAACAGTTGCCAGTTAAATCAGCACAGTACTGAATAGCAAAAATCGCCCTGGTAACGAGGGGGAGGTAAAACCTTCCGGAGGTCTAGTGATTAAAATGTATGCTTGAGTGCTCTTTTTGAGGCCTGCGGCTTGTGATCCATTAATTTCATAAATCTGCTCTGAAAAAACTATTGTCTGGTGGGAATTTTTTTTTCAAACCACTGAGTTCAGTGAGCTTGAGAAAAGTAATACCCAGGTTACAAGTGTGCGTAACCAGTCGATCAGTTTATCATTATTGGCTTTTTTGAGGGTTTTATGAGCTTTCTTTTTTCAGGGATTATGCTTTTTATGGTTGTCAATTTTAAAGTCTGTTGATAAATTGCTTGAGTGTTATAATTGTCAAAAAGAAAGAAGGACTGCTGCCCCCTTTTTTATTTATTTTTTCTGTTGATTTTAGGTTATCATCTCTCACTGTGGTCCCCAAAGAAGAACCCAGTAAATTTACAGTAGGTCAATCCATTATTTGTCATCTACTAAGGGCTCTTCTTTGGTGATCAAATGGTTGTTAGCTTTTTCTTACTGAAATACCCAAATTATTTTTAAGCTCTTTTTTTTTGTTATATTGTGTGGTCTAGAGGCCCTGTTGGTTAATTATAACATTACATCTGCTATTGCCCTGTTTTTTTTATATCAGACATTTTCCTATGGGGTGCTCACTGCCTTGTCTTTAATTGTCTTAAATAGATGGTCTGCTATGAGCACCCTGAGGGAGCAGTGTTTTCTTAATTAGATGATTTTCTGCCTATTGGGTATAGGAACCCTACTATTTGTCACAGTTGTAAGAGTTGTTCTGACATATCTCTCAACATTTTGAGATGGGAATGAGGGACACCTACTAGCAAATGTATGTTGGCATAGGACACATCCCTACCACACCCCCTTAAAAGAGAATTAACAAAAAAGGTTAATTAAATCCACAAGTTTTTTTTTACCACTACTATTCCTTTATATTGGCTTTTAAAATGTACAAATGCAGCAATTTAGAAATTGAATGAAAGGTTTAGCTCTGGGAAACACTTTTTGAAAAATAAGAAGTGCATTTTATATACAACTATATAGATCAGACCAAAATGAGGGACAAATGAGGAGGAAAGAGGGACAGAGGAACATTGTTCCAAATCAGGGACAGTCCCTCGAAATCAGAGACAGTTGGGAGATATGGTTCTGGTGTAATGGTTAGAGCTCCTGTCCATTTTATACAAGTTGGTGCGTTTGAGACTGTAAATTGGCAATTTATTATCTACTTTTCAGCATCTAATGAAGCATATTGTGTCCCTTTGGCTGCTGAAACACAGCTTTGCCTTGCACGCATTTGATCTCCTGGGTATTACTATTGATTCAACCAGGATGTAATTTTTAACTCCTGCATAAGCCATACATTTTTTAAGAACCTACTTATATTTAATGCTTGTCAGAAACAAGTACTGTATATTGTTCACGTAAATCATTAATTCTTGTTTTTTTTGGCTTTTGCATTATGCCTATGGGCATACAGTTCTCTAGTAGGCTGGAGCTTCTTATCTCAGGCCTTATAGTCCCTTATTTACATGTTGATCTTGTTAATAACATAAAAAAAAGGATCTGCTTATTTAGCACAAATGTAATTCTACTTACAATGTTAGCTCTACATGGCAGGAGGAATTTGTTTTAGAATATCATTTTCAATTTTTTACAGATGCAGCAGAATCTATTGGATTTGGTATTTTCTGGTCTGCAAATGGTGTGCAGAGGTTTGGCCAGATTATTGTATCTACCCTGGCTTTACTAAGAATATTACAACAATAAACATGCACAGGGGGTATTCCAGGTGTGTCTGGGCACACCCTAATGACTGCATGCAGTGCCGATTCCCCCTATTGCCTGGTCCCCCTATTTCCTGGTTCAAAATGCTGCTGGTTTCCCTACCCTCCTCTCCAATCGAGAGTTGGGGAAGGTGCTGGTAGACATATCATTTACTGGTCCCTTCCAAATATAAATGAACACAATGAACACTGTATGGTACCACAAGGAGACTCTCTTTTTTTATATAAATAAATGAAGTTTTATTAGTCTTTTACAAAATATGGTCACATTAGAGAAAGGTGAATGTATCAACGATGCATCAGAAAAAAACAGAGAGTAATGCCGCGTACACACGATCAGGCTTTTGCCTGGTCAAATCACATCGGAATTCTGATGGAATTCCATCAGAAAAACATAGAACATGTTCTTTATCTAAAGTCTGTTGGAATTCATCGGAATTTCCAATGAAAAAACTCAGATGGGGCTACACACGATCGAAAAATCCAATGGAATAAGTCCATTGGACTTTTTCCATTGGACATTACGATCGTGTGTACGGGGCATTTGACAATATATAAGGTGATTTAAAACAATCATTGTAAGAGAAGACTAGCTGGTCTAAGATGATGGTAGACTGTATGAGTGAATTGCATTAAACAAGGAAAATCAAGTGGTTACAAAAACAAATGATGGTTAAATTCACAATACATACTTGGGAGTATATTAATGTATCCAGTGAATAAACCTCAAACTGCTCATGTAACATAAGTACCACTGCACATATTTCTGTCTGGAGTGTTCATCCATGGATGTGCAACTGTTTAACCTGAAATACAAAAAGGACATATGTGACCTGTTTAATTGCTTTTGGCATTGCTCAAAGTAGAGATTAAAGCACATTCTTGTGTCCCAGAACATGGGGTGCAGGCTTGTCCTAATACCAATCCAGGGGGTTAGTCAATGTAAAGACTAGAGGATTGCTGCTACTCCCGACCAGCTCAGGTCTCCCGATTTGGTTCAAAGAATAAGTATGAGATTTGAAAAAAATAAACATATTGTACACACTCAAATTCACATATAAGCCCACTTTGCATCCAAGTCTGTGAACTAAGCAATCGTGTAACTGTTGATTACTCAGTTCTCTGGCTGCTCCGAGCATTGTCAGTCGCTGCTCTCTGCTCTGCTCCTCCAGTGTTCACTTAAGCATCAGACTGGGTATTTCTGTGGAAGCAGCTGGCCCTGGCTCTCAGACACACACAAGGTGAAGCCAGCTGTCAGTCAGCAGGCTGGATCCCAAGAAAATTCTCAGGATTCTTCATTAGCTTGGTACGGCTCTGCCCCCTCATATGATAGCAGGCAAACGCCCACTAATAACTGACTCTGGATCACAGGAGGACAAAAGTATTTCTGTGACCCTCAAGAGAAGTTTTACCAAAAAAAGCTTTGACCATACTTTTCTTTTAGGGAGTGGGCAGTACAGATAGATATGTTGAAGAGATCCAAGTTGTGTTTTGCAATGCCAATATCTGTCATTAGTTATATTAGATATATAGCACAGATATGTCTAGGATCTGATATCATTGGAAAGGTATTTTATATTAATGGTCCCTATAAAATGTAAATATTGAGGTTTTAGATGCCTGAGACCATATCACTTGACCTATTTCCAGAGTCTGCTCTTCTCCCTGGACCCTCAACCATTTTTCTATTTATGAGTGTTTATATTCAGCTTGAATAGGTAATGCAGTCATTGCTTTATATATATTCCAGATCAGTTCTTTGCAAGAGAAGACCATTAGAGAAATGTCCTCAATGGGAGTCAATTTAGAAAATTGTAGGGAGCTAGAAAGTGACTGGACATAGTGGTTCATTCACTGTAAATAAACAAAAAAATGCAAGTTTTGTGGGTCAAAGATTTCAATTTACTAGTTCTGACATCCACCAGGAGTTCAAAGTCATATAATACATTAGTCACCCAAGGTTAAGACATCTGTGAGGTCAAGATCCCCAGAATGAAATAGGTTAAATAATAAAGTGGTTAATAGGGACAAATCCATTGTCAATGGGTAATGGCATTTAGCATGAAACACCAGAGAGTAAAGGCCCATACACACAATCAGACTTTTCGACAACAGCGGTCCGACGGATGTGTTTTATCGGACAATCCTACCGTCTGTATGCTCCATCGAACAATTGTTGATGGTTTTTCAATGCACAAATGTTCGCTGTGCACGCTCTCAAACTTTTCAACAACAAATGTCCAATGGAGGATAATCCGACCGTGTGTACACAAGTCCATCGGACTAAAGTTCAAAGTACAAACACGCATGCTCAAAACCAATGCTAAACAACAATAGCAAAAGTTGCCAAAAGGGTGGTGGTAAAGAGCTGAAAAACCATGTGATTTGGTGAAAGTTGACTAAAAATGTTTTGCCGTGTGAATGCAGAATAAGTTCACGGCCAATGCCCATTCAGACAAAAATCCACAGAAAAGTCAGATGGAAGTCCGATCGTGTGTATGAGGCTTTAAACAACCTAGATGGATCCTTGTCCATATTGCTACTCCTTAACCACTTAAGGACCGCCTACTGCACATATACGTCGGCAGAATGGCACGGCTGGGCACATCAACGTATATATACGTTGGTTTTAGTACCCAGTCGTGGGTCATGGGCACGCGCCCGCGGCGCACTCCCGTGACCCAGTCCGAAGCTCCAGGACCGGGACCGCGGGACTCGCGGACCCAATCGCTGCTGCAGTGCGGCGATCCGTCCCTGGAGCTGAAGAACGGGGAGAGCCGTGTGTAAACATGGCTTCCCCATGCTTCACTGTGGCCGCAGCATCGATCACGTCATCCCTGTTATAGGGGGACGTGATCGATGACGTCACACCTACAGCCACACCTCCCTACAGTTGTAAACACACACAGGGAACACTCAAAGTCACAGCGCCCCCTTGTGGTTAACTCCCAAACTGCAACTGTCATTTTCACAGTAAACAATGCAATTTAAATGCATTTTTTGCTGTGAAAAGGACAATTGTCCCAAAAATGTGTCAAAATTGTCCGAAGTGTCCGCCATAATGTCGCAGTCACAAAAAAAATCGCTGATCGCCGCTATTAGTAGTAAAAAAAAAAACTAATAAAAATGCAATAAAACTATCCCTTATTTTGTAAACGCTATAAATTTTGTGAAAACTAACCGATAAACGCTTATTGCGATTTTTTTTACCAAAAATAGGTAGAAGAATACGTATCGGCCTAAACTGAGGAAAAAAAAAGTTGTTTTATATATTTTTGGGGGATATTTATTATAGCAAAAAGTAAAAAATATTGCATTTTTTTTTAAATTGTCGCTCTATTTTTGTTTATAGCGCAAAAAATAAAAACAGCAGAGGTGATCAAATACCACCAAAAGAAAGCTCTATTTGTGGGGAAAAAAGGACACCAATTTTGTTTGGGAGCCACGTCGCACGACCGCGCAATTGTCAGTTATAACGATGCAGTGCCGAATCACAAAAAGGGGCAAGGTCCTTTACCTGCATTTTGGTCCGGGTCTTAAGTGGTTAAATCTAAATTGGGTTGAATTGGCACAGCTTCTTCACCTCGGTCCAAATGCATACAACAAAAGCCAGGAGACCAGTGCCTGCAAACTAGCCACTTGGTAATATTTTATTACATTTGGGAATGCTATCCCCTGTACCCCAGCTACAATTTGAGAGACTGATCTCGAGAGCCTGTATTTATTTCCCCAGGAAACATCTACATGAATAAGCCATGATTAGGGCCTAATGGCTGAAACGCATTGGTGTATTATGGCTATTTTTCACCAGTATTTATTAAGGCTTCTTTCTAGCCGATTTTTTGTTTCTAACATCTAAAAGGTAACTTTGTATCCTTTTAATACAGGGGGTGGGCACTGGCGATGTCTCAAAAATGTATAATAATTTGGGATAAAATAGCTATTTTGATGTTCCCTATATGACAAAAAAAGGAGATGAGGTGGATTTTCCACTGAAATAGGGAATTTACCTTAGAGGGACAGAAAGTTATCTGCGCATAAGTGAGCTTTGTTTGAGGCATATTATGTACATTTTTATCTCCTAATAATAACCATGGAAAACAGATGAGCTAAAATACATAAAGATTAAAAATAGTAGGCAGTACATTGACCCTTAAATTAATTTTAGGACACACAGCATGTTACTTTTTTATATAGAAGTATTTCTTATATTAGTATTTCTAATTTGTGCCAAATTAGTTGTTAAACAACTGTGCAATATTTTGTCCTTGCATCTTAATGTCCATATGTGCTCAAATGTGTTAAATATGTCATTAAAACCCTAATGTGTTCAGTGAAGACTTAAAAATAGCCACTAGCAAATGAGAATGGAACAGCTCTGAGTTGATCTTAAAAGTGTGCACAGGAGATTTAGGAAGAACTGCTTTTTTGGTCATGTAATAGGAAAGATTACTTTGATCTCCCAGACACTTCACTTTTCCCATTAAGCCCAGCCTGCAAGCAGGAAGTCAAAAGAATGAGGTCTTTGCATTATATTTAAAAAATGGTGTTGCTGCCACTTAAATGTGACAGTTAACCATTATTTGCACAGATAACAAAGAAGAAATGTGGCATTCAGGTAAGATGCTTTTATCGTATTATGAGCTGAATATGCCATATGTCTATTGTCACAGGAAATAAGATAAATGGCACAGGGAGCCTTTCACCAAGTGCTAGACCTGTCATACTGATCTAGAATCCCATATTGTGCATTTGATGGAAATGTATGGAGACTACAGTTATAGATAAACACAAACAAGAAGCTGGTAGTTAAATGAGCTCCATTAGTACCTTGAAAAATTTACCTTGATCAGCCATGACTTTATGACCACCCACCTAAAACTGAGTAGGTCCCTCTTTTTCCACCACAACAGCCCTTTATTCTGCCAAAACAGCCCTCACCCATCCAACCATAGATACCACTAGACCTCTGAAGGTATGCTGTCATATCTGGCACCAAGCTGTCAGGAGCAAATCCTTTAAAGGGGTTGTAAAGGTAAAAGTTTTTTCACCTTAATGCATTCTATGGATTAAGGTGAAAAAACTTCCGACAATACCGCCCCCCCTCCAGCCCCCCGTTATACTTACCTGACCCCTTGAAAGTCCCGTGCTCGGCCCCAACATCCTCTTTGCCACTCAGCATGGACGTTGATTGGCTAGAGCGGATGGATTGAAAGCTGCGCAGCCATTGGGTGGCGCTGCTGTCAATTACATCCAATGATGCGGCGCGCCGAGGGGTGGGGCCAAGTGATACGGTGAGGGGCTATGGCCATTGCTGTATCACAGGAGCACACCCACAAGGACTCCACACAATGCGAGGGAGCTTGCATGACTGTGTGGAGTTCTTGCAGGGAGGACCAGGAACAGCCGCCGCGGGACCCCAGAAGACGTGGATTGGGGCCAATCTGTGCAAAACTAGCTGCACAATGGAGGTAAGTATAACATGTTTGTTATTTAAAAAAAAAATATTTACAACCCCTGTAAGTACTGTAAGGCCCCGTACACATGACCGTTTTCCTCAACAAAATCCATCAAGAAACTTGGTGGCAGAGCTTTTTTGCCGAGGAAAATGGTTGTGTGTATGTTTTTCGTCCTCTTTTTTCTCGTCGGGAGTCTCAATTTCCTCGTCATGTTTTTCTCGTTGGGCTGGTTTGCGTTGAGAAACGCGTTTGTGTGTATGCTTAGAAACCCATGCATGTATAAAGTATGAGACGGGAGTGCACCTTTCGTAAATGTAGCGTTCGTAATAGAGATAGCACATTTGTCACGCTGTAACAGACTGAAAAGCACAAATCGTCTCCTACCAAACTTTTACTAACAAGCGGCCGGTAACACGAGATTAGCAAAAGCAGCCCCAAGGGTGGCGCCAGTGGAATCAAACTTCCCCTTTATAATGTCGTCGTACGTGTTGTATGTCACCGCGTTTGAGAATGACAAGATTTTGTCTTGAGAGTGTGTACGCAAAGTAAGCTTGACAGGATTCTTGACAAGCCTGACAAGAAACTCGTCAAGAACGATGTTTCTTTTACGACAAGATTCTCGGTCGTGTGTACGAGGCCTCAGTGAGGAAGCTCAATGGATTAGACCTGTTTTCCCAGCACATTCCAGAGATGACTAACTGAGATCTGGATCTGAGATCTGAGGCCTCATCAACACCTCAAACTCATTGTTGTGTTCTTCAAACAACTCTTGAACCATGTTTGCAGTGTGGCAGGGCACATTATCCTGCAAAAAGATGCCACTGCCATAAGGGAATACCATTTTCATGAAGAAATGTACTGAGTCAGCAACAATGTTTAGGTAGGTGGTACATGACCTCCACATGAATGGCAGGACCCAAGGTTTTCACAGCAGAACATCACCTAAAGCAACATACTTCCTCTGCTGGCTTAGTTTTTCCTATAGTATAGTGCATCCTGGTGCCATCTCTTCTCCAGGTAAGCGACATACAGGGATTTTTGACACCCTAGGCCAAACTTAATTTTGCCGTGTCCCCCCCCCCCCCCGGCTCCACCCCTGACTCCAGCCTCTTTTCCCTGCCTATGTAAACCCCACCTTTTTAATGAAGCACCAATCAAATGCAGCCTCACCAGAGCCCATTAAATGCAGCCTCATCGGCGCCCATCAAATGCAGCCTTACCAGCTCCCATCAATGCAGCCTACCAGCGCCCATCAAATGCAGCCTCACCAGGGCCCATCAAATGCAGCCTACCAGCGCTCATCAATGCAGCCTACCAGTGCCCATCAATGCAGCCTCACCAGCGACCTTCAAATGCAGCCTCACGAGAGCCTATCAAATCAGCCTCACCAGCACCCATCAAATGTAGCCTCACCAGCACCCATCAAATGTAGCCTCAGCAGCGCCCATCAAATGCAGCCTCACCAGCGCCCATCAAATGCAGCCTACCAGAGCCCATCAATGATCAATGAATGTTTGCTTGCTTTCATTCATTCGGGAGTCGGGACATAGACACAGTCCTCCACCGCTGCTGTGCCTCTGACACTATGTGCAATTGGAGTGGCGGCTGCCTGCTGATGCTGAGACTTAAAGGGTCACTAAAGGAAAAACATTTTTTAGCTAAATATCCTTCTTTACCTTAATGCAGTGCTGTTTTCATGTTCTCATTGTTCGGTTTTTGCTTTGAAGTTGCTGTAATTCTGCTCTGATCTCCACACTTCCTGCTTGTCTAGCTCCTTATGAAAAATCTCATGGCAGCTGTTCACTGTGGTCTAAGCTGTGTGTCTAAAACTCCTCAGAACCAATTAGATTAATTTTAAAAACAAAACACTGCCATGGGTTTGTTTGTTTTTGTTCTGTGTGTCTTCTGTACTTCACAGAAACTTGAAAACAGTTTAAAAACGAAAGTGAAACTAGAGGCACGTTATATGATTGATTTTTTATCTATTTTAAATCATTTTTAAAAGGAATCAGTTAACTTTTATGTCTCTATACCCTGTAAACAGATGTTTTCCTTTAGTGACCCTTTAATTGCTTGCTGCAGAGAGAGTAGGAACACCAGTGGCTGGGGCGCCCTAGGCAGCAGGGAGTTCTAGGCGGCTGCCTAGTTTGCCTATTGTTAGATCCGGCCCTACATACACGCACCCGGCCATCCATATGATGGAAAAGAAAATGATTCATTAGACCAGGCCACCTTCTTCTATTGCTCTGTGGCCCAGTTCTGATCTTTGTGTGCCCATTTTAGGTGCTTTTGGCTGTGGACACGGGTCAGCATGGACACCCTGACTGGTCTGCAGCTACACAGCCCCATACACAACTGCAATGCCCATTTTTGTCTGTTTTCACCACATCAACTTCAGGGAAAACGTGTTTACCTGCTGACTAATATATCCCATCGACTTTCAGATGCCATTATAATTAGATAATCAATATTATTCACTTAACCTGTCAGTGGTCATAAAGTTATGGCTGTTCGATGTATGTACTGTCAAATCATGACATACAGCCCTAAAATATCTAACTTCTATATTGTTCAATACAGTAAAAATAGCTCAACAACTAGTTTTCCTTTTAATCCTTCTGGTGGCTTGATGAGTGAGAAATTACTCATTTAAATACCACTGCCACCAGCTTTTAACTATAATATAATGATAATTAAGCTTTTTTCTGTGCACAGTTTGATGCTGATGCAGCTGCCTGGAGCCTTGGCATTTATTGAGTGCAAAGTAGTCATTTATAGTTCTTTGTGCACTTAGAAGTCATCTTCATTATCCAGTGAATCTGAAATACAGAACAAATATATCAACTACTGAGTTCCTACACAGTCTTAGAAGCGAGAGAGCCCTGAGCCCCCTTCTATGCATCGTACATCTCCCCTCTAGTAATCGTACTCATTTCATTGATTACTCACCCTTTTATATTAATTCTGGTAGTGTCCGTTCATTGACTACTCACCCTTTTATATTAATTCCGGTAGTGTCCGTTCATTGACTACTCACCCTTTTATATTAATTCAGGTAGTGTCCGTTCATTGACTACTCACTCTTTTATATTAATTCTGGTAGTGTCCGTTCATTGACTACTCACCCTTTTATATTAATTCCGGTAGTGTCCGTTCATTGACTACTCACTCTTTTATATTAATTCCGGTAGTGTCCGTTCATTGACTACTCACCCTTTTATATTAATTCCGGTAGTGTCCGTTCATTGACTACTCACCCTTTTATATTAATTCCGGTAGTGTCCGTTCATTGACTACTCACTCTTTTATATTAATTCCGGTAGTGTCCGTTCATTGACTACTCACCCTTTTATATTAATTCCGGTAGTGTCCGTTCATTGACTACTCACTCTTTTATATTAATTCCGGTAGTGTCCGTTCATTGACTACTCACCCTTTTATATTAATTCCGGTAGTGTCCGTTCATTGACTACTCACCCTTTTATATTAATTCCGGTAGTGTCCGTTCATTGACTACTCACTCTTTTATATTAATTCCGGTAGTGTCCGTTCATTGACTACTCACCCTTTTATATTAATTCCGGTAGTGTCCGTTCATTGACTACTCACCCTTTTATATTAATTCCGGTAGTGTCCGTTCATTGACTACTCACTCTTTTATATTAATTCCGGTAGTGTCCGTTCATTGACTACTCACCCTTTTATATTAATTCCGGTAGTGTCCTTTCATTGACTAACAACTGATGTACAAAATCACCTCTGTTGTTATTGGATATTTCTGTTGATGTTACTTGTCATATCAATTAACACAATGGTGTTATTTTAATTAAAGTGAGTAGCCTTGGAACTCCCACGAGCCTTTAGCGAGGAGAAAAGCTTGTACCAGGAAACCTTGAATCTCATAAAAGGTTTGTAAAGATGCCCGGTGAGCGTTTCATAGAAGAGAAATTAACTTGGCTCGGAAAAACATAAATATGCATAAATGTACAATAGATATAGTTTCAAGTACATCTTGCAAAGTGCTGTATTTACTGGATGACTTTGCCGTAGAAAGCCAACCAACAGATAAATATTGATAGCAACACATTCTGGAAACAATGCTCAGTTCTAAATATTTTAGCTTGTGTGATGATTTCTAGAAGCACTGCATGTGTTGGTGTTATTCCCCGACTCGCCTGATCTAGTCCTCAAGGAACACTCATGTCTGAAGATTTATAGATGTCTATTGTCATTACAGAAATCTTTGCTGTTTTTTGTTCTACCATAAACTGGTTACATAATAAGGATAACCCTGACATGACTTCTAGTATGAGAATCAGACACACAGATGATTGAACGCCTTGTACTTGCAAGGATTTCCTTGAAACATGACCTGTTATTTGTTCCCACTTAAACAATTTGAAAGCAAGTTAAATGCAAAGGTAAAGACATATTGCAGTTTTTATACACTAAGTGCCTGGTACTTAAAGGGGTTGTAAAGGTAAAAAATGTTTCCCTAAATGGCGTCCTTTACCTTGGTGCAGTCCTCCTTCACCTACCTCATCCTTCGATTTTGCTTTTAAATGTCCTTATTTCTTCTGAGAAATCCTCACTTCCTGTTCTTCTGTCTGTAACTCAACACAGTAATGCGAGGATTTCTCCCTGGTGTGGAGAAAGCCTCTTGAGGGGGGAGGGGCTGAGCAGGAATGTCAGGATGCCCACTAACACACACCTCTTTTCTCTATCTGCAAACCAGAGAGCATCCTGACCCTCCTGCTCGCCCCCTCCCCCTCAAGAGGCTTTCTCCACACATGGGAGAAAGCCTTGCATTACTGTGTGTAGTTACAGACAGAAGAACAAGAAGTGAGGATTTCTCAGAAGAAATAAGGACATTTAAAAGCAAAATGGAAGGATGAGGTAAGTGAAGGAGGACTGCACTAAGGTAGAGCAAGCTATTTAGGGAAAAACATGTTTACCTTTACAACCCCTTTAATAGGAAATTACAAGTATTTTAGTGGTTTAGTATGAAATTATTTAGGTACATGGGAATAGCCATATTTGCCCATCACTTTGGATTGAGAAGCAAAGGGTTAGAACCTCTGTCTGCCATTTATTGATGTCTATCTCACTACTATCTCCCCTCACTTCTTACTTCTCAGGAATTGATGGGAAATCTTTTTAGTGGGGACATAGAAAAAAACACATTTTGTAGACATGGGGATGGGCAAAACCTCTGACAGCTAATTACCGTCAAAAATTGGTGGATGACTTAAAACAGTAATGCCACGTACACACATTCGGAAATTCCGACAAGAAAAACTTGGATTTTTTCTGACGGAATGTTGGCTCAAACTTGTGTTGCATACACACGGTCACACAACGAGCCGAGATCAATGAAGTTTAATAGGCAGGTCGGCTCTTTTGATTGATTCTGAGCATGCGTGTTTTTTTGCTCGTCGGAATTGCATACAGAAGAGCAGATTTTCTCATGGGAACTTTTTCCGATGGCAAAATAGAGAACCTGCTCTGAATCTTTTATTGGCAAAAACTACGACAGCAAAAAGCCCGATGGAGAATACCCACGGTCAGAATTTCTGACCAAAAGCTCACATCGGACTTTTCTTGTCGGAATTTCCAATCGTGAGTACGCGGCATTAGTTGCAACATTCTCACTAACGTGATAAAAAATACACAACAAAATAATATAAATATTAATAATAAAGAACTACCTTGATAGTGCTACTGATCAGGCAATAGCTGTTCAAAATATCAATTCCTCATCAAAGTGTTAACATCCTATTAGTCCAAAAGTTTCCAAAGATATATAGTGACTTCTGTAAAACAATTCACTCCAAACACGTGCCACACACCAATATTACAATGGGTGATTCAAACAACTCTAGGTGCAGTGCCTGCTCACCTCCACAGAAGACCACCATGAGTCAAATCAAGCCTTGATTGTATGGATCCTGAGTAATCCCCAATGGGAATATAAGCCATGTCCTGGAACCACAACACTGCTCTCCAGACACCTGGGACTGCTCCTTAGTATGCCACTCAAAGTGAATGAGAGATGATCATAGCGCAACAATGCTAATATAAAGGTTTTATTTAACATATAAAACAACACTCACATGTGCAGACTGGAATATTTTGTTTCGTTTTTCGTTTTCGTCCAGAAAATAAATTTATTTCGTTACTCCCGAAAATCGTTTTGATTTATTTCGTTTTCGTCTGGAAATTTTTCGTCCGAAAACGACGATTTTCGGTGACGACAGAAATTCGACAAAGCATCGAAAATCGTCGTTCTGAATACAGGGAATATACCTATTCCCTGTATTCAGAACGACGATTTTCGATGACTTTGTGAAATTGAAAGACGGAAATTCGACAAAGCATCGAAAATCATCGGATCTGAACGAAAACGAAAATAAAGCATTTTTTATGTCGGATCTTTCGGTTTTTGTTTCTTGCGCTTTCGTTTGTTAAAACGATATCGAAAATACCCGATTTTCGGACGAAAATGCATTGTAACGAAAACGAATGCACATGTCTAATTTACAATATCTTGTATCTTGTAGTAACAAAACACATTGGAGAACTTGCTTCCTCTGCGCTGCTTCTGGGTATATGAGACACCGGAAGTGACATCACCGGCTTACCCCGACGCGTTGCGTCACTGGTCACATGGTTTTCTCAACGAAAGGCATTAATAAAATTCAACTTTTCAAACTTTGTTTATTTTGTCTTTTGGTGTTAAAGGCCTAAAACAAACTGTCGGGTTACTGTATATGCACCTACGGTGGTGTATAAATCAAGTTTATTAAAAATTAGGTTTCTTATACACTGCTGTGGGTGCACATGCAGTAGTTACAATTGGCCCTGCCCCCTGCCACCTTCTTCCCCACCCACCAATGTATAAACGCTGGCTGTTTGTGAATGCATGGGTTGTCTGACAAAGAGGGCGGGGCCCGACATCAGAGGTTGGACTTGACAGCTCCACTGCACTCTGTACAAGGAATTATTGAACCTTGTACTCTGTACAACGCATTCCTGAACCTGAACATTGCACTCTCCACAACACACTCCTCAACCTTGCACTCTGTACAACACACTCCTGAACATAGCACTCTGTAAGACATGCACTCCTGAACCTTGCACTCTGTACGTAAAGCATTCTTAAACCTAGCACTCTGCACATAACGCATTCCTGAACATTTCACTCTGTACAACACACTCCTGAACCTTGCACTCTGTACAAAATGCATTCCTGAACCTTGCACTTTGTACATAGCATACTCCTGAGCCCTGCACTCTGTATGTAGCATCTCCCTGAACCCTGCACATAGCATCCTCCTGAACCCTGTGCGTAGCATTCTCCTGAACCCTGCACCCTCCACATAGCACCCTCTGGAAACCTGCTCCCTGCAAATAGCATCCTCCTGAACTGTGCTTGGGAGAACACACATCCACAAATCTGCAGTGTTTCCCAAACGCAAGGTCCTATGTTTTTTTTTTCCTCTTTAAGAACTGTCCCTTGTTCGAATATAATACACATGTTCTTGTATTCCAATCAATATAATCCTAGTCCATACCTCCCTTCCTTTTAAATACTATTTTTTAACAACTGTTTTTAATAATCAATTCCGAATTAATTGCCTAATTGTCCCTTTTAATTAATTAATTAATTAATTAATTCTCTCATTAACCACTTAAGACCCGGGCCAAAATGCAGGTAAAGGACCTTGCCCCTTTTTGCGATTCGGCACTGCGTCGTTTTAACTGACAATTGCGCGGTCGTGCGACATGGCTCACCAAACAAAATTGGCGTCCTTTTTTCCCCACAAATAGAGCTCTCTTTTGGTGGTATTTGATCACCTCTGCGGTTTTTATTTTTTGTACTATAAACAAAAATAGAGCGACAATTTAAAAAAAATTCAATATTTTTTACTTTTTGCTATAATAAATATCCCCCAAAAATATATAAAAAAACTTTTTTTTTCCCTCAGTTTAGGCCGATACGTATTCTTCTACATATTTTTGTAAAAAAAAAAAACGCAATAAGCGTTTGTCGGTTGGTTTTCGCAACATTTATAGCGTTTACAAAATAAGGGATAGTTTTATTGCATTTTTATTAATTTTTTTTTTTACTACTAATAGCGGCGATCAGCGATTTTTTTCGTGACTGCGACATTATGGCGGACACTTCGGACAATTTTGACACATTTTTGGGACCATTGTCATTTTCACTGCAAAAAATGCATTTAAATTGCATTGTTTACTGTGGAAATGACAGTTGCAGTTTGGGAGTTAACCACAGGGGGCGCTGTGACTTTGAGTGTTCCCTGTGTGTTTACAACTGTAGGGGGGTGTGGCTGTAGGTGTGACGTCATCAATCGCGTCCCCCTATAACAGGGATGACGCGATCGATGCTGCAGCCACAGAGAAGCACGGGGAAGCCGTGTTTACACACGGCTCTCCCCGTTCTTCAGCTCCAGGGACGGATCGCCGCACTGCAGCGGCGATCAGGTCCGCAAATCCCGCGGTCCCGGTCCTGGAGCTTCGGACCGGGCCACGGGAGCGTGCCGCGGGCGCGCGCCCGTGACCCACGGCTGGGTACTAAAATCAACGTAAATATACGTTGATGTGCCCAGCCGTGCCATTCTGCCGACGTAAATGTGCAGTAGGCGGTCCTTAAGTGGTTAAAAATCATTAAATTTATAACATTTTGTTGTTTACATATTTAATTATCAATCCTTGCTTGGAATGTGTGTGCAAATGTGCTGAGTACCGTGGCCTAACAACAGGCATATTTGTGTTCGTTTTCATGTCCATATGTGTGGTTCACTTTTCTGGCTCATTCTTTGATTGATGGGTCTGCCGTCCTATTTCGCTCTCTCCTCCAGCCCTTTTTTCACTATAAGACTGTTAGACATGTTAGCCAATTATGGTCTGAAGAAGAGGCTGTTGCTTCAAAATGCATTGCCGCCCCCTTTACGTCTGAACAGCAATCATCTACTTCCTGTGACATCACGTCTGGCCTAACGCTGTAATCAGGCCGCGTACACACGACTGGTTTCCTCTGCAGAATTCAGCAAGAAACTCGATGGGAGGCGTATTCTGCCAAGGAAACCGGTCGTGTGTACACTTTTCGCCGAGAAACCCGTCGAGGAACTCGTCGAGCCAAAAAGAGAGCATGTTCTCTATTTACTCGATGGGCAATGGGAAAATTTGGCTCGACAAGTCCATTGACTGCCGAACAAGGAACTCGACGAGGAAAACGATGTGTTTCGCCCGACGAGTTTCTCGATCGTGAGTACGTGGCCTCAGTTGCTTTCTGCTTCCTGGTTTCTGGCTTTTGGCTTTTGGATCCATTACTAGTGTTGCTATTGCATATTCGAGTATTCGCGAATAACTCGAATATCACGGCGAATATTTACTATTTCGAATATTCGTATTTTTTTTCGCAATCAATTTCGCAATCAATTTCGCATTCGCACTAGCGAAATTTCGCATTAGCGAAATTTCGCATTTTTTTTTTCGTGATATTCGTGATATTTTATAAAAAAAAAAAAAATTGCGAATTTTTTTTTTAAAATAAAATATAGCGAATATTCGTAAATATCGAATATTCGTGATATTTTATCCAAAAAAAAAATAGCGAAATTTCGCATTGGCGAAATTTCGAATTATTATTTATTTTTTTATAAAATATTGCGAATATTCGTAAATATCGAATATTCGTGATATTTTATCCCCAAAAAAATAGCGAAATTTCGCATTGACGAAATTTCGCATTGGCGAAATTTCGCAATTTTTTTTTTCTTTTTTATAAAATATCACGAATATTCGATATAAACGAATATTCGCGAATATTCTTCGAAATATTCGCGAAATATCGCGAAATCGAATATGGCGTATTCCGCTCATCACTATCCATTACATACACCACCTGTGTTCTAGGCTACCACAGCTGTCGGGATGCTTTGGAGAGGCTCCATGCCATTTTGATCCATCTATCTTATGAGTTGCCATTAGTTTTTAACAATAAACCCACAATTTAATGCTGCACTTAGTCTGGCGCCCCTCTGTTCCTGCTTTTCCTACAGAGTCCCATGCTTCACTCTAAGGCCACGTACACATGACCGAGAAACTTGTCTGGCGAAACACATCGTTTTCCTTGTCGAGTTCCTTGTTCGCAAGTCAAAAAACGTGTTGAGCCAAATTTTTCAATCGACGGGTTTCTCAGCGAAAAGTGTACACACGACCGGTTTCCTCGGCAGAATACGTCTCCAATCGAGTTTCTTGCTGAATTCTGCCGAGGAAACCGGTCGTGTGTACGCTGCCTTAGTGTGCTGCCTTCTAGTGCTGATTGGAAAACTTAATGGACTAATTCATGGACTATATGATTTACTGTGTGTGTATTCTCATATATATGTATGAGCATATGGTTATATGTACATGTGTGTGTATATATTTGTGCAGTTTCGATTATTCCAGTTGTCATATAATTTTACCTAAATTACATCAGTCTAGCGCCACTGTTTACCACTCCGCTTTTTTTTGTAATCCATAGGATGCCTGATCCTCAAGAGTAGTGTCTTTGAGGGCAGTGCAAGAGAGAGGTTAAGTATTACAGCCAAAACTGCACTTTTTGTTTTACTACCTGCTGGGTAATTTATAAAAAAAAAATATTTTGGACATTATTTACTTTGCGTTATGGACCTGCAACATGTATGAAACAAGTGAAATATGAAAGAAGGCAAAGCTACTGAAAGTGTCAATAGAGCATACATAACCGCTTAACGACCGCCGCATGTGTATATACGTCCACAGAATGGCACGTACAGGCAGATCGGGACCCCCCCCCCCCCCGCTACATGCGGCAGTCGGTAAGCCTCTGGGAGCGATCCGGGATGAGGGGGCGGCTGTTCGTTTCTGTCTGCCCCCTCGCGATCGCTCCCAGTGAATCGCCCTCCCTCTGCCGCCCTATGCCTGTGTAATGTAAACACAGGCAGAGGAAGTGATGTCACCTCTCCTCTCTGCGGTATTTTCGTTCCGGCGAGAGGAGAGAAGACATCACAAGTGAGTTGCACAACACTACACTGACACCAGTACACATAGGCACACTTAACCCCCGCCCCCCCCCCCCAGCCCCCTATCACAGTGTCACTAATAGCAGTGATCATATATTTACTGATCACTCCATTTAGTGTCAGTGTGACAGTTAGTGTGACAGGCAGTTAGTGTTAGGTCCAGGGTAGCCCCCTACCCCCCCTAATAAAGGTTTAACCCCTTGATTACCGCCCTAGTTAACCCTTTCACCCCCTATTGCCAGTGTCACTAAGCGATTGGTTTTCTGATCGCGGTATTAGTGTCACTGTTGCTGCTAGGTAGCTAGTTTTTTTTATATTGCGATTTTTTTTACTAAAGACATGTGGCTGAATACATTTTGGCCTAAATGTTTGACTACAATTTAGTTTATTTGATTTTTCTTATAACAAAAAGTAGAAAATATCATTTTTTTTCAAAATTTTCGGTCTTTTTCCGTTTATATCACAAAAAATAAAAATCGCAGAGGCAATCAAATACCATCAAAAGAAAGCTCTATTTGTGGGAAGAAAGGGACGCAATTTTTGTTTCGGTAGAACATTGCATGACCGCGCAATTACCAGTTAAAGCAGCGCAGTGCCAAATTGTAAAAACACCTTTGGGCATTTAGCAGCATATTGGTCCGGGGCTTAAGTGGATAAATAAATGTAATATTCCTACATACAATGAGAAGTCAAGATTACTTCTTAGTTTCTAGTGATGAGCCCGAATTCCAAACATTACGGGCGTTTGCGGCAAATTTGAGCGCTGCAGAACACCCCATAATGCACTGTGAGATCACAGTGCATTGGCATCTTATGATTAGCCAAAGCATGCACCTGACCTGCATGTTTTGGCCAATCACAGTGCGCTCTGCTGAGAGAGCCATAATTGGCCAAAAGCAGGGCGCCTTTGGCCAAGATTGCAAATTGGACATAATGTTACACAACTCCAAAAATGGGCTGGTCAAAATTCTTGGCACCCTTTTAAAATTGTAGATAAATAGGATTGTTTCAAGCATGTGATGTTCCTTTAAACTCACCTGGGGCAAGTAACAGGTGTGGGCAATATACAAATCACACCTGAAAGCAGATAAAAAGGAGAGAAGTTCATTTTGTCTTTGCATTGCGTGTCTGTGTATGCCACACTAAGCATGGACAACAGAAAGAGGAGAAGAGAACTGTCTGAGGACTTGAGAACCAAAATTGTGGAAAAATATCAACAATCTCAAGTCCATCTCCAGAGATCTAGATTTGCATTTGTCCACAGTGCGCAACATTATCAAGACGTTTGCAACCCATGGCACTGTAGCTAATCTCTCTGGGCGTGGATGGAAGAGAAAAATTGATGAAAGGATGCAACGCAGGATAGTCCGGATGGTGGATAAGCAGCCCCAAACAAGTTACAAAGAAATTCAAGCTGTCCTGCAGGCTCAGGGAGCATCAGTGTCAGCGCAAACTATCCATCGACATTTAAAAGAAATTAAACGCTATGGCAGGAGACCCAGGAGGACCCCACTGCTGGAACAGAGACATAAAAAAGCAAGACTACAGTTTGCCAACATGTACTTGAGTAAGCCAAGATCCTTCTGGGAAAACATCTTGTGGACAGATGCAAACAAGATAGAACTTTTTGGTAAAGGGGGGGAGGGGGTAAAGCACATCATTCTACTGTTTACCGAAAACGGATTGAGACCTACAAAGAAAAGAACACAGTACCTACAGTGAAATATGGTGGAGGTTCAATGATGTTTTGGAGTTGTTTTGCTGCCTCTGGCACTGGGTGCCTTGAATGTGTGCAAGGCATCATGAAATCTGAGGATACCAAAGGATTTTGGGTCGCACTGTAGATCCCAGTGTCAGAAAGCTGGGTTTGCATCCGAGATCTTGGGTCTTCCAGCAGGACAATGACCCCAAACATACGTTAAAAAGCACCCAGAAATGGATGGCAACAAAGTGCTGGAGAGTTCTAAAGTGGGCAGCAATGAGTCCAGATCTAAATCCCATTGAACACCTGTGGAGAGATCTTAAAATTGCTGTTGGGAAAAGGCACCCTTCCAATAAGAGAGACCTGGAGCAGTTTGCAAAGGAAGAGTGGTTCAAAATTCCAGGTGAGAGGTGTAAGAAGCTTATTGATGGTTATAGGAAGCGACTGATTTCAGTTATTTTTTTCAAAGGGTGTGCAACCAAATATTAAGTTAAGGGTGCCAAGAATTTTAAAAATACCATTTTTGGAGTTTTGTGTGACATTACGTCCAATTTGCTTTTTTTCCTCCATTTTTTTGTTTTGTTCCAATACACACAAAGGTAATAAACATGTGTATAGCAAAACATGTTATACTGCAATACTTTTCTGTGAGAAATAATTGATTTTCTGAAAAAATTTCTGGGGTGCCAACAATTTCGGCCATGACTGTGTGTGTGTATATATATATATATATATATATATATATATATATACTCTGCATTTCATGTAGACTAAGATATTCAGTGTAGACTCTATATTCAGTCAATGCAGGCAGTGTTGTTTATATAACACAGTGTATTGAAGAGGAACCCTGTGCCATTTTTTTTTTAAGGCGTAGGGGTTTTTCCCAAATCCAAACCAGGCCCCTTCAGGTCTGGTATGGATTTTAAGGGGAACCCCGTGACAGTTTTTTTTTTTAAATGGCGAGCATGCAACCTGGCAGGCCACAGGAAAGGGGGGACGAGAGAGCGCCCCCTCCTAAACTGTACCAGGCCACATGCTCTTCCCATGTTGATGAGGACAAGGGCCTCATCCCCACAACCCTTGCCCGGTGGTTTTGGGGGTCTGTGGGCGGTGGACCTTTTTTAATCGGGAGGCCCCTTTTAACAAGGGGGCCCCCAGTTCCCACCCCCCTATGTGAATGGGTACCAGGTACATTGTACCCCTACCCATTCACCACAAAAAGTGTCAAAAAAGTAAGAACGACAGGACACAGTTTTTGACAATTCCTTTATTAACCACTTAAGACCCGGACCAAAATGTAGGTAAAGGACCTTGCCCCTTTTTGCGATTCGGCACTGCGTCGTTTTAACTGACAATTGCGCGGTCGTGTGACGTGGCTCCCAAACAAAATTGGCGTCCTGTTTTCCCCACAAAAATAGAGCGACAATTTAAAAAAAAATTCAATATTTTTTACTTTTTGCTATAATAAATATCCCCCAAAAATATATAAAAAAACATTTTTTTTCCTCAGTTTAGGCCGATACGTATTCTTCTACGTATTTTTGGTAAAAAAAATCGCAATAAACGTTTATCGGTTGGTTTTCGCAAAATTGATAGCGTTTACAAAATAAGGGATAGTTTTATTGCATTTTTATTATTTTTTTTTTTTACTACTAATAGCGGCGATCAGCGATTTTTTTCGTGACTGCGACAATATGGCGGACAATTTTGACACATTTTTGGGACAATTGTCATTTTCACAGCAAAAAATGCATTTAAATTGCATTGTTTACTGTGGAAATGACAGTTGCAGTTTGGGAGTTAACCACAGGTGGCGCTGTAGGGGATGTGTGACCTATGTGTTGTGTTTACAACTGTAGGGGGGTGTGGCTGTAGGTGTGACGTCATCGATCGCTTCCCCCTATTACAGGGATGACGCGATCGATGCTACGGCCACAGAGAAGCACGGGGAAGCCGTGTTTACACACGGCTCTCCCCGTTCTTCCGCTCCAGGGACGGATCGCCGCACTGCAGCGGCGATCGGGTCCACGAATCCCGCGTTCCCGGTCCTGGAGCTTCGGACCCACGGCTGGGTACTAAAATCAACGTATATATACGTTGATGTGCCCAGCCGTGCCATTCTGTCGGCGTAAATGTGCAGTAGGCGGTCCTTAAGTGGTTAAAGAGGAAGTAAAGCCTCATGAAAAAAATAAAAAAAAAATACACCCTGCAAGGCAAAGGCATAATGAGCTAGTATGCATAGCATTAGCATTATGAATTACTTACCTGAGATCGAAGCCCCCCTTCGATTCCTTCGTCGCCGCCATCTCTCATGGAGTGATTTCTTAATAAGACCTGAAGGGCCTGGTATGAATTTTGGCGTGGAGTTCCCCTTAATATCCATTTTAGACCTGAAGGGCCTGGTAATGGACTGGGGGGGTGGGCGCTCCATTTTTTATGTACAAAGTGAATATCAGAGGTTTGGTTGGACTCCCTTATCCCAGCACTCAATTTAAAATTTAACCTGCATGTCTAGCAGCTGTTATAAATGAAAAATCAATATACATTTTACAAACATACTATACATACCCACATCCATGCTGCAGCTGTACCATTGTGGCTCTAAGACTGAGCACTTAGCAATGACATGTGACCATTGGTGCCTCAGTTCTTGGTCTGCTCAGAACAGAGGGTAGTGACTGTCAGTAACCCCTGTCCACTCTGCTCCTGCAGTACTCACTGGAGTGCCAGACTGGGGAGGGAGAAGGCACATCTGGCACCAGGAAGTCAGCTATGTGCTGAAAGGCAGTGTCAGCTGTCAATCAGGCAGCTGGGTGTATCCCGACAATATTGTTGGGATCAGTGGCAGCTGGTGCTCCAAATTTTTGGGGGATGCAAACAAACTGAAAAAAAAAAACACATCAATTGCAGCCAGTGGGCCAGATTCACGTATTCCAGAGCATCTTTGCTCTGGAGTAACGCTTCTGATTTGCGTTGCGCTGCCGAATTTTTAGGAGCAAGTGCTGTCATTCACGAAGCACTTGCTCCTAAAGTTGCGGCAGCGCATCGCAAATGAGCCGGCGGAATTCAAATGTCGCGGGTACGGGGCGTGTAGTATGCTAACTACGCGCGATCCCGCCGCCGACGTACTGCGCATGCGTCGAGTGTCAAAACATCCCCGTGCGCATGCTCCAAAATCTGTGAATGAACGTCAATGACGTCACATTCCCATTCATGACCGTTTTACGCAAGCGACGTTTTTTTTTTTTTTTCCCGACGCGATGACGACGCCTATACCTAACATAGGATACTCCAACCCCATGTAGGTATAACTATGCGCCGCGTATCCCGTCCGGAAACGTCGTAACGTCACTGCGTCGCGCCGGATTTCGATCGTGAATTGCCGATTTCCGCTCATTAACATATTTTTTGAGCGTAAATCGGCGGGAACGCCCCCGGCGCCATTTTTAAGTTGAAGTAACGATGCGATGGCGAAACTCAGTTACGCTCATCGCATCGGAACTTCAACCCGGCGTTTCTTGTTTTCTGGTTACAGAAAACAGAAACGCCGGCTCAAAGCCACTGTTACGCTGGCGGATCACTCGATCCGCCAGCGTAACCTTTCATGAATCTGGCCCAGTGTGTCCATCAAACGCAGCTACTGTACTCACCAATTGCTGCCAGTGTGTCCATCAATTTCTGCCAGTGTGCCCATCAATTGCTGCTACTGTGTCCATCAATTGCTGCCAGTGTGCCCATCAGGGGCGGACTGACAACTCATGGGGCCCCCGGGCAATAGGAGATTATGGGGCCCCCAGGCTTAGAGACGGCCCTCATCTTTTTTTGATGCAACATGAATTTGGGCAAACCCATGCAGAGAGGCACCAAGCTCCGTGACATGCTGAGTGGCTTAGAGTTGGTGACCCACTAAATTCACCAGAAGCCTCTCATGGGCAAACAATTGTAGCCTCACTGTGCCCCATCAAATGCAGCCAACTGTGTCCCATCAAATGCAGCCACTCTGCCATTAAATGCAACCCACTGTGCCCTATCTAATGCAGCCAACTGTGCCCCATCTAATGCAGCCAACTGTGCCATCAAATGCAGCCAACTATGCCCCATCAAATGCAGCCAACTATGCCCCATCAAATGCAGCCAACTGTGCCATCAAATGCAGCCAACTATGAACTATGCCATTAAAATGCAGCCAACTGTGTCCCATCAAATACAGCCACTGTGACCCTCAGCACCCCCCCCCCCCACATGGGGCACAGTTGGCTGCATTTAATGGGGCACAGATGCAGCCACTGTGCCATCAAATGCAGCCACTGTGACCCTCAGCACCCCCCCCTGTTGTCTGACCGACACTTGCCCCATCTTGGTGGCAGGTGAGGCAGTGGATGACGGCGGTGAGATGTGGGACGGGCAGTGGCGAGCTGCTTACTCCCTGCATCTCTTCTTTTCTCCTGCTAGGCATCCAATAGGAGCGCCTGTCCTTTCAGCCAATCACATGATGGCTGATGGCACTTCCTGATTGGCGGAGAGACGGTTCATTGTTAGAAAAGCAAACATTAATTTGCTTTTCTAAACTGACCTGGATGGGCTCTGAGTGCTCTGCGCCCTAATGTGAAGCCTATTAGAGCCTATGGCTCTAATCAGGTGCTTCACCCCCCCCCTGCAATTTAGGCACCCAGCGTCTTAAATTGGGATGAACACTTGAATTGGGGGTGGCCATGGATAGATTCATGCAATGCATGAATCTATACATTCAACATAGAGGGGATGGTGCCCTTAATGGATGGACCGCCCCCTGGTATACACACACACACGCACAGTATACATACAGTGTGTATACATACAGTGTATATATATATATATATATATATATATATAGTGAGAAGTGCCATGCTTCTGGAAGAAGGATGTGCTGAACTTCTCCAATCTCTGCTACATGTCCCTACTAATCACCTGCCCACCAGTACACAGGCACAGCCTCCTCCTCCTGTATTAACACATGCTATGTCTGTGAGCTGCTGGGGCACTACAAGAAACAGCATTGCAGAAGCAGTGTGTTTCAATCAGGATGATTTTTGGAAATATCTATACACACACATCAGCACTTTTTTTTCCAAAAATCATCCTGATAGAACACACTGCTCCTGCTCCTTCTGCCATGCTGGTACTTGTAGTGCCCCAGCAGCTCACAGACATAGCATGTGTTAATACAGGAGGAGGAGGCTGTGCCTGTGTACTGGTGGGCAGGTGATGAGTAGGGACATGTAGCAGAGATTAGAGAAGTTCAGCACATCCTTCTCCCAAAAGCATGGCACTTCTCTCACACAGAAAAACGATCTAACAGCAAGAGGAGCCCTGCTACACAGCCTCGCCTCTCCCCAGAGATGTATTCAGGTTTTGTGCTGCCCTAGGCCTGACTAAACTTGCGCACCCCCTAATTTAAATATGACCCACGCCTTCCTGTCAAAGCCACACCCCTGTCATATTCATGGGAAGAGGATGGAGGGATGCCCATAGGTGGCGGACAGAGGGACGCTGTGGGAAGAGGACAGAGGGACGCCGTGGGAAGAGGACCGGCCTGCCGCCCCCCGCAAAGTGCCGCCCTAGGCCTGGGCCTTGTCGGCCTAGGCCAGAATACATCCTTGCCCCTCCCCCTCCTCACCAGGATGAGGATAGGTAAGCACTGATAATACAATTCTTCCAGCTCAGCCAGCTTACCTTTTATCAGGCAGCAATCCACCCCACACTGCAGGCTGTCCCCTCCTCCCTCTCCTCTCCTGCAATCTCCTGCTCGTATGTCAAAAAAGCCGCGCTGGAGAAGGGGGCGTGTACAGTGTGCTCCCATTGGCTGAGAAGTCAGTGGAGAGGCGGGACAGCTACAATCTCGAGATTTGTACATCAAAATTATGTCGGTAGTGGCCATTTTAGTGATAGATGTAAAAAAACACTGATTCCAACAAACTTTCCCTGCTTTTACCAAGGCTGGCAACCCTGATGGGGCCCCCTAGTGGCCATGGGGCCCTCGGTCCGTGCCCGACGGACCGAATGGTCAGTCCGCCACTGGTGCCCATCAATTGCTGCCAGTGTGCATCCCCCACTAGCCCGTCACTTACCTTGTCTTGGTGGTGCAGTGGTGTCCTCCACGCTCCTCGATGTCTTCTCGCGTCCCCTCTTACCACCCTCTGCTATGATTGGACGCCCGATAGGCATCCAATCACAGCGCCTTGCACTTGATTGGCGGAGAGGCGGTTCAGTGTTAGGAAAGTGAATATTCATTCGCTTTCCTAACACAAAGCTGAGTGAACTGCGAGTGCCCAGCATGGTGCCCACTGTTCTCCTTTTTGGATGCCTATTAGAGCCTATGGCTTTAATCAGGTCCTGCTGCTGTAATTCAGGCTCCCGGCACCCCAAAAAGAGGCCAGGCACCTGAATAGGGGGTGGCAGCGGCGACCATAGATAGATTCATGCAATGCATGAATCTATCTATGGTGATAGAGGGGTGGCAGGAGAGAGGGGTGGCCCCACCACTGGTTGGGATCCTTCCAGAGTCTGGCGTGGCTCTGTTCTATCAGCTGATAGCAAGCAACAGCCTGACTCTGTGCTACAGGAGAACAAAAGTAAATGTACTCATGATAAGAATTCTCTTTTAAAGTGAATGAAGGAAGGGGGAAGGAAAAGTGTCACTTAAAGCAGAGCTAAAGCTATCAATATTTAGCTTTCCCTTTGCCAGTGACGTCCTCTTCTTCTGTGTGCTGGTCTTTGGCCAGCATGAGATGGCATCACTCCTGTGAATGCGCAGGAAATCATTGTTCCAGCATACAGGGACAGTGCAAGTGTTGTGAGCTGGGCCGTGTATGTGCAGCTCAGTTTATATCACTGGTGAGAACAGCGAGCATGCAGGTAGGTGACCTTTATTTCAAAAGATGTATTGAACCACATACTAGCAATTATGGTAGAATCATGTTTCAAACAATGTCCTCCAGCAGTGCGCTTCCATCTCCACCTGGTCTTCCTTCTGGGTTTGCACACTCCAGCCATTTCAATGGTCGGGACCCAGTGACGTCACTCCCGCAAATGACACTCTGTGTGCCCTGAATGAATAGGATACATTAAGGTGAAAAACACGAGGGTTTACAACCCCTTTATACTTTGACAATAGAAAGTAGAAGCTGATTGGTTTCTATGCAGAGCTGCACCATAATTTGCATTCTCAACTATTAGTAAATAACCCCAACTAGATCCTTCTCTCCTTGCAGGAAAGAAATGTGTAAACAAACAAAAGTGCATTAAAAAAGTAAAATGTATGTAGCGCCCTGCTACTGTTCATAGCTGGTGCTGCTGTAAATTTAGAGGGTGGTCAGAGATTTAGTTGCCTCTGACCGTGTTTATTTGGCTAAATTCAGGGCCTCTGTTACAGCTTTGGCTGTACTGTGTGTGTCCACTGTTGTTTCTGGGGATCTGGTCCCACCCCGGACCGATAGGTGGCAGCAGTAGTGTCAAGGTAGAGTGGATATTCTTTTCCGGTGGCCAATCCATGGGGGTTGATCGTCTCACTGTGCATGCTGGGAGGGGTATTTAGGGGACACGTTGGTCCAAAACAAATAATCTACCTTGTGGGCTCAGTGGGTAGACTGAGTCTGCGGTTGCAGAGTTGTTCTGTGCTGTCTGTCCTGAGGTCTGGGGGAATACCGAGCACGAGGCTGGTATCTCAAGAGAGGCCTACTGCTTTATCAAAGGACACATCATTTCTGAGAGGCTGAATGATGGTCGCCTGTCAGTCACAAAATTACTACAGCTATTCAAGGGAGATCCGGGTGCTTACTCCAGTGTTGAGAAGAAATGTCTCCACCTTTGGGAAGGTCTGTGGCAGAGACTTTGCTGAGGTTCCAAGTGACACCCTGGCTGCTAGGCTGGTGAGAGAGGCCTGTCCAGGGGTACTATGCCCACTCTGGCTAGAGTGGCGACAAAAGTTGTCGTTGGAACCAGGACTGTTTCTGAAACCCAGTAATACGCCTGAATCTATTATCTACCACTTCTTCCATGTTCTCACCTTCTTCTACCTTTACCAATTTTACCCCGTTGGGTAATAAAGCACAGAAAAAGATACCTACTGTGTGGACATTAGGGTTGTCCCGGTACCACTTTTTTGAAACCGAGTACAAGTACCGATACTTTTTTTCAAGTACTCGCCGATACCGATACTTTTTTTTAATATCATGTGACAGTGGCGGTATTATTTATTTTATTTTTACAATTTTTTTTTACTATTTTTTATTTATTACAGTGATTTTTTTTGTTATTGTTGTTTTTTGGGGGAGAATGAATTGTCAGTGTGTTTTTTTTTATTTACATTTTTTTTTTTTTTTTATATTTATTGCAATTATTTATTTATTTTTATCAGCCCTGTTGGGGGTCTTTGGTGAGATATCAGGGTTCTTAACAGAGAAAGGGGACTAAGGACACAGATTCCCCAGTCCCTTTCTCAGCAGCCTCAGCTAAGAATGGAGAGAAGCTCCTCTTCATTCATAAACTGAAGGATCGTACACACAGGTTATGATTCTCAGTTATGTGAATGGAAAAGGTAGGAGCCAGGTTTAGCAGCTCCTACCTCTGCTCTTCATCCTCACAAATTGAGGGGGGAGAGCGGCACGGACGGGGGAGTGGACGGCACGAATGGGGGGGAGAGAAGAGCGGCACGGATGGGGGGGGAGAGAAGAGCGGCACGGATGGGGGGAGAGAAGGCTGCACGGAGCACAGGGGGGAGGAAAGACTGCACGGAGCACAGGGGGGGGGGGGAGACTGCACGGAGCAGGGGGGAGGAAAGACTGCACAGAGCACAGGGGGAGGAAAGACTGCATGGAGCACGGGGGGAGGAAAGACTGCACAGAGCACAGGGGAGGGAAGACTGCACAGAGCACGGGGGGAGGAAAGACTGCACGGAGCACGGGGGGAGGAAAGACTGCACGGAGCACAGGAAGGGAGGAAAGACTGCACGGAGCACGGGGGAGAAGACTTGCAACTCCCCTGCCTGCCCGGGTATCGGTTGAGGCATCGGTGCATTTCCCCCGAGTACTCGGGGGATATGCTCGGTATCGGTACCGATACAGATACTAGTATCGGTATCGGGACATCCCTAGTGGACATTGACTTTCTTACAGCTCTAATCCAGTACCCAAGACGGCAGAGAGATAGAGGTACCATGCCACCCAAATCAAACCAGCAGCTCCTTCAGGGGTAGTGCTACATGTAAAAAAAGAAAGAAAAAAATAACTAGATCAAGGTTTGATCTAGGTCAGTTTCAAGGTTTAGGTTAGGGTTAAGGTCAAGGCCAGGATCAAAGGGCAGGGTCGACATATTTTAGGTAGGATTTAATAAAAATGCATTTTTGAAATTAGTATCCGTGTCAGTAAGTGTCAGTGTGTTTTACATAGGATAAAACAAAAAACAAAATGTGCACTATTGTTTCTGGGCTTTACTAGTACAAACAAGAAATAGTACAAACAAGAAATAATATACACAAAGATCGTATCGCCATGATCATATCGCCATGATCGTCAGAAGCAGGAGAGTTTATTTTAGCGTTTTCTTTGTAGGTAATAGATAGTGGCAAGAGATATACCATATATCTAAATTTAGGGGAAAACATATATTTTTTTTTACAATTTGTACCGTTTCTCCTTTAATAACAAACAAACGAGGAGATATCCGTTATCATTTACCACAAAATGAAAGCTGAATTTGTCCTAAAAAAAACAAAACAAGAGATAATACAACTGGATACATTAGGTAGTTGCCATCAAATGTACAGTTTTATTAACACATGTCAAAGTTGCAAAATTGGGTCTGGGCACTAAAGTGGTTGTAAACCTCAGACATGAAATATGAAGAAAGCATATACCACTACAGCGTGTACTTGTCCTAATTAGAAGCACTAAGTGTGATGTCTGTCTGCTGCTTCATTCCTCTGCTATCAACATGAATCACTTATGACGAGTTTTCCTGACACCAAGAGAAAAATGGTGACAGGGGAGGGACCTCCAGCTGATTGACAGCCTTAGCTCTATTCCTGTGTGCTATGTGAGGGGGGGTGTCTCTTCCCTCCAATCAGCTGTCAGGATTGTCACTGAGCTTGGCGGAGTGTAACTTTAGCCGTCCGTCTCCTTTATTCTGAACTCTCAGACCAGCTTTAAAATTTAACAGATGTTGAGAAGAGAAGACTGCAGAAAAAATAGGTACAACTTATGTAGAAGGATTTGTTTAATTTCAGCGTATCACCTGAAGCCAGACACTTTCATGGATGTGAGCGTTAGGGTGTGCACCTCAAAGCTCAAACCCTCTCACTTTGGAAACAACAAAAGGGACTGAGGACAGAGATTCCCCAGTCCCTTTCTCTGTATGCTCAGCTCAATGGGGGAGTGAATGAATGGGAGGTGCTCTGTGCTGAGTGGTTTCCTGTTCATTCACAATCGAAAGCATAGTAAACATAGTGAGCGATCGGTACCAATCTCTCACTATGTTTATTTAGAAAAGGAAGCTGGTAAAGGACATATTTACTGGCCCCTTTTCTCCTCACCATCCTAAAACAACCCACCGCAGCATTCTGTGGGGGAGGAGAGGCAGGAAGCCAGCAGCACTGTAGAGGGGACATGGGTGGGGGACAGGACAGCAAAGGCAATCTGCACTGCACAGGATGATTAGGGTTTGCCCAGGCACACCAGACACACCCTGTTTGCATGCCTATAGTCACTTCACTGAGTATGTAAGGGTTTGCAACCACTTTAAAGCGGAATTCCACCCAAAAGTGGAACTTCAGCTTATTCGTCTCTCCCCCCCCCCCCCCGTGCCATTTGGCAACTTTTCGGAGGGAAGGAGGGAATGGGGACCTGTATTGATAGGTACCCTTCCCCACTTCAGGAGATGGCACCACAGCGAAGCTCGGCCAACCTCCTCCTTCCTCCATCGCCGGGCCACTTAGAAAGCACAGTATGCTTTGCGCATGCACGGTAGGGGATCGGCTTCACTGCCGAGTTCCCTCACTGGCAATGACGGCAGCTGCACCTGACAGCCAATCCAAAGATTGACTGGGGTGCCAACATCGGGGGCTCCCTGGACAGGTAAGTGTCCAAATATTAAAAGTCATGAGGGGCGGAGTTCCGCTTTAGACCCCTTTCACACTGGGGCTCTTTTCAGGTATTTTAGCGCTAAAAATAGCGCCTCTTGAAAAGTGCCTCTCATGCCTTCCCAGTGTGAAAGCCAGAATGCTTTCTCACTGGGGCGGTACACTTGCAGGACGGGAAAAAAAGTCCAGCAAACAGCATCTTTGGGGCAATTTGGGAGCAGTGTATACACCGCTCCCAAAACGACCCTTTCTATTGAAATGAATAGGCAGTGCCTGCAAAGCGATTCGGCAGTGCCAAAACACGGGTGATTTTAACCCTTTCTTCGGCCGCTAGCAGGAGTTAAAATCGCCCCACTAGCGGCCGAAAAGCACTGCTTTAAGAGCGGTAAAGCGCCGCTAAAACTAGCAGCGCCCCAGTGTAAAACTAGCAGCGCCCCAGTGTGAAAGCTTTCTTTAACCCTCACTCATGTAAACCTAAAAAATAACAGACTTATTGACCGGATCACCAGGTGAAAATAAAAGTAAAACAAAAAAGCCTAGGAAATAAAAAAACAAAGGCAGCCATCACAAATTGGTAATCCCAAATGTATTTATTTATTTATGTACAGTATTGCTAAAATGCCAATTACCAAGATGAAGGGACACAACATTGGGCAAAACTGAACAAGATGAGAATTAAAATATATGAATGTATTGATTGTTGTCAGGCTTAGATACACTTGAAACCATTAAGATCAGAAAGACAGGCAGGCAACTAGCTTAAAAAAAAAAAAAAAAAAACAGTATTAGATCCTCTGTTTCCTTTAATAGATTAAAATAAAATAAAATAATAAAATAATAAAAATAAAAGATTTAACAAGAAACCAGATAATATCTATCTCTATCTATCTATCTATCTATCTATCTATCTATCTATCTATCTATCTATCTATATATATATATAAATATATATATATATATATATATATATATATATATATATATATATATATATATATATATATATATTTTTTTTTAACAAGAAACGTGCCCTGCCAGATAATATCTATCTATCTATCTATCGATCGATCGATCGATTGATCGATAGATAGATATTATCTGGCAGGGCAAGTTTATTTTAAATAGATAGATAGATAGATAGATAGATAGATAGATAGATAGATAGATAGATAGATAGATAGATAGATAGATAGAAATGGGTGGATAGATAGATAGATAGATAGATAGATAGATAGATAGATAGATAGATAGATAGATAGATAGATAGATAGATAGATAGATAGATAGATAGATATGAGATACATATTTATAGATATAGATAGGTTTTAACTAGGTTTTATACAGATCTATCTATAGATCTCTAGATATCTATGGAAATATATATATATATATATATAGATACTGTATAGAGATCTATCTATATCTATATCTTTAGATCTATCTATCTATCTATAGATAGATAGATAGATAGATAGATAGATAGATAGATAGATAGATAGATAGATAGATAGACAGATAGATAGTTATATAGCTAGCTAGATAGATATATATATATATATATATATATATCTAGAGATATAGATATATCTATCTATATAGATATATACATAGATAGATATAGATAGCTATATCTATATCTATTATATAGATCTATATATCTATAGATATGTTCAGTGTAAATACTAATGCCTGTGCATAGGGTAATAGAAGTCAGCCCCGGTGACACTGATAGTCCTGTATGTAGAAGCAGTGGGTGACACCTGTACCTCTCTGTAATTGTCGGGGTCCCTTAGCCGGGGCTCGCTCCTCCATCCCGCTGCCTCCCTATTCGCCGTCCAGCCCCTCGCTGGTTAAAGTAATTCCCGGTGTAGCCGCTAGGCGCTGTCCGCGGTGCTGAAGCCTATTGGAGGTGCTGAGAAATCTAGTGGCGAGCAAGCAATCGTCTCCCAGCAAGCAGTGAAATGTAAGCTTCTCCTCACCACAGCTGATTGCAATTACACCAACAAACAACTGCCGGCCTCTCTCAAAGGAGCCACAACACGCTCATTCTTCCTCTTCCATTTTATTTGGGTAATTGCTTTTTTTTTTTCTTCCTCCCCTCCGCTGTTCAGCCAGCACTTCCAACACCCGGTGCTCCTTCCAATGCAGCTCGTTTCCACACCGTGAGCAGTCAGTGTTTCAGCTTCCAAAGTATCGAGCACAAAAAAAAAAAGAGATCCCACACACGCTGCCAGAGAAGGTAGAAGAAGAGAAGAGGCTGTTTTTATTTAAAGGGACTGACTGGAGTAATAAGGAGATTATCCTAAGAACATGTATGCAGCGTGCTTGCTGTTCTCTGCTATGGTGCATATCCATTGTCAAGGTAAGGAGCCTCTTATTTTGCAGCTGATTTATGTCAGTCAATTTGCCATTGTTTGTGGAGCTCACGCTTCTTCCGTTTAATAGGGGTCAGGTTTCGCTCACGCTGTTTTCTTTAAATAACGCACCGTACGTCCGTCTCCGCTCTCCGTTTTCCATTCTCAAGTTTTTTGTTTTTTTTGGTTTATATGCCTTCGCCTCCTAATTATTGCCCCAGCCCGCCAAAGAGGCTTGACTAATGCCTTTCAGTCGTTCGCCCTAAGATTAAACCGAAAAATTGGATTCCACTAGATGTCTATGTCCTTCACAGATATGTCTGTTGTAAAAGTAAAGTGCCTGGGGTATCTCATAATTAACTTCTTTTTCTGGTAATCTCATTTTGTTGGAAATGAAATGCCATTTAATCATTTGCCTTGAAATAATAGAATTTTCTTTATGCTGCGATTCGCTTCAACAATGAACTCTGCTCCCACTCTGGTGAACAATTAATTAAGTTATTGGCAAATCATTTACCTCATTTGCGAAATATTACAAACTGTTTTCTAATCTATTTTATGGCATGTCTCAAGAGAACATCTGGTTAATAGAGAGAATAGAAGGAAGGATGAACATCATTAAAGGCATGTCTTGACAGTTCAGTTTTCAAACTTTGAGGAGAGCTTCAAAGAGGCAAAACTTTCTACACAAGACATATGGGGAAGACATATACTATATCATTTATACCACATTGTGATGGACATTTATACACTTTCATTGAGGAAACTAATGCTAGCCATACACTATACGAAAATTCGGGGCCGAAATTCGGTCGTTCAGACAGTTCTTTTGTTTTTCGAACAGTTAATGGGCACGAAATCGAAAATCGTTGGGACGTTATTGAGCCGAAAAAATGAAGGGCACATTTGGAAATTTTCTGCCAAACGAACGATAAATCGTAAGGTTAATGTGTTTCCCGTCCGAACTTTCTGCACTAGGTATATGTAAAAAAAACGAACCATTTTTTTTATTTATGTCCACTGAACGATTTATCGGTCATTACATGATGGCACTATCGTTTGCGCTCACGACCGAACGTTCGTTTTTCGAAAGTTCGTTCGGACGATTTTTCGTGGAGTGTATGGCCAGCATAAGTTTAAGCTGCCCATAGTAACCGATCAGGCATTCTATTTTATTAAAGTGGATGTAAACCCCCAAAATGTTTTATTTTTTTTTTATGTCACAATGTAGAGTATAATATTTCCTATCATCTGTACCCAGTCTTGCCACACAGAGTTAATCCAGCTCTGAGCAATCCACTTTTATGTTCAGTGAAAATGAACAGCCTTCCAGATAAAACCCTGCCTAGATAAAAAGTCAGTTTTCTCTCTTCTTGCTTTGAGTGAGAGGTTATTTACATATCTAGCTAGGACATGTTTATTATATGTTATGTTTGTTTATCATAATATGGGGGTGATATAACATCATAACACATCCTAGTAATATGCAATGAACTTTGGATCACCTCTTGTTATGATAAACATGTCCAAGCTAGATTTGTAAATAACCTGTCACTGAAAGCAATAACAGAGAAACAGACTTTATAATTTGGCAAGTTTTTATCTGGAATTCTGTTAATTTGCACTGAACTTAAAAATAGGATTACTCAGCGCTGGATTAACTCTGTGTGGCAAGACTGGGCACAGATGATAGGAAATCTTATACTCTACATTGTGACAACAAAAAAAATAAAACTTTTTTTGGGGTTTACATCCACTTTAACTAACTTTAGATCAAACTTTAGTGCTGCTTAGTTGCTAAGGCTGTACTATAATACTATTATACTTTCAGCTATTGACTACGGGGTGTAATTTTCACAAATTCTAGTACAAGCGGTCCCCCGGTTACAAACAAGACAGGGACTGTAGGTTTGTTCTTAAGTAGAATCTGTTTGTAACATTGGAACAGGTACATTTTTTTAAGTGTAGCTCCAGCCAAACAATCTATTTTTAAGCATTTTGTATAAAATAGGGAAGGGTTATCGCCCCTGTAACATTTGTTTTGCTGTCTGTACCCCTGTTCAGAAGATTTCACCTCACTTTCTGTCCCAATGACAATTGGATTTTGAACAGTTTGGTTATTAGGTAAACAAGCCTTGGTGATAATGCTTCAGTGGAGACACCTTTTTCCCATATTAACTCTTACAGGAGAGAATTTCCCTTCCTAGGGGTAGATTTCCTCTCACTTCCTGTTGTCTCCCTTTATTTGTAAGTAAGAGTCATTTGTAAGTCCGATGTTTTTAAGAAGGGTACCGCCTGTACTCTGGTTTTATTAAAGCAAATACATGGAAGTATGTTCCACATAATCATGGCATTAAATCTGAACAAGAAATGATTTACAATAACTTATAACTTTGTTAGAAGTTAACACAACGTCAAGTAGTTCTAAGGGCACATATTATCAAACTCAAATGCAACTCACATACAGCTTGTAGATCTAAATGGGAGGCTATCACGTCTTTAAATTTAAGGCTATCAAGGCTATCAAACATTGCTTATCATCTCCTCTCTTTAAACATTGAGGTGACTATATGACTTGCCCAATAAGTTAACTTTGGGAAAAGCTGTACCAGGCCAGATTAGGAAATGCAGTTTGCTTAGGTAATAACTGCCTACGAAATGTATTTTCTATTTTATTTTTGCTCTGAATGTTAATAGGTAGGAATGCTGTCTCTTTCTTGTTTTCCTAAAGTTAAATGTGCTTCGCCTTCATTTTTTTTTCCCATCTACTGCAACTCATTTGAAAAAAACATCCTTCAAAGCAAATATGAAATTAGTGTCCTTCTAAAAATGTAATAACCCAAGAAAACAGTTGTCAGTCAGAGTATCAGTTGTTGGTAATTTATTAGTCTTTCTGCCAGCTGAGCTTGGAAAGCTGATTATGAACACAGAGCAAAACAATTTTCGGAGAGAAAGCCGGGCATATTTGTTAAACCAATAAACAGGAAGCCAATGTAATAGAATTCCCCAAAACATGATTACATTTTAAAGTCACTTGTGGAAGTGTATATATAAATCTGGTTGGCTGTGGCTGTCCTAATGCTAAAAGCACTTGGCAGAGTTTCCAGTGACAGTGGAAGCAACGTTTATTGTACCTTAAAATTCCTAGGGCCATAAAGCAGGATGTAAAGAACGTTAATGCATATACAAGCATGGCATATAGTAAGGGATGGTTTATTGTATAGACTGTAATTCTATGTTTAGAAATACATAATATATATATATAGATGTCACCCCTTTTGGGTTCTTAATGTCAAACAAGCATTCTTAAAGCGGTTGTAAACCGCAAAAAAAATAAAAAAATCCCCCACACCTGCAAGGCAAAAGTCATAATGAGCTAGTATGCACAGCATATTAGCTCATTATGAAATACTTACCTCGGAACGAGGTGTAGGAAACTTACCTGGTCCACGCCGAGCGAGATCTCTTGACTCGGCGTACAAAAAAGAAATGGTGGAAGGATGTTTCCCAATAATGATTGATGAATACTCACAATCCCAACATGAAAAGTAAATAAAAAAGGAATTGAACAAGAAGGGTTGAGGAGGGACCTCTTCCCAACTTTAGGGATCTTTATGTGAGGTATCAATCTTAGTAATAAGGTAGGCACACCAAAACACGTATGTTGATTATCAAAATTAGAAAATTTAATTTACATAAAAACAAAATTATATATACAGATAGAACAAGGTGAATAGACGACCACAATATTTACAAACAAGGCACAAACGAGGTTTGATACACTATTGCCAACTAGTTTCGCATTTATATGCTTCTTCAGGGCTTTGCACCTTGGTCTCTTCTGAAAGATAGTCGTCTGTATATAATAATAAATGCCATTAGAGAAGAACAGCAAATATAACAAATTTGTATAGAATTTTTCATATAAAGTATCAACATTTCACCAATAGTTAATACTCAATGATAAATGAACATCATACAGTATAAATAAAGACGTGTGCTTACCAATCCTGTTTGTAAGTTAATGTGACTAGACAAAAAATCGCGCCGCCCCTCTCATCCCTGCAGCATAAGACCAAACCCAAAAGGCGGAAAAAGAACCTGTGGAAGCCAGATCCACCTGGTCATACAATGTGGGTGATAGGGTGTTGAGGTTTTATACCACTCCCAAACTTGAATTCTGAAAATTATCAGAAATGGATATATAAAAGAAAATGTCCTAGGTTCATGGTAGAATGTTCTTAATTATGTTATTTAATTTCATATCAAGTGCTAGCACAAGCATTTAATTTAATTTTTATCAAATCATATATTATTATTAATTGTATATCAAAAAAATATAAATAAAATATTAATATATTTATTAATTAACTGAAGGGAAACTGAAGTCTTAACAAATTAGCATACAGTATAATTTATGAAATTAATAGATTTCATGATGGTCATAATACCCCATAGTAAGGATATAATGCCAGGGGGAAAATGTCTAACAGCTATACCCTATTTTACCGCTAGGTGGTGTTCCAAACAATAATGTGATAATATTATTATTAGTAAATACTATAAGCTGTCTCTTGGTTGTTATTATTCCAAAGAGAAGCAGGTGAAACAGTTTATCCATGATAATGGTAACAATGAAAAATCAACATTACCTAGCAGGCAAGATGTATCATTTTAGATGCACCAGTAAAGAAATAAGGTTTGTTGTAAGCTGAATGTTTGCATAGATGGTAAACGAATATAGGAGTTATTACCTTCTTTTAGCAGGTGGTAATGATAGGAGTCATGAGACGGGTAAAGTCCTTTGGTCGCAATGTGACCCAAGTTCCGATGGATGGTGGTATACCTCGTGCATCCAGAGCGGCGTCTGACGTGAGGATTGTCAGCGCCACTTTTTAAATGCTCACCCTCACCGGAAGTGAAAGGTCAATAGTGACCTCTGACATCACTTCGGTCCGTGCGTCCCAACAGATGCGCGCGCAGCCCGAAGTGAGGACAGTCGAGCGGGGGCGTGAAGCGCAAACAAAGACGCTGTACGTCCCCGCGAGTGGCCAGCATCTATTGGCAGATGGCCAATCCAAGGCAGGTAGGCGGCGCATTCCCTCCGTTTAGAAAAAGACGGAGGGAAGGGAGGGCCATTCCCTGAAAATCAGGTTAGCCTTCCCTTGAGACGCACAATCAACCACATAAGACAATCCCGCTCAGGTATTAGTCCAAGTCAGCAGGAACCAGTGAGGCGCTCGTCACATACATCAAACTAGGATAATAACAGAACATTAATATCTTTTTATAAATAGATTGTATATACATCACCGTAGTGTGCGATACATGTTTAATGCTGTATTTCTGATCAGTGGATTCAGGTTTAGCTAACGAAGTAGACAGACATTATAAGCAGTTAGATAGATAGGTCAGAATTCAAGAATAAAAAAACAACAAACAAAAAACAAATATAATGAATACATATATTGTATATTATACAACAGCTATTCTTTCAAGGATGTATGGGACTGATAGTGGTTTAAGGGTCCACCACAGTTATCCCATACAGCCTTGAGAAAGGAACCAAAAAGTTATGGCCCTTTAACATAGAAACTTTAATATCCCCATTTTCATTTTTAGAGAAATGACCGGTATGATAATGAGGTATTAAGGCCAGGGGGGTAGGTTGCTCTCTGATTGAAAATCCAGCGTGCTTCGCGTTGTAGGATTTTTTTGTCAAAGTCACCGCCCCTTTCTGGCACAGAGATTACCTCCAATGCAAAAAAAGAAAGAAACAAAGGATCATAGCTATGGTGTAGTCCTATGTGGTTACAGATTGGAGTATATAGAAGGCCAGCATCCAAGTAATATAGGTGATCCTGGATTCTTCTAGCGAAGGGGCGTTTGGTTTTACCGATGTAGAAAGCACCACATCGGCAACTAGCCAGATAAACAATGCCGATGGTGGTGCAATCCGCAAAGGTTTTGGACTTCAAAAAGCCTCCTCTTGGTAATGGACATCTATCACCCTCCTGAATCCAGGGGCAGTATTTACAGTTCCCACATCTGTAGGTTCCAAATCCACCCGAGGCTTCAATGTTTGTTGGTTCAGGGGTGAAATGGCTGTGTATCAAGTTATCTTTAATCGATCTAGATTTTCTGTAGACAATTTGTGGCCTTCCAGAGACATATTTCGAAAGCACAGGGTCCTCCGCAAGAAAATGCCAGTTGTTATTAATTATCCTACGGAAAACTTCCTGATTGGTACTAAAGGTTGTAACTAATTTAGTGGTGGAAACTAGATTCTTTTTTCTCTTTTTTCTTATTACTGAATAATAGTGTTTCACGTGTGCTTAGTTTGGTTTTCGCATAGGCCCTCTTCAACACTTTCTTGCTATAGCCTCTTTTTAGGAGGCGCTCATAAAGAGCATATGCTTCTCGCTCAAAATCTTCCTCTTTTGTACAATTACGTCTTATTCTGAGATATTGGCTATAGGGAATGCTTCGTATCAGAGGCCGTGGATGAGAACTAGAATAATGTAAGATCGTGTTGCCGGCTGTCTCCTTCCTATACAGGTTGCTGTAGACCGTACCATCGTTACTTATAAATAGTCTCAAATCAAGAAATGGAATACTATTGGTATCTGACTGAATGGTAAATTTCAAATTAAAGTCATTGGTGGATAGGTACTGCATAAATTTAGACAGTAAATCTGCGGAACCCCGTCCAGATGACCAGCACATCATCGATGTACCTCCGCCACAAAAGAATGTGGCGGAGGTATATCATGGCGGCGTCATCTGAAAAGATGGTCCTCTCCCACCCCCCCAGGTACAGGTTGGCATACGATGGGGCACACAAAGTCCCCATCGCAACCCCCTGTACCTGGAGGTAAGTGGCGCCATTGAAAAGAAACATGTTATTATTTAAAAATGTTCCAATAGGGTCGTCACAAATTGGCAGAGTTTCCAATTATTGTGATCTTGCTCTCTTAGGAAGGCTGAGATCACTTCTACACCCTTTGTGTGGGGAATACTGGAGTATAGTGCCTCTATATCTATGGCTGCCAGGATTGCACCTGGTGGCACAACCATCCCCTCAATAACTTTTAGCAGTTCAAGAGTGTCCTTAAGGAAGGAGGGTAGGCCCATGACATGAGGTCTTAGTTGGATATCGATATATTTGCTAGCTGTTTCAGTATGACTTCCAATCCCTGATATTATTGGGCGGCCTGGGGGATCTTCTATGTTTTTGTGCACTTTGGGTTGTGCGTAAAAAGTTGGAGTTATGGGCCATTTTATCTCTAGGTATTCCCGTAAATCTTTATCAATGAGATTTCCTTGATATGCATCAGTAATAATTGACAGGTATTGGGACCTCGCCTTGGGAACATCTTCCTCAGGTATAACTTTGTACCAATCACCATTGCTTAATATTCTTTCACACATTCTTACGTATTGTGCTTTATCCATCACCCACAACATTACCTCCTTTGTCCGAGGGTTTTATAATTAGATCCCTGTTGGCCATCAAGAGGGTTAATGCTTGATGTTGGCCCCAGGATAAATTTTTCTCTTTTTCCAAAGGGAGGGTGAGATGCTCAATTTGTTTTTTTGTATGTTTTAGGAAGGCCCAAACTGCTGGTGAGGTTTGGAGATTTGGGAACTTCTGAGATTTGGGTTTGAATTTGCATGGTTCTGGAGCTTCCTCATTCTCGGAGTCTCCATTTTCATCTAATGGGTCAACATATTCTTCTGATCCTTCGTTTTCATCCAACAGCTGAATAAGAATTTTAAGTGCCCTAAAGTCTTGTACCTTAAAGTCCTTATATAGTTCTTCCTCCCTACTTTGGGCTCGTCCCTTTTCCGTATCAAAAATATATTTGTAGGTCAGGTTTCTTGCAAATAAATGTAAATCCTTGGTTAGTGTAAACTTATCCATTTTTTGAGATGGGCAGAAACTTAGTCCTAATCTTAAGATCTCAATTTCATCCGGGGATAATATATGCGAGGATATATTAATTACGTCTAATCCTGGCTCAGTTGTAGTTGTTTGACCACAAACGGGTCCATTTTTCCCATTTTCATCTGAGGAACGGGGGTTGAGGGTATTGGGCATTGCCCTAAAGGGGTCGGACCGGGGTTAGTGAGATGTTCCTAATTTTTTGGAGTTGCACCTAGTTCTTTCTGATTGCTGCATTCATTATCCTTAGTAAACATTGGGAGAGGTGTGCTACCCACCACCGGGTCACCAAGTGTAGCTAGCATCTGTCCTTGCCTAACAGTAGGCTGATTTTTCTGTACCTGAGGTGAGGTGATATGTTTTTTAGTTACCCCCCCCTGTGTATTCTGCCCACCACCATTACCGCGTTTCAGTGGACGTCCTCTCCCTGACGGACCTCGTGGTGTCTTAGTTGTCGTTTTGGTGTGCCTACCTTATTACTAAGATTGATACCTCACATAAAGATCCCTAAAGTTGGGAAGAGGTCCCTCCTCAACCCTTCTTGTTCAATTCCTTTTTTATTTACTCTTGACTCGGCGTGTCTTCCGGGTATCGCCGCTCCAGCACTGTGATTGGCTGGAGCGGCGATGACGTCACTCCCGCGCATGAGCGCGGGAGATTTAAATCCGGACAGGACGGCGGTGGCCGGTCCTTTGGCCGTAGATTCCCCCCTGCGCATGCGCTGATGCGCATTGCGAGGGGAATATCTCCTAAACCGTACAGGTTTAGGAGATATTCTTTATACCTACAGGTAAGCCTTATTATAGGCTTACTTGTAGGTAAAAGTCAATAAAGTGGGTTCACAACCACTTTAACTTCTTTCAAGTCAACAACTTAAATAAAAATGACTTTAGTTGACATACAGGGTAAAATATTTGAAGTCATTGGAGTTGTTTGTAAGCTAATGTTTGCTTAGTCCAAATGTGGACTGAAGCTATAACCTGCAACTAGAATAATGTGTTATTCACATTAAGAGGGAGATTTACTAAAACTGGCGCACACAGAATCTGGTGCAGCTGTGTATAGTAACCAATCAGCTTTTAACTTCAACTTGTCTAAATAAGCTTTGAAAATAAAACCTGGAAGCTGATTGGTTACCAGCTTTTGTGTGCACCAGTTTTTGTAAATCCCCCCCAAGTGTCCATTTAGTTATTTATTTTGTATTTCTTGCAAAAACATAAAATAAGCCTCCATGATTTATTTATAACGTGATATAGAGTCCTCTGTGCCTTTCCTAATAGACATGGCATAGCTACATGCGTAATTATTCAGTGCAGTGATTGATCTTGGGAATTAATGTGGTTTAAGGAAAGATGTATTCTTGAGGATTAGTTCATAGATACCTCAAAGTTTTAAAGCCTATTCCTTATTCCTGATAAATGAAAATTCATAAGTACAGGATGAGTTTGATACATTTACATGTTTGTTTATTCTATGACTATTGTTAAGACATTTCTGAATACAAAGTAGGTTCGTCATTATATTAACGTTAATATTTGCTGTCTTCAATATTACAGATTAGTCTATTTAGATTAATTTATCCAGGGTACCCCACACTACCCCAATTTACACAAGTGTGATTTGGTGGCAACCCCAAGTTTTGTTGCCTTGTTTTGTTTAGCTTAAGTTTCTTTGACACAAAGTTGTGTTGGTGTTGCTAGTGATCAGTTGGTCACCATGTATTTGTTTTCAGCTGTCTCACATTAGGTACAGACTTCAACTTTTTTTAGGCAGCACACAAGTAAACCCAGCAATTGACATGGGGGAAATGTTTGACCCTTCCCAAGGCCTAGCTGAAAATCAGCCCATGCAGATGCCTTCTTGCTGTCAAGCTTGGGTGTCTAAGGCCGCGTTCACATGACTAAACAATTCCGATGAAAACGATCGGACAGACCGTTTTCATCGGATATGTCTGCTGGGCTATTTTGGTTTGATCAGTGTACACACAATCAAACCAAAATCCCCGCGGATAGACAGCGAGGTGACGTGGCGGTGATGTTGAGGCCGCCACGTCACCACTCCAGGAAGTAAAATACTTCCACGCATGCGTCAAATCCATTCGGCGCATGCGGGAGATTTTTGTCCGCTGGTTAGGCATACTAACCAGCGGACATGTCGGACGGACGGGTTTCCAGCAGACATGTTTTAAAGCATGCTTTAAAACTTGTCTGCTGGAAAAACCTGTCTGCTCGCCCGTACACACGATCGGATTTGTCTGCTGAAACGCGGCCTAAGGGTCTTGGGTCTCTAAGGGTCTTGGGTCTCTAAGGGTCTTGGGTGTCTAAGCCTTAATTCCATCATTGTTTTCTTATATGTGTTAATTAAATGGTATACAGCAATCTGAGCTTCTGTTACAATGTGTTCTAGTAGGATAGCCTTAAAATCTGCATGCACCTTCACATTGTGGTTTATCTTTCTTTATGCACCCTAAAAATATTCTATTATAATATATTTACATTTACATACATAACGTTTTCATTACATATGTTGTAACAATGTTTATAAAAACGTACCTAAAGCGACAAGGAATTGAAAATGAAATGGTCCCTGTGTTAGAGGGTGTTGTGAAATCAATAGATAAAAAAGAATTAAATAGAATGCGCATAGCAACCAATTGTATTCTTTTAACTTTGGTTAGAAATGGAGTTTAATGTTTATGGGTAAAGCCTTCACTTCCCAGACCTTCCATAACCTAACTAATATATATTAATTTCTCTGCATTGATTCTTTTTTTAGTAAAAAATTGTGGGGTCTTGCAAAGAATAAATAGTATGTATTTTTAAATGTAAAACAAGTTTGTATATTATCTCTGTGTATGGTTCGGTACAGTGCATTCACGTTGCTAACTACAGTACACATGTCCTGCAAACCTGATGAAGGGCAGGGACACCTAAAACTGTTGTTTAGCATACTTACCTGTGTTTGCATGGCAACAGAAAATATATATATATATATATATATATTGTGGATTTACCATTTATTTATACAGCATCCTTCCTTGGATAATTCATATATAAATATAAAACAATGTGTGGATTTGCAATTTGGTTGGTAAACCCTTTCCTTAAATGATAGTATACAGTATGTATGTGTGGTAAGCTATTGTGAGCTGCTGTAAAAAATAAAATAAAGATAAAAATCAGGCTAAGATTACAAAAGAGATGTGTAGGCGTTTGTCAAAATCTAGATATTTGGCACAATGCACCCATTACGGGCACATGCTACAGTGTGTTGTTATTTTATCATCGTTTAAGTTAAATTAGCATTTTGGTGTTTTTACATCTCTCTAGCAATTTTTTAACAAAGTAACATTTACATAAGAGAAACTAATTATTGTTTTTCCTAAGTAAATGTCAGTTAAACAGCATTAGACCGACGTATTATTTGGTTGTAGATTTTGGTCTTTAATGTGTGCATGGTGTTTCTTGTAGAAATCAATATAAACATAATTGAGTTATAGTTGGTAAATATTGTAATAGAGAAACACTTATCAATCCATTTAGGTTGTCCACAGATAGCTCATTTTTATTAGGAACTGACATGGTGTCAGTATGATTGATGTAATTATACCCTGGGTTTTTAAGTAGCTTTTACAGTGAAAGTTTTCTAAAGACTTTGTAAATGTTTTGCAGCTGAACTACATGGGAGTTTCTCAACCACGGGATTAAAGACATAATAAATCTTTAAACAGTTTTATCGAATGTCCCAAATTGATGATTGCATAAGATTACTGTAGACAGACTTTTATCCACTCAGAAAGTGATTATAGACTGCTAGATGCTGTCTACTTGTAAAGTGAGTTAGGTTAATAGAATACAGTAGCTTAAACTGTTGCGTACAGGCAGTCTGTTACAATAAAAAAAAGTATCTAGAGTTACAGCAGTTAACTAACTACAAAAACAGGCGTATCCTGATTCTGACAGTGAGTGAAATAATTTTACCATGAAATGAAAAATTCACTGTAGCCGTAACCATGCTTTATCTGTAGTGTCCAGACACAGGCCACTTTCAAGAGTTTCTTTCTGCTCTATAGTCCAAGACTTTTCAATTGCAGTTTCTACATCATTTCATTCTGCCCTACCACAATGTGTTTCAAACATGTATAAAAACAAAGAGAAGCTTAAAAAGACAGAACCTTTTATCAGAGGCACACTTAAAGCTAAACTTTGACACAGACTAAAAATATCTTCCAATCGTTTTGTCTTTTTCTTCTTTTTTTTTTTTAGCTGCTTTCCCTGTAATATTCCCGATCCTTTCCTCATGCTTTAAAGGTCCTAACACTGCGTTTTGAATGATGTTGGCTGAGTGGAGGGTCATGCTGGTCATGCTAGGTCTCAACCTTAGGATTTCACTGCTCATGCTTGTACCACTGGGTGACCAGTCTAATGACACATATAAAACTATCCACAGACTCAACTTGTCCATTAAGTTCTGAACCAACATCTCCAGATGGAACATATGTTCGCCAAGGCAAACCTAAACTTATTTAAAGTCCAGAAAGACTGGGCAACCTGCCAAACTACTCTTATTCGGATATCACCTCCTTACTCCAAGTCCCCTTGCCATCAGGCTATAACCGAGTATACTAATATTGAACCATCAATAGATCTTCTATTTTCTCCCATTGTGTTTGTTCACAGGTGGGGGTGCCACAAGGAGATTGGGGGAGAGGTTTTGTGTTGGAAGGGGGAATTCGGGGGGCCACAGTGGGTAAGTATTGTACTAGGATGAGTATTTTTTTATGGGAAGTGGGGGTGCTAAGAGTAGTGATTTGAGCGGATTTGTGTAGGGAGAGGGGGTGGCGGGGAGAATATTTGTGGTAAGGGTGGGGATTTGGAGAAGGTGGCAGGGGTAAGTATTGTTCTAGGAGGGTTAAGTTGGGGGGGTGCTAGGAGTGGGGGTTTAGGGGGATTTGTGTTTGAAGGAGGATGGGGGGAAGAACATTTGTGCTAGGAGGGGGGATTTGGTAGGAATGTGTGCTGGGAAGGGGAAATCTGAAGTGGGGGTATAAGATGTGTGCTAGGAGGGGTGAATTTTTTTGGGGGAGGGAGACTTGTGCTGAGGTGGGATTTCAGCAGGAAGGTGGATTTGTACTAGGAGGAGGGGGATTTATGCTTAGGGGTGAGCATGCCGATTAGTGCTCAGTGTTTTTGTGGAGAGATTTTTAGCTTTTTGCTGATACACATTGTTCATAAATCATGGGGGGGGGGGGCGCAGTTTGGCATGTTCGCCCTGGGCTCTAGGTTGCCTTGTCCCGGCACTGTTTGTTTGGGAGTAATATTAGGGATTATCTTAATAAATTAATATCTTAATATCTTAATAAATACTTGATTCAATGGCATCACTGTCTATAAGTTTTCTGGGTATTAAAAGGTCCCTCTATTTCCCCCAGTTCTGGTATTATTGTATAGCCGTTTATATTTGCCACACTGAAAATACGTCTTTGTCGGCTACCACTGCTGCCCGTGTCAACACTACCCACTACCATTCCATAATACTATCCCTCCCCACCTGGAATGGACTATCAGATTGCAACATATAGAACCTTTGGGACTCTTTTCTAATATGTTTGTTACACTCCCCTATGTAAACCATTAATACCGCCTTACATTTATACTGTATCTGCGTCTGAAATCTTTCAACAAAACAAAGTCACTTGCAGGAAGGGAGGAAGCAGAAACGTAGATATTTACAGCACCTTGAAGCAGACATGTTTACAAAATTAAGAGAAAAATGGATAAACACATGCACAGTGCCCAGTTTGCCTGTGGTTGGAAACCCTTACATATATCCAGTGAAGTGACTGGCCTCATGTGATACATAAGGATTAAACAAATGCTCATACATAAGTCATACCTGTTTATCGGCAGCACTTTCTCTTCTACATCCATTCCAAGTGCAGAATTTATACAGCTTGTTTGAGCTTTCAGAAAGCAGAGGGCATAGAGGTGAGGTCATACTCTGTGGAGATCAATGAGAGCTGATTGGAGGAAAGGGACACACCTCTTTTACGTGTGCTGGAGATCCCTCCCCTGTCACCTTTTTACCTATTGGTGTCAGATTTCTCTCCTGTCACCTTTTTACCTCTTGGTGTCAGGAAAACCTGTCAGCAGTGGCTTATGTTGACAGGAATTCCTGACACCAAGGAGGCAGTAGAGAGAATATTCACTTAGTGCTCTGGATTAAGGCAAGTATACACTACAGATGGATATCTTTTGTTCATATTTCATGTGAGAGGTTTAAAGATTTTAAAGCCTAGTACACACAATGAGATTATTGGATGAATAATTGTAATTAGTTTTTGCATGCTAGTCTCCTAGTCTCCATATCAAAAATAATGAGGTTACTAATGCTTGAAAAAATCTTGTATGACAGAATAACAATTCGGAAGTGATGTATTGTATTTTCCAAAGAAAACTGTACTGAATAAATGGAAATCGTATGATTTGGTATCGCACAAGAAAATTTATCATGTTTGTCCCTTCCGATAATCCGTATACTAATGATCAGATTATCGAAGAATTGATTTGAAAGCTGCATTTTTTTGTATAGTTTTCTGACCATGTGTATGGGCCTGAAGACCTGATTCACATCAGTAAATGTTTTGATGCAACCTGAGTTGCACAGAATAGCATGACAAACCTTATCAAAATTGCATACAAGTAGCACGACATAATCGCACTGAAAGTCTGAGCAAAATTGTATTGCAGAAGTACAGTATGAACCTAACCGTCTGTACCATTTCTTTAACATTACCATGCTATCCTGATCCACTTAAATGGTCTGGTCAGTTCCTTTTACAATGGCAAGCTTAAAGGACAACTACACATTTAGTACAGATTTTATTTATATCTCTCCTCCCAGAAAGCCCCCTCCCCCCCCCCCCCAGTCTTATTTTTTGCCAGCACTTGCTCCTATGAAATCTTTCATATGGTCTGCTGGAAAACACACAGCTGTCTCTCCAAAAGTCCCCCAAGCAGGCTTTGCAGGTGCAGAAAAAGCTCCATTTATCTCTAAAGAGAAGCTGATGACCGTTTGAACACATAATAGTAGAATGATTGGAGAACCTTATGCACATGCATGGAAGAAGCAGAGCCTGCCTGGGAGACTTCTGAAGTGGTGGCTGTTCAGTAGGCCACACTGCAACAATCTCTGAGGAGGGAGGACAGATAAGCATATGACTTAGACATTACTGGGGGGATTTCATTTCAAGGATAACCATACTAAAAGAACAGTTACCCTTTGTAGTGAAACTCTGGGTTTATTGAAGGAACGATTCCTTATGAATCAGCTCTTTACATTGTAAAAGTTAACAAACTGTCCTGTAACTAGACATGTGCATTCGTTTTCGTTAGAATGCATTTTCGTCCGTTATCGTTTTAAGTTAACGAACGAAAACGAAAGCGCAAGAAACGAAAACCGAAAGGTCCGACATAAAAAATGCTTTATTTTCGTTTCCGTTCAGATCCGACGATTTTCGATGCTTTGTAGAATTTTCGTTGTTCAATTCCTACCTATTCACTAAATTCAGAACGACGATTTTTGATGCTTTGTCGAATTGAACGACAAAAATTCGACAAAGCATCGAAAATCGTCGAGTTTTCGTCGTTAAATTTCTACCTATTCATTGTATTCAGAACAACGATTTTCGATGCTTTGTCGAATTGAACGACGAAAATTCGACAAAGCATCGAAAATCGTTGTTTTCGCACGAAAACTTTCCCGACGAAAACAAAATAAATCAAAACGATTTTCGGGAGTAACAAAATAAATGTATTTTCCGGACAAAAACGAAATTACGAAACAATATATTTCAGTCTGCACATGTCTACCTGTAACTGCTTATCTTCTTCTCTTCTGCAGCTATTAAATCGGCCATAGACTTATCGAAATTTGGCCAGTTCAGCAGGAATAGGATGAATTTCAATCCATCTTTTCCGAGGCTGGTTGTACTGAAGTCGATCTATTGATCAACTTTAGTACAATCAGCCTGTTGTTTTTTTTCATAGGAGGGCTATAGGCATAGGCTATAACCAGCAGCAGTAATCATTGTATGCTAATGGCGGGAAAGATCCTGCTGCCAGAATATAATAGGGCAGTGGGATATATTCTTCCATCTACACTGACTATTTTGCATCAAGTGATTTTCTTTCCTTTAATCCATGGTTGAAGGAAAATTGCATAATGTATGGCCAGCATCAAGATAGGTCATTCAAATGCACTTATTAGGCCACGTACACACGATGAGATATGTCCGCTCAAACTTGTCCGACGGACAGTTTAGAGCGGACATGTCTCATCGGATTTTGGTCCGATGGCGTGTACACACCATCGGATCAAAATCCCCGCCGGCAGACAGCGCGGTGACGTGGCGGTGACGTTGACGCCACGTCACCGCACCAGGAAGAAAAATACTTCCGTGCATGCGTCAAATCCATTCAACGCATGTGTGGGAAGATATGTCCGCTGGTGAGAGTACTGACCAGCGAATATATCCGATGGACATGTCTCCGGCGTACAAATTTTAAAGCATGTTTTAAAATTTGTCCGCCGGTCAGACATGTCCGCTAGCCCATATACACGATCGGATTTGTCCGCTGAACTGGTCCATCGGACCAGTTTCAGCGGACAAATTCGATCGTGTGTACGTGGCCTTAACCTCAAAATGGGTTTTCCTTTCATTATTTACCAGCCCCAGTGTTATAATAGGTTTTGCCCCTGCTATCCTTTTAGATGTATATGGTTCTCCCTAAGTAAGATAGATCTAGTGCAATAAACCTGAAGGTATTGCCAGAGATGCTAGATTCCACCAGCCATCTTTTATCTCAAACTCTGAGACAGTGGGGACAATTTACTAAAGGTTACAATAGAAAGGCAAACGGAAAGGTGAACTTTGCAAAGGAAGAGCTTAGTGAATGAGGTAAAGCTCCAGTGATCTCCATTTTTCGATTATTTGTAGGCATGAATGCATTTTGTTTATTTTCTTGCTTGTGATTGGACATTCTCTGCAAAGCGAAACTTCACCACATTCTCTGGGCTCTGGGTTAAATTCCCTTGCAAAGTGCAACTTTCCTAGCAAAGTGAACAGCCTATTTTCTTTAGTAAATCAATCCCAACAAGCCATTGGAATGAGGAGTCTGGGAATTCTTGTCTACAAACTGAAAATTGTTGAACGTTAAGACAATAAGCTTTGAGCCCAGATCAGGTCTGCCCAACTCCAGTCCTCAAGGCCCAAGATCCTCAGGCAGTTTTAGGCTTTCATTAATTAACAGGAAATAAAGAATTAAAGGAAGACTTGGGTCATGGCAGAACTTAAAGTACACAGAGCTATCCCCCTGTGTCTGCATGTGTCAAAATTTATCGGCATATGCGCACTGAAGCAATGGCATGTCGTGCCGTTGTTTCGGTTAGACGTGCTGTTACTGGTGGCTCCCGCATGCATGCGCGGGAGTGACGTCATTGCGGCTCCAGCCAATCACAGCACCGGAGCCACAATACCTGGAAGTAAGCTCCAGGAGAGATGTCCGCGGCTGCAGGAGGGGTCGGGGACCGCTGAGGGGGCTTCGATCTGAGGTAATTAATACATAATGAGCTAGTATGCGATGCATTCTAGCTCATTATACCTTTGTCTCGCATGTTTTGTTTTTTATTGAGTTTTCAAGCACTTTAAGTATTGAAGGCACCCCTGCACGTTTGCTAAAGTGTAATGTGTTCTTCCTGCAGGGTGGAGAACCCATGCGATAAGCACCTGTTCTCCGACCCACATATGTGTGAGTAAGTTTGTTGTGTGGTAAATAATACAATAGTCAATGAGGGATCAATTCTGTGCTACCAAGCAATAAAAATATGTATTACATGTACTGTATTGTATTGATACACTAAAAAATGGGTGACAAAACAGGCAATAAACACTTTAAATTACGCTATCCAAAAACACTCCAAAGTCAGCTCCTAAAATAGAACAGGAGCTACCTTGGTGAGTTTTTGGAGTGGTTGGCAGCCCATGCAATTGAATAGTGTAGCTCCAAAAACTCTGCAAAAATCATGCAAAGATCTCCTGCCACTGTATGTATGCAACACTTCCAAGAATAATAAATACTCCCTCCCCCTACATGCTGTGGTTTCTCCTGCAATTTCCTAAATAACTATAGGACATACGATATAGTCTGAGGAACCACAGTGCTCAGTGGAGAGAGCAGGTATTTGACACAGAGTAGCTGGAGGCTGAAGATCAGAAACCCTAAGGCCGCGTACACACGATCGGACATGTCCGATGAAACTGGTCTGCCGACCGGTTTCATCGGACCAGTTCGATGGTGTGTACGGCCTATTGGACCGTTTTCCACCAGACCAAAGTTTTAAAACATGCTTTAAAACCTGTCCGATGGAAACCTGTCCGTCGGACAGGTTCGATGGTTAGTACACAAAAGCATCGGACCAAAAACCTGCGCGAGTCGACGCATGCTTGGAAGCATTGAACTTCGTTTTTTCATCACGTCGATATGTTCTACGTCACCGCGTTCTGGTCTGATCGGATTTTGGTCCGATGGTGTGTACGCACATCAGACCATCAGACAAGTTCAGAGTTGTCTGATGAAAACGGTCCATCAGACAAGTTTCATCAGACATGTCTGATCGTGTGTACAGGGCCTAAGGATTTTTATCAATACCTTTATTAAGAAGGCTTTAGTTTTCTTTTAAAAATTATGACAGGGTTATTTTAAGGGTGAGTTTTTTTGTCTATGAAGTGTGGCCTTATTAATCCTTCTTTATGTGCAAAACACAAGCATGTATGGTATGCATGGATATAAAGGAGGAGATTTACTAAAACCGAAGCACACAGAATCTGGTGCAGCTGTGCATGGTAACCAATCAGCTTCTAGATTTTAGCTCCCATTCACATCGGTGCAACCTGTTCACAGTTCCAAATTGTATAACAAGTCGCACCCAATTGCCAGCAATTGAATAGTTCATATCGCTACGACTAATGTCACAGCGATTTTGAAAACCGTTCCTGCACTATTTTTTACCAATTTCATTGTGACTTGCATAGACTTCTGTTAAATGAAGTTGCAAGCCGCAATGAAATCGGCAGTACAAATTGCACTGATGTTCAGTTTTGAAATTGAGCAGAAGTAGTGTCATTTTAAAGCCACACTGGTGTGAATGGGGCTAATGGTCAAAGCATGATTGAACAAGCTGATTAGTAGCTTATGAGTTATTCTGCACAGCTGGACCAGATTTTGTGTGTACAAGTTTTAGCAAATCTCCCCCAAAAGCAGAAGAGGCTTTTTTTTTTCAAAACTGTCTGAAAATGTCTGAAAAAGCATCAATGTAACCTACATACAATCCACTATTTTCTTTAATTTCTTGATAAATGAGGCACAAAGAGTTAATGCATGATAGAACAGCGTCTGTTTTTATTCATTCATTTATGCCATAACTTAAAAAAAAAAAAAAAACAAGCTCTCTCTATACATTTTTTGTATCGCGTAGATCATTTGTGCAGATGGTAATAATTTAAATGGGTCAAGCTGGCTAGCGCACATGTTCTGATTTAATTGCATTTATTTAGCTTTACCTCCTGCTTAAAGTACTTCAGACACCTGAAGCTGTATTGAAATGCTACCCCGGGGCACTCATAGCTAAAATGACTGAGACAGTTACTAAAGACTGGTGTATCAGCACAGCTTGTACTTACTGCTCAGAATTCTCCAGGGCCCGACTGCAGACCTAACGGACCTGGAACTGAATAAAAATCATCATAAACTTGTTAAACTGAAAATAGGAAAAAATTATAGTTAATGGAAATAAACATAACTGAAACTTCTACAGTCTGATGAATATATTTAATACTAATTCAGATTGTGCCGTAGTCCATTTATTAAAGAGTGGGACAGAGGTGGACATAGATTTAAGAGGGCCCTGTCTGTGCAAAGGACCACTGTGACCCCCGCCCTTCATACACATCACCTATGTTGTGGTGCTACCTTTCTGACTTTTGAGGGGCTCATGAGTGCTAATGCATGCAGTGCTTACACAAGCAGCTAAACATATACTTTGCCACTTCTGGCCATTCACACATATTTTTTACCAGCTGTGCCTTTGCTGGCAATGCAATTCTTGCACTCTGCAATGACAGCACCAAAGGAAAGAAAGGTTCACCCTTGGTCAAAGAGAAATATTGTTACATTTTAGTGTTACAACCTTTAGTTTTAGCATTCCACTTTTTTCTTTTATTTTGGCCACAATCTGTATTACCTTAAATGAAAAAACAAACAAAACAACAACATTATTGTAACAAAGGTTTGAAAAATACTCCAGCATTAACATATCTCCCCGAAAGGAATCATCCATTTGGTCATATTCCTTCTCCTACCAGCCTATGTCTGTCCCCTACCCTTGCTTCACCCTAGCAGCAGCAGGAACAAGTCCCTTGTGTCAAGGATACTATCGGTCCATTTGAGGAGGAGCAGTCCTGCACACATCTGTGTCTAGTGGAAGGACATGTGCTGATTGGTTGATTCCCCAATAATACAACAATATATTAATGTGCCAAACTAAAAGTGGAATGACACTGCATCTGAGCACCACAAACCAAAAACGCTCTTTAATGCACTTCGAATATTTAAAGCAAACTGACCCATCTATCTATGTCTTCATGCTTTATTTTGCTGGAAAACACCTTGAAAAACATCTAACATTTCTGGCCATGGCCATCTTGAATAAGGGCAGATGATTCATATAGCATTTACTTCCTGGAATACATATGCTCTTAGCTCAGGCATGCAGGCAGGAGGGTTTGCTTAGCTGATAAAACCCCTCTTGAAGACTCTTGGGATTTATTACATAATTTTGGAATTGGCCTGGAAACCAGGAAGTAACCGAAGAAAAAAAAAAGTAGCAGCATAGGGAATGTGAATAATCAATGCTGATTGAGAGAGTGAAGTTCTACTAATGGGAAGAAGTGCCAACACATTGTACACATTAAGGACAGAATCTGTTCAGATGGTATAGCAGGGCTCTCCACAAAACATGGTCCACTGGATTATCCTCTGGCCCATGGGTGGTCTCTAATGACTCTGGGAGGAGGGATTGTTCATGTTATAGCTGGTTTATATGCAGGACCCCAAAAAGTAGAATATTATTAAACCCAAGCTTGATTTCCTGCCAGCAGCTTGTGATTATGTATTTATTCCAAATGTAATGTATTTCTGAAATATGTTTTTATGTCTTTTAAAACTAGATAAGAAAAAAATAGAGCATAATCACCTTTTTAAATTTGTGAAATGTTACCACCACCTAGGCAGTATGTAGTGTCACCTATTCCCGCTGCCCATTCGTGAAACTATCAGACAATTGCCATTCAGCAACTGTCAACTGCTTACCATATGCATTTTTTTGCCATTTGGTACACAAGGAAGAACTTAAAGTGATGGGAATTTAAATTTGTTTTAAAAATCTATTTAGTGTAACATTATTATAACATAATTTGTGGGTAAATATGTGCTAAGGACTAATGTGGTTAGTCGTATGCAACTGTACCCCTCTACTTCACAGTCAGAGCTCTTCCAAACACATTATATTATAGTCATATAGTATATACAGACATAGATATAGACACTGGTGGTCCAAGGGGAGATGGATAGTAGCAGTATTAGTCATGAGGATGTTTGTATTATATAGTATCAGCCCCAAACAGGTCTTGGGAAGAGGATATCAAGCATTTGGGAGGCATCAGTCCAAGTATTTTGAAGAAGAAAGGTTATATCGCACATTACTTTTCACAAATGTGTTGGCAGCAAGGTACAAGTTGCGAGTTAAGGCACTGAGGCACCAAAAAAATAAAGGGTATGATAGAAAGAAGGGTATATTTCACCTATTCAGATCCTGGGGGGACATTGCATGGAACATAAATAGTGAAACACCAAAAATTGAGTTTTTTTGCACAGATCTGTATGGTCTTGGATGAGCATCCCTACCTTTCTCTGCAAGCCTGAACCTCACTGTACCCCTTCCTGTCTCCCCCATTAGAATTCCACACCCTTGTTGTATTTGGTAAAAAGCTGTAGGGGTTCAGAAGGACAGAACCAACAATTTTGTTATTCAAGAACCTTTTATTCAAAGATTGCATATTGTTACCTGTTGTAATTTTTAATGTCTGTTGCTATGCTACTTATTTGTGAAATTATAATTATTTAAGAAATGGTATGAGAGAAGAATAGCATCACACTGAAATTTCAGAATCCAAGTGTTTTATGTAACCCTAAAATTTAAACTAAACAGACCAATGCATTTTAGGGGTTTGGAAAGAGCCTCTACATCAGAACTATGAAAAAACAACAGATTGTAAGCATCTGCTAAAGCCTAATGCATTTTAAAATCTTCACATTTTAAACATTGAGCACCAACCACTTATCCCAGTTGAGTACCGTTTACCCACTCCATTACTTTTCAAACCTCCAAAACACTTGCCACATTAAATAAACATAATTGTACTATCAAATATCTGTGTGGCACTCTTTTTGCCCCTTTGGATTTCTCCTGAAATGGGCCATAGAGGAGTTTTCATGAGAGCCACCCGACCAGACTCACTGCACCCTATATTATAGACTTCACTCCACACATTGCAACATTAAACTGACTTTTGGATAAAACACAATATATCCACATCTTCTAAATACAGTATAAACATATAGGACTGTACAGAACTGTGAACACTACTAATTGCGTGGGGTAGACAGTACTAAAGTTTCAAGGTGCTACATGCCTTCATGTAAGTCAGACATTGACTATGTGTTACTACATTTTGTTCTAAAAAAGTTATTTTAGTGAAATTATTGCTGTAACAATTAATTCTTATTAACTTACCTGTGTACAGCTAAGTGTCCTTTAAGACTACAATATGTCTTTCAGTTATTCACACAGGTGTTTTCACACACTTCCTTATTATGTGTTGAAGGTGCTGATGAAAACTGACCTATGATATTCCAGCAGTGGAGAGAATCATCTGGAAGTGAAAATGTTGTGTTCCCAGGTGCTGCATAACATAAGGAATATTCCCGCCAGCAGACTGCTTTGCCTAAACACTTTCTCTGTTTTCTTACATATTGCCCATTGCAGCATGCTTTGATGGATGGACTCTGGGCTTCCTAATGAGCATGGTGACAGGGTGAACTAATAAGGATAGAAAAGAGCAGCCACATTATAAGAAAAACCTGCTGGCTCGCTGCCTGCAAGAGCTGTTCAGCATCCGTAGAGCAAAACCCTCTAATCACTCAGTTATGAAAGCTGATTTTAAAGCTTTATGCCACAGTGGCTTTTTGACACTGAAAAGAATTGTCAGAGCTGGCAAAATTTGGTTCCTGATGAAATGGATTACCCTCAGTACCAGTAGAAAGTCTGTGCGTCTCTGTATGATGTAGTGCTCAGCCAGCAGAGGGAGCCATGATGTGAAATGAAAGCATTTGACATAAATAGCTGAAGGTCTGAGAATGTAAAACCTTCCGACATATTGCCTACTGAACTGCAATATATCCAGCATGTCTACACTGTGATCATGACAAGGGTTTCATTTATTTCATTTGTGTGCAGACGGATGTTTGTTTTTAGTAGCAGTCTTTTAAACAAAGAGGTATATGTTCCATCCCGTGGGGCATTCTTAGGAAATAGGTAAATAATTGAATGACCATTATAGAACTGAAGGAATTGAGAATTGCTGCTGCGGTCTTGCATCTGATTGTGAGCTTTGCAGCTACTATGACTAGAAGGCAATCATTTGATCTGTCTCAGGTGTTTGTGATAATTGTGGAGCTTGAATGGGTTAAAAGCAGTGACAATTTTTGGCTGCACAGAAACACACATGGGTCACATGTACTAAAGTTGCCCATGTATATGTAGAATTAGAAGCTAATTTCTTTGCTGTGAAATATAATTTGCCACCCACTGTAAGGCTCGATTCACATATATGCAAATTGAATTATTCGCATTACATATGAACCAGCAGCCTTCCCTATGAAGCCGGTTCACATATCTACAGGCTGGTTGTGGTCCATTTTTAAAAAGAGTCCTGTGTGTTTTTCAGTCCCGTTCAGGTGTGATTTCAACAAAAAAATGCGCACCTGAATCATACCTGAATCGGTGAACAAAACTGACTCCTTTTAGCAACCACACTGAAACCATGGCTGGACATATGTGAACTGAACCTACAGGCAGGGGTTCGGGAATGTCCATATGTTCAGGAAGCTGTTCAAGGGTCAACTATTTAAAATTGAAAGGATAAGGGGGAAGGGGAATGCGCAAGTATCCACTAGTATATAGGTGGTGAGTACCACCCCCTATATTGGATCGTGTACCTTGTTGGGTAGTGTTTCTGTAACCAATTGATATAGGCAAAAAAGGGGGGAATGGGGGAAGGGGGATGTTCGGACAGCAGAGGGCCTAAAAGGGGTTACTATGAGCAACAGTACAATGATCAAAGAATGGTTATGATACAAAAACTAATTTTATTAAATGGTATCAAAAGATAAAATGTAAAGCACAACAGTATGTGAATTATATAAAAGGATTGGTAACCATGAATACAAAGGTTGGTTACCATATATAAAAAACAACACATAGACAAGACTTTAACAAGACACAAACAAACATATCAGCGTCCGGACACGTTTGTGTTCAACCGACACATATACAAAACACTCTTGAACAGATATAAGTTAATTGGATGCAGAGGTTATAATTAGTTAGGAGAGACTGGGAACATATGGTAACCCCTCCCAAACCATCCGCTGAGGGCCAATGAGTGTTAATTTGATGTGAGGGCTAGACACTGGCTTGTAAGGAAAGTGGGGGGGAGGGAGGGGGAGTGGGTAAGTAGCATGGGGTGGTTGGCTGACCGTTGACCAGATGGGTGTCAATTAAATCTGGGTATTAACAAGGAGCCATTAAATGTTCCGTGGATGTCCAAAAAATGCAATCAAGAGCCAAATGCGATGGACAGTTGTCATTGTTGACTTGTGGGGTTAATAGATTAAAGGCTGTCTTGCAGGACAAGTTAGTAGTTATTAGTCCTGAAGTCACAGAAATTGGTTAGTAGGTATTGCAAACTAACTAGTGGTCAGCATTTAAGTCCACTATCATGCTTGGTGAAGTCTGTAGACTGTAAACAAACATTGGACATCATTTTAGATGGTGGGAGTTAAGCACCCTCAATCGCAGCAGTATAGGTGGACGTGGATTGCTTATTAGTACTTTAAATAGTATTGAAAGCTACGTTACCACCTCATAAGTTGCTGCACGCCTGGCAGATCTCTCCACAGTTGTAAGTCAGAACATGTGTCCAGTCCTGGCATCCGAGTATAATGATGTCTTCATGGCATGTGTCGCCGGCAGACAATTTGCTGTAAGTCCAAGGCAGATTGAGCAAAGGGATAGAGGCGCCTAGATGTAATTTAACATCCGTCCATATGTTGTTTACCGCCCAGCGTTGTTCAGCCGTGAGTGTCAGCGGGAGTATACCCGGCGTAGTTGAACTCCTCCATCCTCCGTGCAAGCCTAAAGCGTCACGTGATCACGCTGAATGGTGACGTCAACGCGTTTCGCCTGGCACACTGGCGTAGCTTCGTCTCGGACAAGGGTCAACTACCTACCAAATGTACTCCAATGTCTTCATTGCTGATTTTTAGTATCTTAAATGATGGGCCTAAGGGATATTCATATTTATAAATGCTAAAGCCAAATTATTTTAGGTAACTCATTAAGAGATTCTGTAATTTTGTCCATTTATCACAGGGATGCACTGGATGCCTTCAGCTGCCATTGTGCTCTTGCTGGGCATCATGTGTGTCCCTGTGCCTTCAAGGAGGAGTGGGCTCCCTCCAAGCATACCTACCCTAAATCTATTCACTGCTATATATGCTCAAGCTTGGGAGACTCTGGAAATTATAGAGGTAGGACCGCAGTATGCATAGGAGCCTTGATGTGGGCATGGTGGCTTACACATAGTGGGTTATTTACTAAAGGCAAATCCACTTTGCACTACAAGTGCACTTGAAATTGTACATGGAAGTGCAGGCGCTGTAAATCTGAGGGGGACATGCAAGGAAAATAAAAAACATAATTTTAGCTTGCACATGATTGGATGATAAAATCAGCAGAACTTCCCCTCATTTCAGATCTTCCCTTCAAATCTACAGCGACTGCACTTCCAAGTGCACTTGTAGTTCAAAGTGGATTTGCCTTTCGTAAATAATCCCCATATTTGCAACTGTGTGCAAAACAAAAACTAACTTTTAAATGTGAATTGTTAGGCCGCGTACACACGACCAAATCTGTCTGCTGGAAACGGTCTGCCAGACCGTCCCAGCAGACAGATTCGATCGTGTGTACGGGCGAGCAGACGGATTTGGCCAGCCGACAGATTTGAAAGCATGCTTACCAATCTGTCGGCTGGGAACCCGTCCGCCCGACATGTCTGCTGGTTAGTACGCTAACCAGCAGACATGTCTTCTCGCACACGCGCCGAATGATTTTGACGCATGCGCGGAAGTGTTTTACTTCCTGGTACGGTGACGTGGCAGCGTCAACGTCACCGCCACGTCACCGACACGTCAGCGCGCTGTCTGCTGGCGGGGATTTTGGTTTGCTCGTGTGTACACGCGAGCAAACCAAAATCCAAACAGACAGATCTGTTCAAATCGGTCGGTCCGACCGATTTGAACAGATAGATTGCCTCGTGTGTACAAGGCCTTAGACAGGGTCAGTTTGATTGTTTTGCAGGCTGGCTGGTAAGTGTGCTGGGAAATCTTTTTGTTTGTTTGTTATGTCCCTTGACAGGTCACAGTCACCCTCTCTTCTAACCATTCTTCCCCTTCACTGCACTCTACCACTGCTCCATTGGTCTGTTGGGGTTTTTAGAAACAACTGGTGCTTCTGGTTATGGGGGATTATTTGATTATTTGAGTCTCCCCTTACCCTAAAAAGAAATGCTAAGACCTGAACAAACAATCCCTTAAGACTTTTACACACTATAAGAAAATTGGGCAAACATTTTTATCCAAGGGACTTTCATACGATTTTAGTATAGTGTGTGCACAACTCTCTACAGCCTAAACGAAAAACAAACATTTTTTTTTTTAATGTGTACTGTTTTTGTAAAAAAAAATCCCCTTCACTTCACTTGAAGCCATCTAAGGTAAAACCATCTTTATATGTCCTTCTATGGCCCCTTAACCAGGTTTTGGAGGCACTCTTATACTTTAGTAAGCGACAATGATGGAAACATGAATTTCTCCATCATGTGTATACTTACATTGGTAATTAGGAGGGATCTTAAAACCTGCCTGTGGGCAGAGGCAGAATGATAGGAGGATTGAGGTTAGGGTCATTTTGGAGGGAAGTACTGCTGAATCTCTTTTATGGGGAATTGTGTGTTGTCTCTCCCTTGGCCTTATGTGATTTTTATGGTTTTATATTGTATCGTATTGGTTGTGAATTGTTAAGGTCTGGAAGCGTTTCGTTACCTTCGGGTGATTCTACGCTATACAAGCAATAAACAATAAACAATAATTAAGATCATACCAAGAGTTCAGCTGTATTTAAAAATGCTTTTTTTTTTTTGATATATGAAGTATTCAAAGTGGATGTAAACCGATTCATGAAATTTGATCTGGGCACATATATATTCAGTATTTTGTTATATCTTTTTAATGAGCTAAGTCTTATAGCTCTCTTCTAAACGGTTCCTCTGTTATCAGCCTGAGAACTCCTGACATATTTTTTGTACTTTTTAGACACAAGTAGCCTGAATCTTTTGTCAAAGGAGGTTGGTAAAATAGATTAGCAGAGAGCATCTCCTATTAAAAAACAGCTCTGAGAGTCTTTGCCTATGATGAGAGGAGGTGTGTGCCTTTCCTCCAATCAGCAATGTTAGCCATCTTAGCTGTATGCCCAGACATTACACTCTGTGTTAACCAGGAAGAGAAAATCTCCTAACAAAATATGAACTTTCTAAACAGTATATAAATGTGAAGACAGCAGATATACATATAAAACCTATGTAGGGAGATTTTGTTAATCTCTGTGTATCATCTGGTGCTGATCACTTCACTGGTTGTATGGAGGGTTTACATCTACTTTAAAGCAAGAACGCCACAAAAATATGTGCTTATTGGTGGGGGAAACTCAAATTCAGCCTACAGAGAAAATGAACACATTCAAATGCATATATATCATATACTTTATAGCCCGAGTTAGTTGGGGATTCCTCTTACCTGCTCTTCCCTGAATCAGTATATCTATACTGTAGTATGAAAACAATGTAACACAAATTAAAGAACAAATGATCCAATTATTAGTGTTGTACAAGTACTATTCTGGAGTGCAAACATTATGAAATCCCTCAGATTTGCGTTTCAAAGCAGATATACAGAATATCAATAAAACAGGAATGTTTTATGTCATCCAAATAATAAAATGAATGAACACATCCTTTAACATTCCAATGAGATTTTAATATTTGTTTAAAGTATTGTACCATAAATCCCATACCATAACTTCTTGATGTATTCCAGCTGAATATAAAGCAGGGCCTACTTATCTGCATAAAACCTGACCTGCATTATATATCATAGCAATGAATTTGTAATTAGCTCATCTATTATTTTGTGATGAGTCAGTTGATATATTTATAGACTTTATTTTCCAGATGTGGCCCCTACTTATGTATACAGATATGGTTCTATGCATAACACAGTATATCATGATAACTAATCAGTATGACTGAGGAAGTTCTACATTCCGCTAATTATCTTGATAATTTGTATAGTAGTTGTGCTTTTAAAGTGCTTCTACCATTACAGAGGAGGTCAGATTAGACTGAAAGTCATCTTGTTGTGGGATAAGTATTTATCAGTGTTGTGTTCTGGATGTTTAATTAACATTTATATTTACATTGTTTTATGGAGACGTGTTCAAATGGTATCTATCCATCCATCCATCCTTCTTTGTAAAGCTGGCCTTACACTAGTAGAATTTAATTTGGATTTTTTTATTTTAAAAGCGTTTGTCCGATTTACTAATTGGAATCAGGATCAAGTCATCATCAAATATTGCTCAGTAATATTACATTCATTGGAGTGGATTTACTAAAAGTATAGAGAGTTTTAAATCAGCAAAGTAAATGTTTACTAAGTGAACATTTACTCTCTGAAAGTAACATGCAATTTACTATTACTTTAACAAATCAATCCTTCTCTTTCTTAGGTAAATCAACCCCTTTGTTGGTGTTACACTTTTGAATACCTATCTACTGTGTTCAGACATTGCAAATTGCTTTAGACACCTGTTTTGATGATTAAAACCGATGATTTCCACAGCAGATTACTCCACATTGACAGCATAAATGTAAAATGTAACCACTTGCCGACTGCCTGACGTACATGTACTGCTGCAGGTTGGCTTGATTGCACGAATCCTGTACCTGTAAGTCATTTCATGCAAAAGAAACTGGGTGGCGCACGCGCGACTCCGGGGGCACAATCACGTGCTGATTGGACAGAGAGGGAGCCCAATGTCCGCTGACCTACCGCGATCATTCCCGAGAGAGGCAGAATGGTGAACTGCCTATGTATACAAGGCAGATCATCGTTCAGACAGGGGAGAATATAGAGAACTTTTATTCCTGTTAAGCAGGAACACCGATCTCTGTCTCAACCGAGTCAGAGCAGCCCCCACAGTTAGCAAGCACCCCCCTAGGGACACATTTAACCCTTTGATTGTCATTAGTACAGTAACTGTGCATATTTTTACCACTGATCACTGTAATAATGTCACTGGTCTCCAAAAAAGTGTCAAAAGTGGCAGTTAGGTGTACGATATGTCTGCTGCAATGTCACAGTCCCGCTAAAAATCACTGATTTACCATCACTAGTAAAAAAAAAAAAATTATATAAAAATGCCATAAAAATATCCCATAGTTTGTAGACTCAATAACTTTTGCTCAAACCAATCAATAAACACTTATTAGGATTTGTTTTATCAAAAATATGTAGCAGAATGCCCTAAATTGAGGAAGAAATCCGATTTTTTTTATTTTTATTTATTGAATGTGTTTATAGCAGAAAGTAAAAAAAAATATTGTTTTTTTTTCTTCAAAATTGTCGCTCTCTTTTTTTTTATAGCATAAAAAATATAAACCACAGAGGTAATTAAATAGAACCAAAAGAAAGCTCTATTTGGGTACAGCATCGCACAACCGCGCAATTGTGAGTTAAAGTAACGCAGTGCCGTATTGCAAAAAATGGCCTGGTCATGTTTTCTATATTTTGATGTTTTCTATATTGTTTTATTATCGTGTTTAACATGTGACGGCTTTACTTCGACTGTGATTTTTTATTAATGCCGGATGATATAGTGATACCTTTGTAGTACAGATGTCTGCTTTCTTTGTAATTAGAAGCATCATCTCCTGCTCCTGCCCACAGGCACACACCTAGCATGCTGAAGGCTAAATGTGACCCCCGATTTATGCATGGGGTTTCTAATATAAATTGGGGTTTTTAAATATATACTGAAAATGTCGTAAGAACGGTCTCTCTGCTTTTTAACTACAAAAGCACACCCCTTGAAAGTGCATTTTTAAATTTGCATGAGCCACTTCTTTGCAATACAGTGGATCTTTTTAAATGAAATCATCTTCAGAGCAGACCCTCCCAAAGATAACATTATACTAGAAATTATATTAATAGCAAGAGCACTAACCTCTTTTTGTTTTTGGTATTCTCATTTAGCTAATTAGTCCCTGAGTAGACATAATTCTAATCTCTTACCAGCTCAGACAGAGAAGCTTATTCTTTGTCTTACATGTGTAAGAGTCCAGTGGCTTAAGATTGGTAACTGTTTTTTTGTTTTTTATAGTTGGCATATTTTAAATTTTGATTATATTTTTCAGAAATAGTTCCACTTTGTTCTTTTTAAAAGCCAAATTTTGTATCGAAAAAAAAAAACCCTTGCAGTGTTCCCCACCACTCGCACTTAAATGTTTCTTAATTAAAAAAGAATGTTATAAGGAAAATCCATATTAAATTCAAAATGTATTGTATTAAATATTACAAATAGATTTTAAATCCCCCTTTTTTTTAACAATATTGTCAATGCATGAAAAAGAGCAATGAAGTATTTTGTATACTTTACTCAAGTACTGCCTGTGTGGCATGAAACGTCCAACAATGAGAGATAGCCATCCTGATTGAAAATTTGCTTCAGCATAACCAACACAAAGGAAAATAATTAAAGCATAGCTAAATACAAAAACAAAAATGTACTTTATTGCAGCTTACCAATCCTTAAATAAGTTGGCTGCATTTGTTTTATACATTTTCTAGGCTTTTTTCCCTTTATTTTCACTTGATGCTTTGGCAAGTAATAAACTTTTAGGTTGACCTGAGCACATAGGAAAAGGGGGAACATGACCAGGTGGGCTGGAAGACAGCAAGTGTTAAGAATGGGTGGGGAAGAGTTTAACAATATAACATAGGGAGAAGGGAAGAGGTGGTTATAAAGTGTTGAGCCTGTTTTCTGAAGAGCTATTTTGATTGCTCCTCAGAGAGCACAAGTATAAATGAGGCCTTATTGGCCAGGTCAATCGGTGAAAATAAATAATAATAATAAAAAAAAACAATTGCAGCCCCACATTTATGGATTGGTGAGTTGCAATATATTATCTTTCTGGGCTTTATAGGTAAGCAATACACCCGTTTAAAGTGGAGTTTCCATCTCAAAAATGTGTTTGCTTTATAGTGTCCATTAGACCTAAAAAATAAAAATAAAATAAAAAATATTTTACTCACCTGGAAATGCCTGTTGCTATGCGGTCCCACAAAATCTGCCTTTGGATTCACCTAGGATCCTGATGTCAGCTCCCTCGGCTCCTCAGAACGCTAATGCAAATTTCCCAGGAGGCTGTGCGCTTCCCTTAGGGCAAGAATCGCGTTACTTAGATACCGGAAGTGACGCGATTCAATTAATATTTCGGCTGTATGAATCTCCCGGCTTGTTCTTATTTATGGGTTGTTATCACAACAGTGTACACTTCCGCCACCGCTCATTGTGATGGCAACCCAAGTGGTTGACGGCGCGGCGCTGCTACTGTCTTGCTCATTAATTTCAGACTCGTCACCAGCGGATTTCCGGAAGTAATTGCTTGTGGGCTTCACAATGCCCACAAGCAAAAGGATACCGATCTGCACACAGGATTATAAAGTGTTCGTTGTGAATAAGTCTGGAGAACGGCGGCACATTTTTAACTAGTAAGTGACCCTATGTCTAGAACAAGAAAGATAGATGAAAGGACAGACTTTACAGAAATGCAAAATGTGGTTGGAACCAGAGCTGTATCCTGCCCTAGGCCAACAAGGCCCAGGCCTAGGGCAGCACTTTGCAGGGGGGCAGCACGAAAAGAGTCCCCTCCGGCTTGCGCTACACTGTTAGGAAAATTAGTATAGCGCCCCCATAAAGCGGCCGCGCTGCTTCTAGTATTCGGGCAGCCGGAGTTCCGCAACTGGGGGGGGGGGGGGGGGCGCTTCCAATTTTGACTGTTTTGTCATCCTGGACCACAAACCTTCCTCACTGTGCTATATGTTTCTGCTGCACCATCTACTTAAAGTAGAACTATAGGCAACACTTTTACCATCCCTGTCCCATTGCGAAGATTTCCCTTCACTTCCTGCTCTATGGGCAACTAGGAAGTAAGAGGAAATCTATGTAAGTAAATTAAGGGAATCCATTGCCCCCCCCCCCCCCCAGGCCCTCAGAACCAGTGTCCTCACTCGAAAATTTCAGGGCAGGTCTTAAACAACACAGGGTGTGGCCATGCCAGGAAGGGGTGGGTCATATTTAAATTAGGGGGTGCACAAGTTTAGTCAGGCCTAGGGCAGCATAAAACCTAAATACACCTCTGGTTGGAACCCCGCTTTAAGCGTATTTTTTGCAGTCCTCTGCATTAAGCTGGCAGTAAGTGCTCTTTTAGTCTGGGGGATTAGAATACATAAAAATACTTAATAAAAATTCCTTGCTCACACAGGCTTTCTTCCAGCTATGATCAGTCCCCCGGACACTTTACGGCATCATCACATACAATGCAGGACAAGCAATCCAGCACTATGTGTGAGGACAGCAAGGGAAATTATTTCAGCTGAACGAGTTTGGAACATTGGTCGAGAAAAGTGAAAGACGACTCTTTAATCAAAAGAATTGCTGTTTCAACTGAATGAAATGTCAATATTCCTATACAAAATTCACCGTGGAGCCACTGACACTGTATCCAGTCCCCAGGGGATTCTCCAAAAGAATATATAGAGAGCATTCTCCAAAGACGGAAGACATAAGCTCTCTCAGCAATGTACTAGATGTCGATATGAAAGAAAGTAAATACAATTCTCTGGTGATACTGAAAAAAAAATCCGAAACTAAAACAAACATTTTGGTTGGAGAGCAACTCTATTTAAAAAAACAGTGTAGCATTAAAATGAAATACTTCAAGTACCCTTTGTCCCTGAAAAATGTACCTCATGCTTTAGCGTAACATCTTCCAGTCCAGGCCTATTCTGGCATTTCATTTCCTACATGTAAAAATAATATTTTTTTTGCTAGAAAATTTGCTAGAAAATTACTCCCAACATTATATATATATATATATATATATATATATATATATATATATATATACACAGTGCAGAAAATAAGTATTTGAACACCCTGCTATTTTGCAAGTTCTCCCACTTGGAAATCATGGAGGGGTCTGAAATTGTCATCGTAGGTGCATGTCCACTGTGAGAGACATAATCAAAAAAAAAATTCCAGAAATCACAATGTATGAATTTTTAACTATTTATTTGTATGATACAGCTGCAAAGAAGTATTTGAACATCTGTCTATCAGCTAGAATTCTGACCTCAAAGACCTGTTAGTCTGCCTTTAAAATGTCCACCTCCACTCCATTTATTATCCTAAATTAGATGCACCTGTTTGAGGTCATTAGCTGCATAAAGACACCTGTCCACCCCATATAATCAGTAAGAATCCAACTACTAACATGGCCAAGACCAAAGAGCTGTCCAAAGACACTAGAGACAAAATTGTACACCTCCACAAGGCTGGAAAGGGCTACGGGGAAATTGCCAAGCAGCTTGGTGAAAAAAGGTCCACTGTTGGAGCAATCATTAGAAAATGGAAGAAGCTAAACATGACTGTCAATCTCCCTCGGCCTGGGGCTCCATGCAAAATCTCACCTCGTGGGGTCTCAATGATCCTAAGAAAGGTGAGAAATCAGCCCAGGACTACACGGGAGGAGCTGATCAATGACCTGAAAAGAGCTGGGACCACCGTTTCCAAGGTTACTGTTGGTAATACACTAAGACGTCATGGTTTGAAATCATGCATGGCACGGAAGGTTCCCCTGCTTAAACCAGCACATGTCAAGACCCGTCTTAAGTTTGCCAATGACCATTTGGATGATCCAGAGGAGTCATGGGAGAAAGTCATGTGGTCAGATGAGACCAAAATAGAACTTTTTGGTCATAATTCCACTAACCGTGTTTGGAGGAAGAAGAATGATGAGTACCATCCCAAGAACACCATCCCTACTGTGAAGCATGGGGGTGGTAGCATCATGCTTTGGGGGTGTTTTTCTGCACATGGGACAGGGCGACTGCACTGTATTAAGGAGAGGATGACCGGGGCCATGTATTGCAAGATTTTGGGCAACAACCTCCTTCCCTCAGTTAGAGCTTTGAAGATGGGTCGAGGCTGGGTCTTCCATCATGACAATGACCCGAAGCACACAGCCAGGATAACCAAGGAGTGGCTCTGTAAGAAGCATATCAAGGTTCTGGCGTGGCCTAGCCTGTCTCCAGACCTAAACCCAATAGAGAATCTTTGGAGGGAGCTAAAAACTCCGTGTTTCTCAGCGACAGCCCAGAAACCTGACTGATCTAGAGAAGATCTGTGTGGAGGAGTGGGCCAAAATCCCTTCTCCAGTGTGTGCAAACCTGGTGAAAAACTACAAGAAACGTTTGACCTCTGTAATTGCAAACAAAGGCTACTGTACCAAATATTAACATTGATTTTCTCAGGTGTTCAAATACTTCTTTGCAGCTGTATCATACAAATAAATAGTTAAAAAATTCATACATTGTGATTCCTGGAATTTTTTTTTTGATTATGTCTCTCACAGCGGACATGCACCTACGATGACAATTTCAGACCCCTCCATGATTTCCAAGTGGGAGAACTTGCAAAATAGCAGGGTGTTCAAATACTTATTTTCTGCACTGTATATAGATAGATAGATAGATAGATAGATAGATAGATAGATAGATAGATAGATAGATAGATATACATATATTTAGCAGAGTCCCTAGGGAATAAAATGGCAGTTATTGCAATTTTTTATGTCAGGCCTCGCACACACGACCGATGAACTGATTATGGAAAAAATAGTGTAGCGCTCAGGAAAAAACAAAATATGACAGTGAAGTCAAAATTGCATACATGTAAATAATAAATAATACACATAGAATAGTGATCAGTGCATTGAAACAAAAAAGTCCAACGTGAACCTCATAATAAACGAAAACCATAAAGTTCATAAAAAGAGGTGTTCTTGAATTCCAGTGACAGAAATAAAACTTGATATTCAAACGTGAAGAGAAATCCCACCACCAATGAAGATGCAGGCTTACCAGAAGGAGTGGACTCTAAGAAAATTAAATTTCAAGAGTCAATCAGGCTTAATAGATGCTCAGATCCTGGGGCAGAATGTCTTCAAAGAGGGGATCAACAGATGGCTATGATACGGAATCCAGTGGCCACGAGACTAGCTTTAAATGCCAGAACCAGATCTCTTCTGCTTTGTTCCTGGCCGGCAAGTTTCTCGGTTGCACTCCACTCACACGCTGTAGTGTGTCGCTGTGAATTCCTTCCCCTCTTTCCTCTCCTGTACACTATGATGAACTGATTGTAAATGAAAATGAAACATCGTTTTCCTCGACGAGTTCCTTGTTAAGCTTGTCGAGAATCTTGACAAGCTTTCTTTGCGTACACACTGACAAGACAAAATCTTGTTGTTCTCAAACGCGGTGACGTAAAACACGTACGATGGCACTATAAAGGGAAAGTTTGATTCCACTGGCGCCACCTTTCTGAGTATGTGCCATCGGAGACCCGGAGAAACGATCTGCCGGCGCCGGGTGGGAGGCATAGAGATGACTGGTGACCAGAAAGTCACCAGTCATCTCTATGATTGTCGTAGGCCCGGGTGAAATGTTATGACGTCACACCCGGGAACCGGAATGTAAACAAAGCTGCAATCGCGGCTGGAAGCATGAGATCCGTGATTTTTTTTCACAATCTCATGCTTTCCAGCTAGAGGAGAGATATGGGATCTTATTGACCCCGCATCTCTCCATAAAGAGTACCTGTCACAAACCATTCCTATTACAAGGGATGTTTACATTCCTTGTAATAGGAATAAAAGTGATCAAAAAATAAAAATAAAATAAATTAAGTAAAATAAAAAAATAAAATAATGAAAAACTATTTTTTAAACGCCCCTATCCCCAGTAGCTCACACTCAGAAGCGAACACACACATAAGTCCCGTCCACATATGTAAATGCCGTTTAAACCACACATGTGAGGTATCGCTACGTGCATTAAAGCGCCAGCAACAATTCTAGCACTAGACTAGACTAACTCGAAACTGGTAACCTGTAAAAAAAAAAAAAACCGAAGCCTATGGAGATTTTTAAGTACTAAAGTTTGGCGCCATTCTATGAATTTTAAAGCGTGACATGTTAGGTATCTATTTACTCGGCGTAACTTCATCTTTGACATTATATAAAAAAATTGAGCTAACTTTACTGTTTTGTTGTTTTTTAATTAATGAAATCGTTTTTTTCCCCAAAAAAAGGCATTTGAAAAATTATTGCGCAAATACCGTGCAAGATAAAAAGTTTCAATGACCGCCATTTTATTCCCTAGGATGTCTGATATATATATATATATATATATATATATATATATATATATATATATATATATAGTGTTTGGGGGTTCTGAGTAATTTTCTAGCAAAAAAATTATGATTTTTGCATGTTGGAGAGAAGTGACAAAATAGGCCCGGTATGGAAGTGGTTAATGAATACAGAGCTGCAGTAATTAGTGTTTATTTCTACCAGGAGTTCAGATTTAACATTATGATGGTGTCAGTCATATAAAAACTGCTGGTCATAGCACTCCACCCTCATTCAGTACGATCATTTTTGTTCACACAAAGAAGAGTGTCTTTGATTTTACCCTTCATTTGTCTGAAGGTAATTACAGGCTGTCCAGCATTAATAATAGAGATATGATAGTCTGCTCACATCCAGCTGTGTACTAATTTGTCCTGATTCAGCTGCTCACAAATCAAGCATACAGTGGACCTTAAATACAACTTCTACCATAAGGCTGAAAAAGCAGAGAAATAGGGAGATGACTGATGTGTACTCAAATTCATTGATTTTATTAAGCAGCCATTGAAATCTTTGTGGTTTTGCTAAGACCCCCTCACCCCTACCCCACAGCAGGCACCAGTAATTGGTTGGATTGGCCAAAAGCTTCTTTGTATGAGCAAATTTTTCGAAGACTTGATGTGCAATATCTGTTGGCAACAAGAGGAAGATTGTTTGCTTGAGGGACCTGCAGCAGTAAGGCCACATACACACGATAGGTAAACCGAAGAAAACGGTCTGATGGACTGTTTTCATCAGACCAAACTGATCGTGTGTGGGCGCCATTGGTTAGTTATCCATCGTTTAAAAAAAAAGCCAACTTGTTTTAAATTTAACTGATGGATTCCTTACCGATAGGTCGAAACCGATCGTTAGTAGGCACGACCATCGGTTAAAAATCCACGCATGCTCAGAAGCATTGAACTTCATTTTTTTCAGCACTTCGTTGTGTTTTACATCACCGCGTTCTGACCCGATCGTTTTTTTAACCGATGGTGTGTAGGCGCGACGGACCATCAATCAGCTTCATCGGTTAACCTATGAAAACGGTCCATCAGACCAATGTTATCATCGGATGGACTGATCGTGTGTACGCGGCATAAGAAGGTCCTACAACTCAGAAATGGCTTGTTCCTTTTGTTATACCAAAAACAAAAAAAGTTTCCTTTTTTCTGCTTCTTAACCCCGCTACGATACAATTGTGACTCATCTGATGTACAAGAGCCAGTGCAGGGTACAAGATTAAATATAAATGTTGATGAGGAGGCTGATTAGGAGGGAGACTGGAAAGGGGTGACAGCAGAGGGAGGGAAACAATTTAATTATCACCATGATTTTAACTTTAGACCTAAGTGAAATAAATGAAAATGATGTTCCGGATGACACCCACCAATACAAAGAAAAGCTACAGAGACCGTGGAAATAATTTATGGGAATTAATTTCCCTACTTATTTTACTCATTACTTTGCTTCTACCGGCAGAAGCTCATGAAGCCTCATCAATAGACATTATTCAGGAAATAGCAGGATCATTTTTTTAACTTTGTTCACTGCATCCTTTCCTTTTGAAATCCGAGCAAGTGAATCATTTTCTGTCTCTTCTGATTCTAAAAAATGGAACTTGTCAGATTTGTTTAGTAAAGAATCGAGATGACGGGAATGAAGCAGCAGCCTGAAGCAAGATAGCACCCTACTGGGTTTCTGTTTTTTAAAGTGACCCTGTCAGCAAATGATCACTTTTACCCAAAAGGCCACCTATAAAAGAAGAGGTAATATACTTACCCTTCCAATGGCCCATCTGTCAAAAAGCTGACACTTCTCTGTTTCCCAGCCATATATGTATTATGTGTGGTGTAGAATACTGGCTTCCATAGCAGCCAATGCAGCTCCTCCTGACAGCTTGTACATCATTACAGGATGTATGAGCTGGCAGGAGGAACTAAAGTGCATTGCATTGAAGGGAAAGTATTTAACCCCTTGGGCCACCAGAAAGGTAATTATAGTACACAGGTGGTCTATTAAGTAAAAGTGGCCCTTTGGTGAATGAAATCTAAATTTGTATTGGTTGCTATGAATTATGTTTTGTTTGCGCTTTTCTTAGTCCAACTTCAGCAAAACGTTTTAATTTTTGGATAGAGTGTGAAAAGGCCTTTTGTTGCATTACACAAGTATCACTCAACTGGGGGGTTCCCTCCCACTTCCTATTCTGGTTACAAGTGTTCAGAAAGAGATTGAATATGTTTCCAATGAGGACAGTAACACCAACAAAGGTACTTTTTTTGTAACAGAAAAAAATAGAACCTCTGAGGTTTTTTTCTGCTGTCTTTGCCTGTTGAACCCTATTCTCCTTTTCTTTTCTCTGAGTCACAAGCCTAAAACATGGGAGGAAATCTCCACAGTGGAGTCACATGGAAACAGTCTGATCCACTTTATTAAAAAGTATACAAAAAAGTTTTGGTTGGGCTTAGTGTATAAAGGTTATGTTTATTAGTATTGGATAGATTACAGAAGAGTTAGCCCCTCTGTCAAGTTTTTCTTGTTGTGTCCCTGTCCTATTGTCCCTGCTGTGAAGAGTTGCCCCTCTATTTCTCCTGGTGACTACTGTCACCATGACAGACAGTAATTGAAAATTTAGAGTTGTGACCAAGGGACACTTGTTCTTGTGACATCTCTCTAAAATGGAAATTACTTTCACTTTGAATAGATTTCCTACTGTGACTCCAGGACAGAAAGTGAAGGGAAGGTTTCCCTAGCAGGGCACAGTCAGAAAAAAAAAAAAAAACTGACAGCTAATTTAAGGCTTTCCTTATCTAAAAAAAATAATGTTTTGGCTTTACATAGTCTAATGCCGTTTTTTGTGATGAAATAAAATGACGTTTTAAAAAACGTCATTTAAAATGATCGTGTATGGGCAAAACGTCGTTTTATGTCTTCTGTAAAAACGACAAAAAAAAAATGTGAACATGCTTCAATTTTTTATGTCGTTTTTCAGAATATCGTTTTTTGTGTCATAAAAAATGATCGTGTGTACGCTAAAACAACGTTTAAAACAATGTTTTTAAACCCACGCATGCTCAGAAGCAAGTTATGATGCGAGCTTGAATGGAACAGAGTGCCGTCGTACGCGTTGTACATAACCACGCTTTGCAAGAGCATTTTCAGAAAACGATGGTGTGTAGGCAAGGCCTTTTTTATAAAATGAAGTTTGAAAAACTTAATTTTTTTTCATGAGAAAAAACTATGTTTTTTTACAAGACAAAAAAAACGACCGTGTGTACGCGGCATAAGTCTTTAAATAAGTATGACATTTGTTTTTACACCTTATTCCCAGTGCAAATTACCCATTATGTATCATTGGCATTCTTATGGGAGAGCTGTCTTCCATCAGGTGTCCCTAATGAATATGTCATTGTTACTTAACGGTGTTAGGCGGCGTACACACGAGGGGACAGATTTGTTCAAATGTGTCGGCCCGACCGTTTCCAGCCGACGCAGCAAATCTGTCTGTTGGTCTGCTGTGCGTACACACGAGCGGATAGAAATCTCCCCGGACCAGAACGCGTGCACGTAAACCACGTACGACGTCACTATAAAGGGGAAGACCAAAGCTTACGGCGCCGCCCTCTGTTCCTCTTTTGCTAGTAACGTGTTAGCAAAGGTTTGGTTAGAGCCGATTCGCGCTTTTCGGTCTCCGCGCTTTACAGGTCGTATTCTCGGGTTCAGTGTGTGCTTGTGGGTGCGTATTTGGCAGTCAGTGCTGGCTGTCAGGTCGTTTCTGCTTTGCAGTGGCGTTCTGTCCGCGGGTATCTGTTTGTCGTGCGTATTTTGCAGGTCTTGCTGGATTAGGGGGTGCTTTCTGTGAGTGTGTTCTTGACTGACCAGCCGGCCGGTTTGAAGCCATTATGGAGCAGCAGCGTAACTTTGCTAGAGTTCGTGCTGGATATGGGCTTGCTTCTGGATGTTATAATTATTCCAGACCTTTGGCCAGGAACAGGGGGAGGAGGAGTTCCTGGGCCAAGAATTGGTTGCGCCAGCGTGACCGATTCTCTCATATGCCTCTGCTTAGGGAAATCCAGGAGAATAATCCTGATGACTTCAGGAACTTTCTCCGTATGACGGACCCCGTTTTCAACCGTCTGCTGGATCTTCTGTCCCCCTATATCACGAGGCAGGACACTGTGATGCGCCAAGCGATCACGGCCGAGCAGAGGCTTATTGCCACGTTGCGGTACCTGGCGACTGGGAGGAGCCTGCAGGACCTCAAGTTCTCAACAGGCATCTCTCCCCAGGCGCTTGGGATCATCATACCGGAGACGTGTTCTGCTGTCATACAAGTCATGCAGGAGGAGTATCTGAAGGTATGTTTCCTCTTTTCTGAAGCTCACATTCTCTGTCTTTATAAATGTGATTATTTTTTTTTGGTTTGGCATTTGTTCCCTATAATGACCATGCTTTTTCCATGCTGAGTGTTGAATGTTGCCTTTTCTCCCCATGCATGCATGTTGTTAAGCTTTCCATGTTCTTTTTGTTGGCCTACCTACATATTTTTTCCTTGCATGACTATTAACCTGTCCAGCATGCTATCCTAGGGACAAACACACCTAGCCTTTTTTTTTTTGGTGTGTGTGGCATATTTTTCTTTGCTGCATTGTAGTTCAACCCCAACCCCCCCTAAAATGTTGCCCCATCAGAGGGGTGGGGAGTGTGATAATAAGTGGGTTTTTTTAGTGGCCACAACTCCACCCCAATAATAAGATAAAATTGTTAATACTGTGTGATGGTGCACAAGTATGGTTTTTGTATTGTGTTTGCAATGTTTATGTGCCTAAGTACTATTTATGTTTATTTTTTTTGTCCCCACAGTTTCCCTCCACGCCACAGGAATGGCAGACTGTGGCTTCCCAATTTGCCCTGCGTTGTGATTTTCCAAACTGCGGAGGAGCAATAGATGGGAAACACGTCCGCATAGTGCCACCAGCCCGTTCGGGGTCCTACTATTTTAACTACAAAGGTTTTCATAGTATCGTGTTGATGGCGGTGGTGTCGGCACAGTACGATTTTTTGTATGTGGACGTGGGGAAGAACGGCCGGCTGTCTGATGGGGGAGTGTTTGCGCGGACTGAATTTTACAACCGTCTACAAACTGGTGGTCTTGAACTGCCACCGGATGAAGACAATGTGGAAGGACTTCCGTTTGTTTTTTTAGCGGACGAAGCTTTCGGGCTTGGACCTCACCTCATGCGGCCTTTTCCCCAGAGGACTCTTACCCCGGAGAGGAGGGTGTTCAATTTTAGGCTAGCCAGGGCCCGGAGGGTAGTCGAGAATGCCTTTGGGATACTCGCCAGCCGGTTCCGCCTGTTCCTGACAGCGATAAATATGGCGGAATATAAATTGAACCATATTGTTTTTGCCTGTTGCATATTGCATAATTTTTTACGCAGGCATTCCCAGACGTACCTACCCAACATCGGTGCTGAGGCAGGACTACCCTCAGATACCCTTCCTGGGCTGGACACTGGTCGCGCTGGCTCGGTCACCCAATCTGCTCGTGAGGTACGCGACAAATATGTTGAGTACTTCATGGGCCGGGGGGCCATAGCTATGCCAGATCATATTTCTTTCTAATTCGGCCCCCAAAAGAAAGAAATATTACAAAATATAATAAATAATTTGACCATTGGACTCTATATACAGTTGTTTGTCATTATTGCTTTTTCTCTTTATCTCTGTCTTCTTGGTTCTGAAACTAGTGCACTTCTAGTGCCAAATGTAGTTGTCATGTTTTAGTAAATAACCACAATTGGACATTACAGCCATACCCCACTTTTAAGTCCACAATAGAAGGGTCACTTCTGCACACAAACCAATGAGATACCAGCATTTATAAAATCTGGCTTAACTGAACAAGCTGGTGTTGGAAGAATATTGTTTTTTACGCAGAAGTGAGGCTGATATTGTGATTTGCAGCGGTAAGAACTAAACGCTAGTGTGTACTTAAAACCGGGTTTATGGCTGTAGTTACAAGTCACTCATCTACAAACTGGGTATTCAGCATATATAAACAACAAGCCACTCATGTTAGCGTACAAAATTTATTTTAAACAATTTTTGGGTTTGCCACCATGTAACATTTTTGGAGTAAAAACATTTTTTTTTTTTTTAAATTTTTTATGCAAAAATATGGATTATACCAAACATTTTTTTTAGAAAAAATATAAAATATTTTTCAAAACCACTAAAAATACTAAGTACAACAAGGTCATTACTACAACAGTCTCCCAATGTCACCCCGGAACACAACAAACTTGGAAGATGCACACATTCTTGTGTGTGAGTGAGAGGGCCCAAAAATGAGGATTATATCAAATGTCCACATGTGCTATCTGGCATCATGGGTGATCAATGCATGTGTTTTGTGGGTGCAAACCCTTCCCTCTTACCTGCTTGAGAAGGGAGGAAGGGGGTGTACCCACAAAGCAAAGACAATCCATAACCTGTGATGGCAGATAGCACATGTGGACACACTGTGTGTGCATCTTTCTATTTTTATAAAACATTTTTTTTGGTTTGCAAGACGGATGGGTGATGGGGGGGGGGCCGGGCAGGGGGATTTAGTCTTTGATACGGCCCATCATATCAATAATATTTTTGTAATTTTGTTCAATTACAACCATTGTTTGCCTCATATTATCCATCTCTGTGCTACACTCCATAATTTGTTGGATGACAATTTGTGCACTTGCACGTGAAAAAGGTGGACTACTGGATGTGCTTGCAGCATCTTCATCCCCTATAAAAAAATAAAATAAAAATACATTAGTAATGTGCAGGCCTATCTACATCTCTTTCTCCCTGTGTGAAGCTGCGGTGACACTGACCTGTTGTGCTACTAATCTCCACCTCTCCATCATCCACAACTTCGCCTTCTTCCACAATCAATCCTTCTTCAATAACTCCTCCTTCTTCAATAACTCCTCCTTCTTCTATAACTCCTCCTTCTTCAATAACTCCTCCTTCTTCTACAACAACTCCTTCTTCAATAACTCCTCCTTCTTCTACAACAACTCCTTCAATAACTACTCCTTCTTCTTCACCAACTCCTTCTTCTTCACCAACTCCTTCTTCTTCACCAACTCCTTCTTCTTCACCAACTCCTTCTTCTTCACCAACTCCTTCTTCTTCACCAACTCCTTCTTCTTCACCAACTCCTTCTTCTTCACCAACTCCTTCTTCTTCACCAACTCCTTCTTCTTCACCAACTCCTTCTTCTTCACTAAATACTCCTTCCACATTTGCGTCTTCCTCATCTCTCCCTTCCACCACTCCTTCTTCTACCTGGTCCTCCTCCTCCACATGGCTAGATTTTTTCTTATGAGAGAGTTTGGGCCTCCTTGCGTCCTCCAATTTCTGTCCTGTTCTTTCCCCTAGAAATATCAGAAAACAAAAGGTATACTTATCAGCACACAGATATTTGAGGAGGGCATTAATAAATCATAATCATTGTGTCAAAGTGTTTTATGAACTTTGGATTATTGTCTTCCGCCACCAAACCTTAACCTTTGTTTTTCTAATGACTTCTCCCAAGCTGTGCTAATTACCCTTTTTAGCGAAGGGACACACATGGAAGCAGGGCCGGACTGACAACTCATGGGTCCCCCGGGCAATAGAATATTAGGGGCCCCCAGGCTTACAAATGCCCACTAAGCCAGGTGGCAGTATAGAGGCGGGGCAGCTACAATCTCAGTCAGTAGTTTCACATCAAAAGCATGTAGGCTTTGGACATATCAGGGACAGATGAGCTAAATTAGCAGATTTGTACATACTGTCCCTGGTTGAAATGAGCCTGGCATCTCTGATGGGGCCCCCTAGGGGCATGGGGCCCTCGGGCAGTGTCCGATTTCCTCAGTGGTCAGTCTGCCCCTGCATGGATGCCCCTCCCTAAAAATTAGGTGTCACAGACTGTTAAAAATGAATCTCATTATGGGGGAGACACAGGTGCTCTTGAGTCCAGATGTGAATCCAGCTGCTTATTATCACTGTGTGAATGTGAATGAATCCTGTTTGTCTTTTCACATTCAAATCAGTTAGGAAATCTACATAATTTTATCCAAAATGTGTAATAACTTTTCTCTATAAATGCCAAATAGCCATGTCCTGGTGTGCTGTTCCTTAGGACATAGTATGTGGATGAAACGAGGTGATTGACCGATGTTTCTAAAGAACGATCGTGCATAACTTCTTATTTGGTGTGTGTGTGTGTGTTTTTTTTCATATTACAGGAAATATCCAAAAATAATTCTTCCAAAGTACAACCATTCCAACAAGGCACATGCATAAATATACATATCAAACAATGATATCACACAATTGCAAAACCCCCCCCCCCCCACAAAAATAATACCTACTTTTATCCAGGATTTTCTTTATCTTCCGAAACTGGTGTGGCTCACGCAACTTCAAATCGGACCAGCGCTTGCGTAGCTGCTCTTTGGACCTGCTCACCCCAAAGATCTCAGTAAGCCTCTTCGCCACCTTGTCCATAATTTTGGCCTTACGGCGGTTCGGGGTGCTGTATGGGCCATAATCCCCATCATAATCCTTCCTGCGCAGGATGTGTACCATCTCCACCATCTCCTCCAAACTCATATTTGTGGCCTTGTACCGTTTGCTCCTTGAGCGTGACGTTCCTGGTTGTGTCCCTTCCTGATCCTCATGAGCGGGTAATGCTCGCTCGTGGGACATGGCCATCTTTTCGTTTCCCACTGATAAGGGGCGTGGAAAAGAGGAAAAGTTCCGTCATGGGCGTGGACGAAGGCGGCGTTTCACGCATGCGCGGATGAATACATCGTGTTTACGCGGAGCTTACGCGCGCGTTAAAACGATGACATACACATATGCCGGTAACTTGCAATATGAGGCCCTGGATGTTGAAATGGGGGGGTTAAAAACGGGCGGAGACATTGCGAACGAAGAGGGCGGCAGTATAGCTTTGCGCGGCCTATATAAGGAGATCGACGTGATTACGTCGGTTACGCGGAGATTACTCGAGCGTACGCGAGGAGCTACAGACACGAAGGTAAATTACAACATGGGATCAGCAGAGGCGTCTCAACTTTGAAACCCCATGTGGGGGTGGGGGTTTGGAATGTTGTTAGGAGCGTTTGCGCTATTTAGGTAGCTTGGGGCCACCAATGCAAGTTTTGGACAAAAATGATTGAACACATCACTACATATATATATGACAATGCTCTACCTCTTTATTTTTGTCTTGTGGATTCACATCATGCATGTATTGTTCTGTATTGTTTGGGCAGAGGTAATTAGGTTGTGTATTAGCTCCTCAATGCTGTGTGAGGTGCATGATATCTACACAATAACTAGTGGCTTCATTTTTGGAAAAATAAAAAAATTGTGGATGATTAAAGAGATGGCATGTATTTATTTTCATGTTACCAAAGGGTCTGCATGTTCCAAAAATGAATTGCACAACAATGGAGTGGAGCTGGCCAGCATTGTATCAGCAGGACACATTGGGGGTTATTTACTAAAGGGAAATCCAGTTTGCACTGCAAGTGGACTTGGAAGGGCATTCTCCATAGATGTGGAGGGGAAGATCTGAAATGAAGGGAAGCTCTGCTTATTTTATCAACCAATCAGGTGGAGGCTAAAATTGAATATATATTTTTTCTTGCATGTCCCCTTCGGGGCTACAGCGATTGCATTTCCAAGTGCACTTTCAGGCAGTGTACTTTCAAGTGCTTTTGCAGTGCTAAAGTGATTTTTTCTTTAGTAAATAACCCCCAATGTGTTTGTATACTAGTTCCACAATGATTGTACACATACATATTCAGAAAATGATAAAGCTGAGCCTTTTTTCTTGTGGGTTTTAATACATTTTTATTTGTATATTCTAGAGCATTAATCTGAACCTAGAAAAAAAAAGAGAGAGATGGACCAGTTGGCTATTCAAGAAAACACACTTAAATTAATAGAAATATATAGAGAAAAGGCTAATCTATGGGATACCAGGCACCCAGGCTACCCAAATAAGCAACTCAGAGCAGACACTCTACAAGAGATAGCAACCTACATGCAGACGTGGGTTCCATCCTGCACAGCAAACATGGTGAAGGATAAAATGAGCAATCTCAGGAGCACCTATCGTAAGGTATATAAAGAGGTTAAAACCAAACGATCTGGATCAGCAGCAGATGCGCAAAAGGAGCCCAGGCTGTGGTACTTCCGCGAGCTTGCATTTTTGGATGATGAACTGGAGGGCCGGCCATCACTTTCCAATCTTCCTTCCAGCCTTCCTCCCACGCTTCCTTGCAGCGGAACTTCCCAGGATCCCCACGCCCCTGCAGAGCCAGAGGAGGGCCTGGCTGACATGGACCCAGATCTGGCGATCTTCAGTGAGGTATAGTAGTTTCATAAATATTTATTTGCTTCTAATTTGGGTTTGATTCTTGAGTTAGTATTGTTAAAATTGTAACGTTTGGACCAACAAAAAAAGGCGTGTGCAAAAAACTAGGGATCTCAGGGATGCCAACTGAGGGGTCTGAAGGACAGGCAGGTCTATTTAAATTAAGAAAACAAAAAGAGTCTAGAGCCAAATAATGTGTGTGTGTGCTTGATTGAGCAAAATATTACAACATGTCCCTTTTTTTGATACAGGAAGAGGCCAGCCAGGAGGTGGCAGCTCCTCAGGACCATGTCAGCCAGGGGGAAGGGGTGAGTGGCAGCCAGGAGGAGGCTGGGCCGAGTGGAAGTCAGCATGTCCCCAGGCTCAGCACCATAAGCCAGGTCCCTCCCCTCCAGATGAGGCGACCAGGCCAAAAGAGGCGGATGAGGCAGATGGAGGAGGAGAGCCTCAAAATGATGAGGGAGGCTGCTGAAATAATGCGGGCCCCCCTCAACCCCACAGAAGCCTTCAGTGCCTCTGTGGCTCATGAACTGAGCCGAGCGGAGGAGGATCAAAGGGACCTGGCTAAGGACTTAATAAATAAGGTAATCTTTTGGATGCACAGGGGCATGCTGACCCGGGACACAGACCTCAGTGACCCAGCCCAGCCTGCTCCCCATCTTTTGCCTCCTGCTGCCACATCATCAGCACCTGCAAGGGGCCATATATGGGCCCGTGGACGTTTCGCTGCAAGGCAGCCAGGAAGGAAGGCTGGAAGTAAGAAGAGAAGGTGATTACCTGCCTTCCAGTTCATTATTCTAAAATGTAAGCTTGTTGGAGTACCACAGCTTGGGTTTCTTTGCTCATTTGCTGCTGATTCAGATTTGATTTGTTTTGTGTCTCCTGAGATTGTTCATTTTATCCTTCATCATGTTTTGTGGAATGCACAAGTCTGCATGTAGGTTGCTATCTGATCAAGTGGTGCAGATCATGTTTATTTTAATTTATTTTCTTGCCAAAATAAATGGCTTTTTGTATTTACGTTAAAACCTTGTCTATTGTGTTTTCTACTGTGGTGATTATGCCCCAAACCTACTAAAACTACAAGGTGGAATTTTGGAAGGACACAAACTCCTGGGTGGGGGGGTAGGTTAGGAGTGACAACTTGGTAACCCATGGAAAAAAAAGCAACAAAAACAACAAAAAAAATGCATTGAAAAAAAAGTACAACAAATCCAAAAAAATGCATTGAAAAAAATGATCAAACAAAATAAAATAAAAAAGCATTGAAAAAAAGGTACAAAAAATCCAAAAAAATGCATTGAAAAAAATGATCAAACAAAATAAAATAAAAATGCATTGAAAAAAAGGTACAAAAAATCCAAAAAAATGCATTGAAAAAAATGATCAAAAAAAATAAATAAAAATGCATTGAAAAAAAGGTACAAAAAATCCAAAAAAATGCATTGAAAAAAATGATCAAACAAAATAAAATAAAAATGCATTGAAAAAAAGGTACAAAAAATCCAAAAAAATGCATTGAAAAAAATGATCTAAAAAAATAAATAAAAATGCATTGAAAAAAAGGTACAAAAAATCCAAAAAAATGCATTGAAAAAATTGTTCTAAAAGAATAAAGAAAAACATTGAAAAAAAAGGTACAAAATAAACAAAAAAATGCATTTACAAAATAGATCCAAATAAAAATTATAGTCATGTGGAGGAAAGCTCAAAACAATTAGGAGATGCAGCAAAAAAATAATTATAAAAAGACAACGCGATATACTACAATCAAACTTTGCGAGATTGGGACAACTCAGTCTATATAAATGGCATCAGCAATAGAACAGCTTGATTATAGCAAGAGAACGAAGAAAGGCAATAAACGATACAATATAGATAGTTACAATGACGAATGTGCCAACTCACAAACAAACACGAGGTTTACCTGAACGAGCGCTCCCGTCCCCTCCTTTTGTCTGAGCATGCGCGCGATTTTGGTCCGATGGTTTGGTGTACTAACCAGCGGACATATCCGACGGACAGGTTTGCAGCGGACAGATTTCAAAGCATGCTTTGAAATCTGTCGGGTGGAGAAATCTGTCCGCTAGCCCATACACACGAGCGGAGATGTCTGCTGAAACGGTCCATCCGACCGGTTTCAGCGGACATATCCCCTCGTGTGTACGCCGCCTTAAAGGTTATTATATAATTGGTTATTATACTGCAGCATTGTTCATTAAGTGTATGCCCAGATATATTTGCTGGATGGTTGGGTGACCTCGTGGTCAATGGTTAAGAGAGCTGAAACAAACCAAAGAGAGGTTAATTTCTTCTGAATGTTGGAACACTTTTCTGACCATAATTCCTATGACAGAATAACAAGATAACGCGTATAAAATCTAACAATAAAAAAGAATTGTGCCATATTGTTTCCATAAAGCCTTCACCTGAACAGCTATTAAAATGACTTGTGTAGCATCCCTTCCACCACATATGCCCTTCGTCTCTGCTGTGGGTAACCTCTACATTTAGATTCCTTTCACATTAACTCCATTAGACTAAGGTGTATGGAAACTCGCAGACTACATAGGTCTACTTTTGCTATACAAGGCTAAACACTGCAATTTGCTCATACTACTATACAGTAGGTCACAATGTACAGACAGTGGGTTGCAAACAAGTTAGGTTCTATAGGTTTGTTCTTAAGTTGAATTTTTATGTAAGTTAGAACAGTTACATTATTTAAGTTTTGGATAGATAGCATAGGGAAGGCTTAACACCCCTGTAGAATTTTTAGTTGTTCCTGTTTGTGCCCCTGTTCAGAAGATTTCACCTCACTTTCTGTCCCTGTGACAATTGGATTTTGAAAATTGTGGGTTGTCGTGGGAACAAGGATTGGTAATAAAGCTTCAGCGGAGGCACCTTTTTCCCATGATAACTCAGGGGTGGACAGGAACAGGAATGAATTTCCTTTCCTAGGAGTAGATTTCCTCTCACTTCCTGTTGTCTCCCTTCCGTTTGTAAATATGAGTCATATGTAAGTCAGATGTATGTAACTCGGGGACTGCCTGTACCAAACTTTTGTTCATTTGTGCTGAATGAGGAATAGGATATCAGAAGATCGGCAGATAGGTTGCAGTGGTAAGATATATCATGCAAGTTCCTGTGGTTATGACAACTATTCCTGGAGATGTGCTGCTTCTAGTTTTTGCTGTTTTATCTCAATTTTTTTTAAACTGGTAAATTGTTCTCCCAAGAGATAGGAGCTTGATACACCAGGTATGTGTAGCCTCATATACTCATGGGTAAAATCTAACACATGTGCAGTTCCCTTGTATGTTCCCCTATAATATGTTGATATAGCATATGAATATCTGCACTGGTGAGGTGCTTTAAGAAGGAAGACTTTAAATGTGAGGCCACCCATCAGAAAAACACTAGCCCAGTGTTCGGGGCATCAGGCTTTTCAATTACATGGTATTTCTGAAGTAACTATGTCACAACAAGGTCTCTAATACACAGTGACCAGTAAAAGAACAGGCTCTATACTTACCTTTCCGACAACCCACGTAATAAAATGCAACCTTCTTGCGTTTCCTCGCCACTGCATGTATTCCACGTCTACTATATGTGTGTTGAATACCTGCTCCCCTTTGCACACTGTAGTTTCCCATGCTGCCTCGTACATTCTGTAGTGGCATACAAGCCATCAGAAGGAACCATAGCACGTGACAGAGAAGCGGGTATTTTTAGGGGCAAGGTGCCAAATTCTAGGAGAGACTTACAGTAAAGAGTGGCCTTGGGGATTCTGGACATTTCCCATGGTCTATTTTCCACACAGCCATTGGTAAATTACCTAATTCATTTAAAAGAAAGCTGTTTGCCAAAAATGTAACTTCAAAGCTTTCTGTTAAGCAGCTTTAAAGAATCTAAAGCGTTTCATGTTGAATACAGCTATGATGAATTAGAAACTTGTCAGGTTTTTATTAATGATTTACAAAGGAAGTGAGCTGGGCCCTCGAGTAGATGGTTTGAGAGGGTTCTGTCCTAGCATTCGTTTGTGGATTTTGTTGGCAGCTTCTCATCCATACAGTGACCTTATAAGTGGTCCCAGTGCTGTCTGTGCCCCTACTGAGGGAGGATCACTCTCTCTATTTCTACTAGTGAACATTGTCATGGTGGCCACTTTTTGGGTCCAAAAAAAAAAGTTCTCACTGGGGTAAAAATAGAAGGAAAATCTTCCAGTGGGAACACTTGTTTCCATGAAAACTATCCGAGAGAAATTCACTTGCTTTGGAGAGATCTTCTTTCTTCTGCTCTCCAATAGGACACAGACAGGCGTTTCTGTTTTCAGTAAGCAGAAAACAAGAAACGCCGGGTTGGAGTTCCTATACGAGCGGCGTAATTGTATTTCGCCGTCGTATCGGAACTGCAATTTTAAAAATGGCGCTCGGGGCGTTCCTGCTGATTAACGCCGAGAATATGTTAATCAGCGAGAATCTGCAATTCACGATCGTTTTCGGGCCCGACGCAGTGACTTTCCGACGTTTCCGTAAGAGATACGCGGCGTAAAGAAAAAACAGCCCCCTAGTGGAGTATCCTATGTTAAGTATGGGCGTCGTCATCGCGTCAAAATTTTTTTTTTTCGAGTCGTTTGCGTAAAACGCCCGTGAATGGGGATTGACATCATTGACGTTCACTGACAGAATTTGGAGCATGCGCACTGACAGTCGACGCATGCGCAGTACGTTCGCCACGGGATCGCGCCTAGTTTAAATAATACACGCCCCCTACCCGCCCAATTTGAATTCCGCCGGCTCATTTTCGCTACGCCGCCACAACTTTAGGAGCAAGTGCTGTGTGAATACAGTACTTGCTCCTAAAGTTTCGGCGGAGTAACGTAAATGAGAAAAGTTACTCCAAAATAAAGATTCGCCCATCTACCTGAATCTGGCCCAACATGTTTACAATTGCTATGTTAAAGAAAACATCTAGAAATGTTTCCTTTAACCAAGCAGCACCTTGAATTATTTACCCTTTGTCTTAAATTTCTCCTGAAAAATAGCAGGGCTTGTGAGTGTGCCTAATCACTTCTTTGTTTTCTCTGATTCCTAGTCTTACTAGATTTGGAGTAAGATGATGCCACTTCTGCGCTGTTTGTTGGAGAGGAATCTGGAAAGAAATCTGTACCTTAGAACCTGCATTGCAAGTGAATTACTGGTTCTGCCTCATTCATTCTGTAGTTCTGAGGAAGCAAAGCCGTTGTCCTTTAGAACTATGGGCACACCCACATAGTGCAGAACAAGGCATAGTAAGTCAATAATGGGGAAAAACGTGAAAAAAATATTATCCATGTAGAGTGAGTAAGTAAAAAGGTCTGTCAACGACACTCAGACACACAGGCCTTTTATCAGATATGCAGGACCATAAGTTATCATGGTCAACCAAGCAAACAGCAGTAAATTATCCAGAAGGACAGCCATCAGTAGATTGCAAAACACTTGAGTATAACTTGTGATGAATAAATAAAAACTTTCATAGTGAAGCACATAAGGGCATAAAGGATTTATTTAAAAATGGCTACAATTACAATGGCCCATCCTCCGAAGATGTCTGATTGATGACGAAACGTGTCAGGGGTGGTCTATGAGTGACAACATCGTGCACGCCCAGCCTGCTCTCTTTTAACATATTTTGTTTTGTTTTAAGGTAATTTTTAAAGGAATCCTTTATACCTATATGGGCTTTACTATGGAAGTTTTTTCTTTTCATCATGAGTTATCCTCATGTGTTTTGGGATCTACTGACGGCTGCCCTTCTGGATATTTTACTGCTGTTTGCTTGGTTAATAATTATAACTTATGGTCCTGCATATCTGAGTGCTGTTGGTGATGGATCTTTTCACTTACTCAGTCTGCATGGATCATTTTAAGGATTGTATTGCTTTATTACACATATGGACTGCTTAGATCAGGGGTCTTCAAACTGTGGCCCTCCAGTTGTTCAGGAACTACAATTCCGATCATGCCTAGTCATGTCTGTGAATGACAGAGTTTTACAATGCCTCATGGGATGTGTAGTCCCGCAACAGCTGGAGGGCCATAGTTTGAGGATCCCTGGCTTAGATAATATGCACTGCTTTTGTGATGCATTGTCAATATTAATTTCTATTTACACATTGTCACTTTTTGCACTTTATTGCACTATATTTTTTTAAAGTTTATTATAGTTAACCATTTGAACGCTGCTTATAATTTTTCTTTACAGTTCACTGACTGGTATCACAGTTTTATTAAGTGGCTGCTATTTTTCTTTCTTCATACTGATTTTAAATCTTTTAAATAATGGGGAAAAGATCAGCCGGGTGGTCCCTACAGGTAGCTCATGTACCATTTGACCTCTGCTTGCTGTTTTGGGCACAGCTTTCACCATCCAGGTCCCCTTTAAATGGCTGTTCTGAATATTAAGGAAGCAATTTTGTTTCTAAATCAATGTTCGGTTCACTAGAAAAAAAAGCGCTGTAATCTCACAACTTGCTACGTATAAATCTCTCCCATGTGTTTTAAAGTACACGCCATTCTAGAAAACTCAAGACAATTTTTTCTAAGTGCATTAGTTGCCCACATAATACCACACTGGCTGTTGACCACATTGGCATAACAGAATGTGACTCTAGATTATCCTTAAAGGTAAAATCATTGCTGCTGTCATTATAGCCATATGTTAAATGTGCACTCTTTAGCTATAAAAGTGTTATGTAATTATGGTGAAAGCAGTTAACACAATACAACCTTTTATATCTTCCTTAATAGGTTCCTTCTGCCACAGTGGATATTGTGTGATTTTAATGGTAATATGGCCTATCAGGGACAATTGTAGTTACAGTCACACTGCTCCTAAAATTAATATCTATGCTTTGCACTGGCGTAGCGTGGGGGGGCAGGTGGGGGGCCATAGCACCGGGCGCGAAATTCAGGGGGGCACAAAATTTAGTGACAGTAGTGTTGTCTCATAAATTTTCGTTTCCGTGTCCCCCGAATCTCCGGCCATGTTTACTGTCAGGCACCCTGTGATTGGGTGTATGGAGGACATGTGCAGCGTGGGGCTGGCCTAATACGGTTACTCTTGAAGCCCCGCCTCCGCACATGACCCCGAAACGCCCAATTACAGTGTGGCGGGAAACACTGAATATGGCCGCGGGACTCGGCAGAGCACTGACTGGAAACTGTGAGCCGCCGGGACTTCTCCTCTGTCTGTCCCTCTGGTGCGGCGCTGTGTGTACAGCGGACGGGGCTCGGTGGAGATGGGAGCATGTAGGCGCAGGGTCTGATAGCTGACCTCCGGCTCCCGCCCTGGCAGGGTCATCGTGAAGCGGGTGGGTGGATGGCGCTGGCCTGACTTGGCCCGGGCCAGCGGGGACACCATGGAGTGAGCGGGTGGATGGTGCTGTCCTGGCCCCGGCGTGGACACCATGGAACGAGCGGATGGATGGTGATGGAGGGGAAGCCACAAGAGCAGAGGTAAGGAGGAGGATAGATCTGCACCAAGCTGTGTGGAGGGTGGTGTGTGTGAGTAGTGCAGGAAGTAGGAGTCAGGTGGGTCTGTGTAGGTGTCAGGAAGGGGGTCAGCATAGGTGTCAGTAATTGTAGTAGTCAGTGTAGGTGTCAGTTAGGTCAGTGTAGGTGTCAGTCATTGTAGTAGTCAGTTAGGTCAGTGTATGTGTCAGTAGGGTCAGCGTAGGTGTCAGTCGTTGTAATAATTAATGTAGGTGTCAGTTAGGTCAGTGTAGGTTTCAGGTCAGTGTAGGTGTCAGGTAGGTCAGTGTAGGTGTCAGGTAGGTCAGTGTAGGTGTCAGGTAGGCCAGTGTAGGTGTCAGGTAGGCCAGTGTAATGTAAGTAGTGCAGGAAGTAGGATTCAGTTGGATCAGTGCATGTGTCGGGTAGGTGTGTCAGGGGGTCAGATAGGTCACATGTGTTGCAGGGGCAGGGTAAAGTGAAGTCGGGGTGCAGCAAAATTAGATATTGCCTAGGGTGTCATAGATCCTTGCACCAGCCCTGGTGGTCAGTGTGGTGTGTAGTGTGATGTGCAGTGTAGTGGTCAGTGTAGGAATTGGATAGGTCAGTGCAGTGGACAGGTAGGTAAGTGTAAAGGTCAGTGTACGAATCATGTAAGTCTGTGTAGTGGTCAGTATAGGAATCAGGCTGGTCAGTACTATTGTAGGAAGGGAAGGGACGAATACATTTGACCAACCTGTGCAAGCTTTGCAAACCATCTATTTCCATGCTCTAATGCGGAGGTACCACTGCCTCTTTTAGGCCACTATATAACTAGGAATAAGTGCATTGAACTTGCAGGGAACAAGTTTGTTTATTAGCACAAGACAGGCAGTGGTTTAGGAGAATTGGTTTTATACAGGCTAAACTTATTTTCTCAGCACTGCAGCAGTCTGTGTGACCCCTGTTCTTAAACCTCTGCCCTGATGGTATGTTACTGGCATCCCTTTACTCAGTATTAATCACAGATAAGCTTTCTTCAAACAAAAAAATCTGAAAAGTAAGGGCTTATTCCTCATTTCAGGATAGAGAACATCATTCCAGTTTTTCCAGCCAATTGTGCATCTAGAACTGCTGGCTTACAGCACTCTATATAATAATATTAAAGAGTTATTTATACCAAAGGGCTATTTTAGGGTTGTTGGCAATCATAGTTACATAGTAGGTTAGGTTGAAAAAAGACACAAGTCCAACCTGTGTGTGTGATTATATGTCACTATTACCTTGTATATCCCTGTATGTTGTGGTCGTTTAGGTGCTTATCTAATAGTTTCTTGAAAACATTGATGCCCCCAGCTGAGACCACCGCCTGTGGAAGGGAATTCCACATCCTTGCCGCATTTACAGTGAAGAACCCTCAAGGTTAAACCTCTTTTCTTCTAATTTTAATGAGTGGCCACGTGTCTTGTTAAACTCCCTTCCGCAAAAAAGTTTTATCCCTATTGTGGGGTCACCAGTATGGTATTTGTAAATTGAGTTCATATCCCCTCTCAAGCGTCTCTTCTCCAGAGAGAATACGGTGTGTGCTTGCAACCTTTCCTCATAACTAATATCCCCCAGACAATTTATTAGCTTTCTTGCCCTTCTATGTACTCTCTCCATTTCCAGTATATCCATCATTTGTGTAGTGTATGGAAATAAGGTTCTATGGAGTAGGTCCTGGGGAGAAATGAAAAAAAAATAACCAAACAGGTGATGGTAAAACTTGGAGAAAGAAAAAAATCTCTTCACAGAACACTGTAGGTCTTCTTGAAACTGAAATTATGGGCCGGATTCAGATACATTTGATGTATCTGTCTGGCGGCGTAGCGTATGCTGTTTACGCTACGCCGCCACAAATATTATGGGCAAGTGCCGTATTCAGAAAGCACATGCTCCATAATATGCAGCGGCGTAGCGTAAATTGCCCGGCGTAAGGCCGCGCAATTCAAATTTGTGATGTGGGGGCGTGATTCATGTTAATGAATCATGACCCCACGTAATTGATGTTTTTTTTGGACGGCGCATGCGCCGTTCATGGACGTTCCCAGTGCGCATGCATGAAATCACATTGCTATTTGTCAATGTAAACGATGTGAACGTAACTAACATCGAGCCCCATTCCCGAACGATTTACGCAAATGACGTAACCGACGTACAATTCAACGCTGTCCCGACGTCTATACTTAACATTGGCTACGCCTCCCATAGAAGGGGTAACCTTACGCCACAATAACGCTTACGCAAACGTTGTAAACTACGACGGCCAGCCGCAAGTATGTTCGGGAATCGCCGTAAATCCCTAATTTACATATTCGATGTGAAAAACGACGGAAGCGCCACCTAGCGCCCGGCATAAAACTGCAACTAATATACGTCGGTGTAACAGAATTACGCCGCTCATATATTAGCAGAATTCCGGCGTATCTTCTTTTCTGAATAGCAAAAAAAGGTACGCCGGCTATTCTTAGTATTTACGCGGCGTATCTCTTGATACGCCAGCGTAAATAGTATCTGAATCCGTCCCTATGTGCGTGCCTTGTTTACATTGAAAATCAAAGAAAATTTTAACAGTGCTTAACCCAATAGCTGTGAGAGAAAATGCCTTATTTTTGGATATATGATTATGGTACAACACCAGCAACAAAATATATTTACCTGTGGTGTGTGCATGTTACTGATGGACCTCTGACATTGCTTCAGGAATGATAGTCTGTAAAAGTGTCCAGCACAAAAAAATTGTGTTTATTGTGGAATGAATCAATGACATTTTCTTCATGTAGCGCCCCTCTACTTTCAGTAGGGATGCTATTGTAAATTTAGTGGGGGGAGAGACTTATCTACTCTCACCCAATGTTGATTTGCTCAAATTCAGCTGTTGCCAGCCCTGAACCGTCCTGTGGGTCATTCTGTGCTTCAGAGATGTAGTTCCATCTCTGGGCAGTAGGTGGTGCCAGAGGGGTCCAGTTAGAGTCGCTTTTCCCCAGCAGCCAATTGGAGGAGTTTCTCCTCGCGGGGCATGCTGGGGAGGGGTATATCTGTGGCAGATGCCATTTTTCAGGGTTTTTTCTTTGCGGGTTCCTGGTTTCTGGGTACGGCACCCACCTTCAGGATGTGCGCACATCACGGGCCCCACCACTATGACCTACCTGGCCGGGGGCCCGTGCAACAAGGAGTTCCTGGCTCTGGGCCCATATGGCTCAGAGAAACTGAAGCAACCAAAGGGGGGATTCCAGTGACTTACTGGGACACCACATTTAGAGAGAGATCCCAAGCTGGATGCTGTTCGATGGGGAGTCGGTCTGAGGTGAACCCAGAGGCAGGTGATCCAATAGGATTTAGACGGAACCATCGGGGATCTGGGTGACCGGACACTGACAGGTGTGAGTTGCAAACTGTCAGTCGGTGACCCCAACTATTGACTGAGAGGATCCGCTTTAATTCTTGTCCTTGAGTATTGGACCTGTGGCAGAGGCCTTTACTAATTCACTAAAGCCAAGTCGGTGGCAGAGACTTCATAACAGCCAAATTGTGTTCATTGTGGAATGAATCAATGACATTTTCTTCATGTAGCGCCCCTCTACTTTCAGTAGGGACGCTATTGTAAATTTAGTGGGGGGAGAGACTTATCTGCTCTCACCCAATGTTGATTTGCTCAAATTCGGCTGTTGCTAGCCCTGAACCGTCCTGTGGGTCATTCTGTGCTTCAGAGATGTAGTTCCATCTCTGGGCAGTAGGTGGTGCCAGAGGGGTCCAGTTAGAGTCGCTTTTTCCCAGCAGCCAATTGGAGGAGTTTCTCCTTGCGGGGCATGCTGGGGAGGGGTATATCTGTGGCAGACGCCATTTTTCAGGGTTTTTTCTTTGCGGGTTCCTGGTTTCCCGGGTACAGCACCCACCTTCAGGGTGTGCGCACATCACGGGCCACACCACTATGGCCTACCTGGCCGGGGGCCCGTGCAACACGGAGTTCCTGGCTCTGGGCCCATATGGCTCAGAGAAACTGAAGCAACCAAAGGGGGGATTCCAGTGACTTACTGGGACCCCACATTTAGAGAGAGATCCCAAGCTGGATGCTGTTCGAATGGGGAGTCGGTCTGAGGTGAACCCAGAGGCAGGTGATCCAATAGGATTTAGATGGAACCCTCGGGGATCTGGGTGACCGGACACTTACAGGTGTGAGTTGCAAACTGTCAGTCGGTGACCCCAACTATTGACTGAGAGGATCCGCTTTAATTCTTGTCCTTGAGTATTGGACCTGTGGCAGAGGCCTTTACTAATTCACTAAAGCCAAGTCGGTGGCAGAGACTTGTTCCTTCTCAGAGCTCACAGTGACACTTTGGCTGCCAGGTCTGTGAGGGAGGCCTGTCCTGGTGCACTGCACCCATCCCGGCTGGGGTGGCGACGAAAGCGAGAATACTATTTGGAGGCAGGATTGCTTCCTTCTATCCAAAGCCTGATTCTGCAAGGTTGCTCTTTTCACCAATCTGTCCTATCTATTCCAAGTTGACTGTTGGTCGTGTTAACCGAGAATAAAGCATTTTAAAACGTCAACCAACTGCCTGGACATTCTGTCACTGCTATCACCCCTAGACATATTACAGAGGTAACTTCAATTACGCCGATCCCACATCAAACCAGCGGCACCTGGGGAGTGAGCGCTACATTCAGTTATGGACATATTTCTGTCAGATATTGCTGTATATCTGATGGATCCAGCTTTGTATGCAATAATACTGATACCCTTGTCTATAGTAGGGAACAAATATCTCTATGATGGAGCTTTTCAAACAAAATAGACTGTAAAATGCATAAACACTCAGACTGCACCAGGCAGTGTTGGATGCTGTTGTCTCTGTATGCAAGGTGTATTTACCTGACTTGACTCATTAGATTTCATCTTTTCAGCCTTTAGCCTTTACTGATAAGATGACTGATTATAAAAACAGTCCATTGTTGTTAACTAGGCAAGCATATAATGGATTAACAATGGTAATAGCACACTTACAAAGCTTACAAAGTGATTAAGAGGTTGGAGTACTCATAAGATGACATTTGGCATCCAGATCAGTATAAAGAGTAGCAAGGCCACCTCAAGTGCAGCAGTGAGCAATAGTAAAGTTTAATCTATGGTGGCAATGTTAATTTTAGGCCGACTGGAAAAGCACTGTTCAAATAAAAGAAAGGATGGTAGCTGGGGGGTTGGGTCCAGGGGAACAAAGGGGGCTTGTAAAATAATTATTAGGGGAGGGGAAGTCCTTTGAGATATTCTGCTGGATATCGTTGGGGCCCTTTAAGAGCACGGTGCACTCAGTCTCAAGCTCAGATCTCTGCGGTATGGTCTCCCACTGGCAGGGGAATATCCAAACAGAGGTGTTCTCTATCTCACGCCCTCAGTATCGAGTGGGTTAACAAAAGCCAGTTTAAGAAAAATCATCTCTCACTCCTTTTACTGCAGAGTGCCTATTGGGATCTGTAGTGTAGGGTGCTTTTTAAAACTTTAAATCCCAGGATTCTCAGAACTCTGTAAAGGAGGAGAAGGATAAATCTCCTTCTCCATATTGCTATAGCCCAGCACCTGGCTACACATGGTTTTATGGCATACCAAGCTTCCAACTTTTTAAAGCAGGACTCCAGCCAAAAATAACAGGGTCAAAAATGTCTATTAACTTGATGCCAACAGCACACAAATATGCAGCCTTTCAGTAGGTGGGCCTTGGCGCCGAATGAACACATAATTGCATGCTACATTTCAAACACAGCTGTGCTAAGAGCTCACGCCCTGCATGCTTCCAGCACAGTTAACAGCAGTTAACGGAAAGCTATGGATCGCTGCTTGTAATTGGGAGCTTTTCGATCATGTGACCGCCATAACAGCCAATTACGGATGGTCACATGATCATAAACCCTGCCATACCAGCGCCAATGTGTTAAAAATATCAAAAACACAAATTAGCCTTTGCTGCATTATTCAGTAAAATACAGTAATTTGGACTTGGAACCAACCCAGCCTATGAATGGACAGAGAAAGAAGTAGCTCAGTGAGCTCTGTCACTGTGATTTCTCTATCACATTCTTTATATTAGCACATGAAATGATTGCCTCATTGTGCTTCTTCTACCTCTCACATCCCAGCCCTGCTGCACAGCAAGGTTTATACCAGGTTGAGGTTGATACCAAGCCGAATTCAGGTACTATCACTGTTTGCATTGACTGAATTTATTGGCGTATAACACTCACTTTTTTGCCCTTAAAAGAGAGGGTAAACTGTGCCTGCATGTTATACGCAGGGGGCTGTGGAAAGTTATTTTCCTGACACTTCCCACTTAAAGTTAGGTTGCGTGTTATACACCTGTGTGTGTTATACGCCGATAAATACAGTAATTATATATTAATAGTTATATACCTGCCTACAGTTCTGCTTTAAATCATCTCTGTGAAACATGGGAGTCCACTCATAGGGGTAAGGGGGGGCGAATGATCCCCCCTGGATTCGGCAAGGATCTGCCATGCTCGCATCTGTAGCTGACTCTCTCTGTGTTTGTGCGAGTCGGCTCCACAGCTGTTGCAAGATCAGTGTCACTAAGTTACAAAACTCTTTACTGCCACCTCTGGCTGCTTCCTGTATGTGCACCCTCGTGTTTGCTTTGCTGCCTGTAAAGTATTTTCAAAGGGACATGTGGAAACAGGACTTGGGAGAAGTAAGACCACAGTGACCTTACAAGTGGGGGCTGTGAGTACAATGTGAAGGGAAAAGGCTGTTTGTGTACAGGGGGGGGGGGCAGGCTGACATATATACAGATGAGTGGGGAAGCTGAGTGCATACATGTATGATCAGTGAAGAGGGGTGTCAGATATAGGAAATATCATATCATCTGTCCTGTATATAGAACTGTATATACCCACCTTCCTTCCTCTATATATCAATACCATCTACCCCTTCTATATACACATACTGTACACCCTATGTACTATACATTTGATCAGCACAGTGAGACTGCATATCATGGACACATGCCTGCGCTTTATGGGATAATGACTAAGCCCCTCCCCTTCATGACATTGTCAAAGAAGCGGAGCATAGGTGACCGTAAAATTACCCCCCCCCCCCCCCAGAAAAAGTTCAGCGGATGCCAATGCTGTGAAGTTGTAATATGCTTGGTAAAGGCTGACTTTTTTATTCACATCTGAGCCACCAAGCAAACTTGAACAGCTTGATGTAAATAAGTAAAAAAAAATAAACAGGAAAAAAATTATTATGTAATTAGTTCTGGTGATTTTTCCACGGACAAATCTTCTAAATCTGCAATATTTCCCCGAAACCATGGACAGCTGGGAACTGTGCACTGTCCTAATCTTTGAAATCTCATGTTACCCCTTTTCCTATGTGTATATGTGCTCTCACTAGACATGTTCAGTAAACATTATAATATCACATAGAAAGTAATTTGTTTCATTTAGCCCAGCAAATGGCTTGCATAGTGCTGTTTATATTCCTCTTGGTATCCGTAATAGACCTGAATTGTGTGATCCATTGTAGACCTCCGGTTTTGTAATCAGCAGGTAGTTGACTGGAGACAAGGAATCTTCCTCTGCTGTTTATTTGGGTTCTGTACTGCCATTATTCAAACACCATATGGCAATCAGGACAGCTCAGCACAGGAAGAGAGCGCCTTAAGCCAGCCATATGTCATGAGCCTTCCTTTCGCTCCAAAGGTTTATTTCAGATTTCTGAAATGTCGCAGACAGACGACTGTTCTACAGAGTTTGCTTGACAGGGTTCATTTCTCGGAGTGTAGGAAAATTGCTTCTTTGATACTTGATGTGGAATGAAGCTATCTCTCTCAACTTCCACTGAATCATCTCTGCTTTCTTTGTATCTGAATCTCGAACATCACACAAAAGCGTTCGTTCACTTCTATTCAATTAAAGTCATCCTCGTTGCTGCACTCACTGGAGGAGTATGCTGTGACATTCCTTTAATGGAATAATCGCTGCATATGCAGCACATTGACTTATTCTTATATTTAACTCATCTCATCCTTTGGATACTAAAACTGCATTGTTGTCTTGTACACATATGGGGCCTGTTAATCTGTTATCTGCACGGTATAACCAGCCGGGGGTTATGGTTAAATGCTAGCCATGAAAATAACTACTTTCATCTCTACTGTTCAAAAAATTAGAGGTTTGTTTCTTATTTGGATAATAAGAATATTTTAGGGGAGATTTGTGCAAGACGCCAATGACAGTTTATCAGGAAGAGACAGCTCTAATAACGTCCTACTTAAAGATCAGCCCAACCTACTCATTGAACGGTCCAGCTTTTTTGGCTCTAAGGCTGGCCATACATAGTACGAATTTCTTTCCTGCAACCACGTGTTGCATACATTTTTTTTTAACCTATAGTATCACTTTAAAGCTGGTCTACAAAAAGCATATTTAATGCAGTTATTTATTTATAAAAAGTAATTAATTGCTACACTGCAATAGAGAAAAGTCAAGTTACCTGACTCACTTTTTGACAGGATTATGTATATCTCAGATAGATAGATAGATAGATAGATAGATAGATAGATAGATAGATAGATAGATAGATAGATAGATAGATAGACATAATTATGAATACTTTGGCAAGTAAAACATTTCCTGTATAGCAATTTCAATAGCATAGTTCTGCTTTTTTATATCTGCAGTATTGTGAATAGAGGTAACTGCAGATAATTATGGGTAATAGTGCATGTCCACACAACAGTGACCCAAAAATATAGTTACAGATCTTGAATTTTCATGACCTATACAGACACCCAAAGATTTTTTTAATCATTTTTTTCTGAGTTTACTTGTTGCTTGGAAATTATCTTTAATGATTTTTTTTCTGGAATGTTTAATATCACTATTATACTATAGATTTGTATAAATTAATATTTCTTGCAATAAGGCAGATTTTCATCTTGTATAACAAATAACTGCATTCTACTAATTTACTTAATGACCTGCAGAAATGAAATAAATGAATGCATCTGCCAGCCAACATCTCCTCCAGGGTAACATTTCTGTATATGTCCTATTGATTGTATCCTGATAAAGCTGTAAAGATACATTTATGTACGTGATAATTGATTTTAATGGATAAAGTCCTCAAGAGTAACCTCAGGCCTGACCTTTCCTAGTTCTATAACAAGACATAAGACAGAAAGATCACCAATGACATTGTAAACTTTCACTGTTTAGGCAACATATAGTTATTTGTATTACAGTATATTCATGCACTACAGAGTATGGAGCAAGGAGATCAATAATAAAGATAAATGTCTTGCAAACAGGCAAAAAGAAAAATCTGCAAACTGAAAATGGTAATCAGGAAATGTTACAGCAGTTGTCAGGAACCTACCTGTGCCTCATTGTGAACCGTTTCCAACGGTTTTATGCATTAATTTAGGTAAGCTTTTACATGTATGGGCATGGTCAGGTGCATGCCTCCTGATTAGTTCACACTACTATTAAAACAATTGTAGCATTTAGATTTCTACGACTAGAGTGTACTGCTGTTTGATTTGGTTATCCTGTTCTTGTTTCCTGTGGTTGTGCTTTTCAGTCCTGTCCTTATGCCGCATACACACGATCACTTTTTGTGATGAAAAAAAAACGACGTTTTATGTGACGAAACAAAATGAAGTTTTTCAAACTTCATTTTCCAAAACGACGTTGCATACACACCATCGTTTTTCCAAAATGCTCTAGCAAAGCGTGGTGACGTACACCACGTTCGACGGCACTCTGTTCCATTGAAGCTCCGTCTTGTAACTTGCTTTTGAGAATGCGCGGGTTTAAAAATTTCGTTTTCAACGTCGTTTTGACCACACACGATCACATTTTATGACATAAAAAATGACATTTTGAAAAACTTTTTTTTGGTCGTTTTTTGAAGACATAAAATTACGTTTTTGCCCTCACACGAACATTTTAAATGATGTTTTTGAAAACGTCGTTTTTTTCATCACAAAAAGTGATCATGTGTACGCGGCATTAGGGTTACCCCATCATTGCCAAGTTCCTGTATTCTTGGCTCTGCTTATTAGTTTACTGACTTCAGGTTCCTGCCTGCTGTCAGTCTGCTTACCCTCCTACACCGGGTCTCCTAGATCCTGCTAACTTATTGGACTTCCTCTGGCCACTTGCTTAAAGTGTGTATTACCCCCAACATTTCATATTCCTGATATGTGTCTGTTGTACCATGTGTTAAAATGTATCTTGTTCTCTTTGTAAGTAGGATGTTATTAGAGCTGTCTCTTCCTGATAAATGTATCTTGTTCTCTCAGTGCAAGTTTAGGAAATATTGTACCTACTGTACCTAGAGTTATGCCTTATTATAGAATTACCTGTAGGTACAAGATAAAAAGTGGACTTATTTTCCACTTTAAAGTAACTAAGGGCAAAACTTTTTCTTTAGTTTTGGGTAACGTGGAGATGGATTAGAATGTTTGTCAGTTAGGTGGTCCCTAGAAAGGTAAAATGGGTACACTAGTTCTGAGGACCTGGGGCTCCCCAAAGAATTCCCTTAGTATGCAGGGATTTCCTTTAGGTGGCGCCCTTAAGAACCAAAGCTTCAATCAAGAAATACATAAATATATCATATGGAGCTTATTCCTTACTATTTTTTCAGTTTTATTTTTTTTTCAAATTCATTATTTTAGTGACAGCATGCACAAAATAAATACACACAGTTGGCATTATACAACAGGTTTGGTCTCAAGTGAACATGGTAGAATACATTGAGGTGCAATTCACCAGAATTAGGGTGGTTTATAAAATTATTAGCAAACAATAACTGGTAACAAATCAAGCTGGTGAATTTGCGTTAGTAAAGATGACCCATTAGAATAGCCATGACTAAGCACTGATCCAGTGCGAAACGCATCGGCTGTCCTGTTTTCTGTGATTGCTGTGACTGTACATGTTTTTGGATTTACAATAAAGACAACTTTTTCGTTTGAAAATCCTTGGAGTGCGGCCGTCCTTCGCTCTTTTCTTCATCATCATACCCATTAGAATACATGGGCAAATGCAAAAACATTGCCATAGTTGGCAAAGATGCAAGTCACAAGTGCATAGGGAAATCTGACTTTCTGCTAAAGGGTTTTATGTTTTCGAAGATGCATTAAAGAGGATAAAAGAGTAGAAAATGCAAGAGAAGCAGGGTGAAGTAGTGGTGAGAAAAAAAGTGGAATTTGGCAAGGGTGGATGGGGCAGAAACCAGACCTTCCCAAGGCCACCAGATGTTTGTTTACCAAAGACTAAAGGCAAGGAGCTAGCTCCAGGTATCTCTCAGAAAACGTAAACTGAGTCCAGTAAAATCACATTTTGTGGAAGCGGGTCTCTTATGTCCTCAAGGATGAAGTAAGCTCTTCCATACACATTTTATCATTCACTGATTTAATCCACTGTGACCAAAGGAGGGGACAGGGATTTCCATTGCACCAGTATACATGTCATGGCTGCATTAGGAAAGTGCCTCAGCAATGACCAGAGATAATTTCATTTAGATCGATGGAGGAGGCATGCAGCTGGGTCCTGTTCAAGAAACAGACAGTTAGGTGAAGTCAAAAATCAAGACACAGACATCTCACCAGGACAGGTGGATTTATGGACATGATGACCAAAATATGTGAATATTATAAATTGTTAAGATAATAGGCTAGGGGTTTAATACTAAAGAATTTGTATCAGCAACCAGGAACCAAACCTCCTTCTCCCCTTCGGATCATGAAATTGGTTTCATTTTGTTCTCTTTTATTTCGTTCCTGTAGTGAAAAATGGCTTTTATTACTTCCTGTGACATCATCACCAGGGCTGTAAAATTTTCGCAGAGGCAGTTACTGGGAGCTGTGATGTAGGCAATCCCCCAGAACTTTATATCTCAACAGCCTCTTTCTTTGGGATTTAAGGCAGTAGCATTTTCTTTCTGGCAAACAAATCAATGCATGCATGTGGAGAGCCACATATGAGTCTAGGGTAGCAAAATAAAGTTTCAGATTTCAGAGCAGAAAAGGCACTGTGTTGCCAACTCAAACAGGATGTTAAAAGCACACTAGACTTCATGGCAGTTCAATGGTTTTTTTTTGTACCTGCAGTATTTATAAAGGGATGAAACATGGGGTAGTATACTGCATATTAATTGTTTTGCCATACCCATATGTAAAACACATACATTTTACTGAATGTATCTTCATCTCCCTGAAGGTAATATATGAAAACAACATGATTTTGTCAGGTGACAGATCCTGTCGGGAAAATGGTCCTCTTTGTTTGATATTCATTAAAATCATGCTTATGGAAACTGCAACAATGAAAGGCTTTATTTAGACTTGCTGCTGGGGGACTGCAAAAATGCATAGTTGACCAGCATTATTGCTGCCCACCAACCGCCCCCTAAAGCTGCAATAGGCAGTGGACAGGGATGTTTACATGGTGCGGTTACGATGCTTCGCTTTGCACTCGCGGCAAAGTTCACATCACATATAGCGAGCCGCTCACCAAATGCTATACATTCAAATAAATGGGAAAGCTCCACAAACAGGCGGTGAGGAGGAGACACATTGCTTCCTCATCACCTGCCTGTATCTTCAGAGCACAATTCCAAATGCAGATTGGGTTTCAGAGGCAAGGGAGATTTAACTGCGTCTAAATCTGCTCTAATACAGTTGTGCAGGTTTGAAAGTAGGTTGTAGAACATTTGGTATCAATGGTAGAAAACTTTTTAAGACTTCTTGCATCCAGGTTGTGTGTGATTTTTTTTTTTTTATTGAATGTCCTTTAGTTAGTTTATGAGATCGCATACCACACAAGACATATAAAAAAAAATCAATTCATCTTTAATATTTATTGAAAATATAGAAACATCTATCAACCCCTAAACATAGGACCTTTCCTTCTACAATCAGTCAGCAGAGGATTTTCTCATTAACACCTTAATCTCCCTGCCTGTTGTCATTCATTTCGTCAAGAAAATTCAGTTTGCCAAAGGATGAGAAGAAAGGTCAGGACCCATCTTCAAATGCCATTTCAATCATCTTCCGTCTTCTTTTCACTTCCAGTTCACATTACCTAGTTATGACCTTTACTGAAGTATCAAACGATATATCCTATGTATCTAGAAATGTCAATGTACTAATGCAGATGTGAGGGTAAGCAGGACATTTTAAAAGATTCATTAATCTGTTTGTGTGTATGCTAGAGAGTTTACTCTGAGTGATTCTCAAATATTTTTTTTATCTAAAAAAAAATTGTATGCAAAAATTTTAAGTTACCACATTAAATGACATCACTATAATAACGCTTGCTACTAAGCACTGGCCAAACACACACAGCTCAAAGTTTGGTGAATTTCTGCTGAATAGGCTAAAGTTAAAGCCGTGGGTGATGCTGTGGGTGATGCACCATCTGCCTCAGCAAAATTCAAGTTAAAATTGAGGAAGCTGAAGTACCGGCTTGACTGTTCTGAGAGTCTGAGAGTACACACGACCGATTTTCACCATCGGATAAAAAAACTATGGTTTTCCCATTGGAATTCCGGCCAGGCTTGTCTTGCGTACACACGGTCAGACCAAATTCCGCCCGTCCAAAGGGCAGTGATGTACAACATGTACAATGGCACTATAAAGGGGAAGTTCAATTCCAACTGTGCCACCCTTTTAGCTGCTTTTGCTTATCCTCGTGTTAGTAAAAGTTTGGTGAGAGACGATTTAGGCTTTTCAGCAATCTCGAACAATAGTTTTACCAGAATAAGCGCTCCCTTCTCATACTTGATTTCGAGCATGCATGCTTTTTTTCCTGTCGGAAAAGCATACAGACGAAGGGTTTTCCCGCTAGGATTTTTTTCCTGATGGAAAAAAGAGATCCTGCTCTCTTTTTTTTCCGGCAGTTTTCCCATCTGAAAAACTGCGATAGAGCATACACACGGTTGGAATTCCCAGCCAAAAGCTCTCATCGCAGTTTTTTCGATGAGAATTCAGAATTCACAATATTAATCAGTCACACAGTCTCCCAGAAGATCTGCCTGTGTAGCCCTCCTAAGTGTCTTTACACTTTTTCTTCTTCCCTTCATTCTTTCCCCCAACCCTCCTACTGAAAAAAAAGATGTTAAATACTTTTTATTGAGTTTTCGTGTGAAAGAAAACAAAAACAAGTTACAAAATAAAGCCACACATTGTCACGGTCCTATAAGTTCTAATACGTTTATTGTACCAACTACAAACTTAACCACTTGCTTACTGGGCACTTAAACCCCCCCTTCTGCCTAGACCAATTTTCAGCTTTCAGCAATCTCACTCTTTGAATGACAATTGCGCAGTCATACAACACTGTACCCAAATTACATTTTTGTCATATTTTTCCCACAAATAGAGCTTTCTTTTGGTGGTATTTGATCACCTCTAAGGTTTTTATTTTTTGTAAAAAAAAAAAGAAAGAATAAAAAAAAAGACAAAACTGTTTTATATTTTGTTATAAAATTTTGCAAACGGGTAATTTTTCTCCTTCATTGATGTACGCTTATAAGGCTGCACTGATGGGCACCGATAGGCTTCACTGATGGGCACCAATAAGGCGGCAATGGTGGGGACCAATAAGGCGGCACTGGTGGGCACCGATAGGCGACACTGGTGGGCACTGAGAAGTGGCATTGGTGGGCACTGAGAGGTGACACTGAGAGGTGGCATTGGTGGGCACTAAGAGGTGACACTGAGAGGTGGCACTGACGGGTAGCACTGCAGGGCATTGATAGGTGGCACTGGTGGGCACAGAGAATTGGCACTAATAGGTGGCATTGATAGGTGGCACTGAAAGGTAGCAGTGATATGCACTGATAGGTGGCAGTGATGGGCACTGATGGGTGGCAATGATGGGCACTGATCAGCACTGGTAGGTGACATTGATAGGCAGCACTGCTAAGTGGCACTGATGAGGCACTGACTGGCACCACTGGTGGGCATTGCAAGGTGGCAGTGATGGACATTGATAGGTGGTACTGATTGGCACTGACAGTTGGCACTGGTGGTCACTGTGGGCACTGGCAGATGGCATTGGCAGGGGGCACTGGCAGGCGGCACTTGTGTCCACTGAGGCAGAATTGCCTCTTCCACTGGGGACCGATTTTCCTCACTCAGCAGCCGGTGATCAGTTTTTTGTTCTGTTAGTGTGAGGAGAAAAAAAAATGATTATGAGCTTTGTTTTGATCACGTGATCAGCTGGTCACGCACAAAGGAGAGGACGTCTATTGATGTCCTCCCGGCAATTGGGGTCCGCGATGTAGCCATCATTCGACTATAGCGCGGGCCCCTAGTGGTTAAACTGCTCATGCCATCAAATTGGAAGGATATTGGGAAGGATAATGGATAAGGATGAGCTCCGGTGTGTTCGCACACTCCACGTGCAGAGCCCGCCAGGAAGTCGGCACTGTGCTGCGCTAATCACAGGCAGTGAAACATTTCCTGATCTCTGCAGCCGCGCATCGGGACAATGTCTCACTGCCTGTGATACGCGAAGCGCAGTGCCGACTTCCTGGCGGGCTCTGCACGTGGAGTGTGCGAACACGCCGGAGCTCAGCCCTAATAATGGATCATATGCTTCAGGTGACCACTTCAGGGAGAGGTGCTGAGGTTGGGGGAAATGCATCATCTGAATGAGGTCTAATAGTGTGTAGGGGGTCTAAAGCCTCGTACACATAATCAGATTTTCGGATGACCGAACATCCGTTTTTTGTAGCATGCTAGTCTCATGTTGAAAGTGAAGAGGTTACTCACCATTAGACATGTGCAGACTGGAATATTTTGTTTAGTTTTTTCGTTTTAATTTGGAAAATTTATTTAGTTACTCCCGAAAATCGTTTTCATTTATTTTGTTTTTCATTGGGGAATAGCTTTCGTCCGAAAATCCAATAATACTTGGTTTCTGTCGATGGTCAAAAGAATTTTCGACGGAACGTCGAAGCTTTATGTCGAATCGTGCATTTCCGTTTGAATATTCCGCCTACAAGAATTCTAATGTTGTATGACTAGAAATAATGTCGAATCTATTTTCTCATAAATCGAAATCGAATCTCTGTAATGTCGAATCTATTATTTCTATAGTGTCGAATCTTTTCTCTATAATGTCGAATCTTTTCCTCTTTTCCCTATAATGTCGAATCGTTTCCCTATAATGTCGAATCTCTCTATATCGAATTTTTACCGCAACGAAAACAAAAATAAAGCATTTTTTATGTTGGATCTTTCGGTTTTCGTGTCTTGCGCTTTCGTTATCGTTTGTTAAAACGATAACGAAAAAAAATGATTTTCGAACGAAAATGCATTCTAACAAAAACAAATGCACATGTCTACTCACCATATGAAAATTTTACGACAGAATACAATGCCAGAAGTGAAGTAATGTGTTGAATAGTTTTGTATGCATTCTTTTGTTTCTGAGAATGCATAGCCGTGCTCTCACGTTTTTTTATGTACGAAAACCATACTAATGAAACGAAAAACGGACGTTGAGTTCACATCTGACAAAAATTTTACTAACTATTCGAAAATCGTCAGACAGCTCGTCGTACAAATGTTTCCATCCGATTTACGTATCGTGTGTACGGGCCTTTACCCCCAGTTCAACACTCACAGGTTCGCAGATACTCTTGACTTCCAAAACTGGTTGTATTTAACCACTTGCAGACTGCCCTATATCAGTTTGACTGTGCAGAATCATGTATATATAGGTGATTATGCACTTCTGCCTGAAGGGGGCGTGCATGCCACTGTTGGGCCCGCTTCTGCTGTGATTATTCACAGCCTACTCTTCACAGACTATGAATAATCTACTTACATTAAAGTGGTTGTAAAGGCTTCAGGCTGTATATCCAAATGCATTCTCTGCATTAGGGTAAAATAAAAAGCTTTTATGTGTAGCCCTTCCCCCCAAATACTTTCCTGAACCTGATCCCAATCCAGCACTGTGATTCAGTAAGCTATTGGCTCCTGCTGCTGCCAATCAAATTCAGTGATGGGGGAGCAGGAAGGCAGGGCAGAGACACACTGTCTGTGTCAATAGACTTGCAGAATATGGCTCAGGAGTGAGACTGAGTGTGTGCCACAATAGGAAACATCTTCCTACGGCAGTACACTGAGAAGAGGAGCCAAGAGCATCGGCGGGGGACTCCAGAGGAGGAGGATTGGGGCTGGTTTGATTGTTACAATCACTTTAATCTGAACAATCTTGAAAACTGACTTTGTTTAAGATCCCCATGAATTCACTCCTTCTGTAACATGTATTCACTATGCCCTGTGGGTAGACACTGCTTTGTCACACATTTCACAGAGACTGCTTTCTGAACTACAAAGGTACTGAAAGGAGGAGTTTCAGGAAGCGGAGTCAGTACAAAAATAACTTATTGCAGGCAGCAAAATACCATGGGATATGCAGTCCTTAGAAATTAGAGGAGACTCCAGGAAGTTGTGGAAAGTGATGACCAGCAGACAGGGAGTGCTCACAACATAAAAGGGGATTTTTCAAGTAAGTTTATTTTAGGTTGTCTAAATTACTATTGTTTGTATTGCTATTACAATGTTGATGTTATAAAATGAAAGTACAGTGCAGAAAACAAGTATTTGAACACCCTGCTATTTTGCAAGTTCTCCCACTTGGAAATCATGGAGGGGTCTGAAATTGTCATCGTAGGTGCATGTCCACTGTGAGAGACATAATCAAAATTTTTTTTTCCAGAAATCACAATTTATGATTTTTTAACTATTTATTTGTATGATACAGCTGCAAAGAAGTATTTGAACACCTGTCTATCAGTTAGAATTCTGACCCTCAAAGACCTGTCAGTCTGCCTTTAAAATGTCCACCTCCACTCCATTTATTATCCTAAATTAGATGCACCTGTTTGAGGTCATTAGCTGCATAAAGACACCTGTCCACCCCATACAATCAGTAAGAATCCAACTACTAACATGGCCAAGACCAAAGAGCTGTCCAAAGACACTAGAGACAAAATTGTACACCTCCACAAGGCTGGAAAGGGCTACGGGGAAATTGCCAAGCAGCTTGGTGAAAAAAGGTCCACTGTTGGAGCAATCATTAGAAAATGGAAGGAGCTAAACATGACTGTCAATCTCCCTCGGACTGGGGCTCCATGCAAAATCTCACCTCGTGGGGTCTCAATGATCCTAAGAAAGTTGAGAAATCAGCCCAGGATTACACGGGAGGAGCTGGTCAATGACCTGAAAAGAGCTGGGACCACCGTTTCCAAGGTTACTGTTGGTAATACACTAAGACGTCATGGTTTGAAATCATGCATGGCACGGAAGGTTCCCCTGCTTAAACCAGCACATGTCAAGGCCCGTCTTAAGTTTGCCAATGACCATTTGGATGATCCAGAGGAGTCATGGGAGAAAGTCATGTGGTCAGATGAGACCAAAATATAACTTTTTGGTCATAATTCCACTAACCGTGTTTGGAGGAAGAAGAATGATGAGTACCATCCCAAGAACACCATCCCTACTGTGAAGCATGGGGGTGGTAGCATCATGCTTTGGGGGTTGTTTTTCTGCACATGGGACAGGGCGACTGCACTGTATTAAGGAGAGGATGACCGGGGGCATGTATTGCGAGATTTTGGGCAACAACCTCCTACCCTCAGTTAGAGCTTTGAAGATGGGTCGAGGCTGGGTCTTCCAACATGACAATGACCCGAAGCACACAGCCAGGATAACCAAGGAGTGGCTCTGTAAGAAGCATATCAAGGTTCTGGCGTGGCCTAGCCAGTCTCCAGACCTAAACCCAATAGAGAATCTTTGGAGGGAGCTCAAACTCCGTGTTTCTCAGCGACAGCCCAGAAACCTGACTGATCTAGAGAAGATCTGTGTGGAGGAGTGGGCCAAAATCCCTCCTCCAGTGTGTGCAAACCTGGTGAAAAACTACAAGAAACGTTTGACCTCTGTAATTGCAAACAAAGGCTACTGTACCAAATATTAACTTTGATTTTCTCAGGTGTTCAAATACTTATTTGCAGCTGTATCATACAAATAAATAGTTTAAAAAAATCATACATTGTGATTTCTGGAATTTTTTTTTTGATTATGTCTCTCACAGTGGACATGCACCTACGATGACAATTTCAGACCCCTCCATGATTTCCAAGTGGGAGAACTTGCAAAATAGCAGGGTGTTCAAATACATATTTTCTGCACTGTATATGTTGTGACCATAGAACCGCTTTAATATTAGTAGTACAATAGCGCGGCACATATTTATATCATTGTTGTTTGATGATATAGTCATATAAAGGAACCGCAGAAGGTTTTCATTAGTGGTGAAGAGTATAGACATGTCATATTAATATGATTTTTGTAGTTTTTTTTATATGAAAGTCGATTTATCAAAGTTATGGCACCAGTTTTTGCTCCCATGGATATTGCTACCTTTTGGCTAGAGTTAAAGGTGGCTTTCTGTGAGCTGCCTATTAAAGAGAGCAGGAAAATGGAGCATTTGAAAAGAAAATGAACTATGGTTCTTGAAATAAGATGCCTATTCAAGAGTCATATACTGTATATTTTCAATACATAATTGCTCATTTCATAAGGATAAATGATCCCCCCCCAATGTACTACTTTATATTGTAAACTGAAAATTATAATGCAAAAATGAGATAAAATAGGAAAGCAAATGATGCTTATAAATAGTATATTGCTGTCAGTGATAATGTGGGAATTTGTCAGAATTTATCTTCCAGTGGCGTGATTATTCATCCATTCCAGAATTCACAGATTTTTTTTAATTGTATTTGAATCTTCATTTGCAAATTGTGTTTTCAGTTTCTCTTTAAAGCTAATTTTCAAGCAGATACTTATAATTGGTACAAATGCAGCACTGTAATCGCTCATACATCATTAATAATTTTTTTATTTTTGAATTTGACCTGCTACCAGCCTCTTGCAGTCCTTCTTTAGCAGGGCTGGAGTGTGAGTGGCAGAAGCAGCAGAGGAAACCAATCAGTTCATACGTTGACAAGGAGCATACTGATAGAAGGAGAAAGCAGAGTGACAGAGCTCATCACCTGTGACTCTCTTCTAAATGTGCACAGGCTAAAACGGGTCCAAGATGACTGAAGACATCTTATGGTAGAAAAATGTACTGCAGGGGAAAGCACTAGATTGAAAATGAATGTATGCAACGATTGATGTTTTTTATGTTATCTTGAATGGACTTTTGATCTTGTGGACTGGAGTACTGAATTGGTATGTTCCCAATTTCAATATGAAAAAATGTTGATCAGCTGAACAGAAATGTTCCATATTTTCCTGCTCAGCCTCCTGCTTTTGAGTAATGTGTGCACAGTTGAAAATGCTAAATTGGCCAGACCTCAGTAATCCTAACCAACAAAAGGAACCTATACCAGTTTCTATATTGACCATGGCTTGCTGTCCCCTTTTTAAAGGTTCCACCAGAGCTATTCACCCCAGCCTACAACTCAGATTGCCCCTATCATAATTCACTACTTTGTAGGTAAAAAGGTTTATATTTGATTATTTTAGCAGTTTTGTTTCATTACAATATCCTGCTTGGCAGCCCAGAATTTGGATTTAAAGAGAGCCTGTCACCTTGCTCGTTCATTGCAAGGTGGCAGATTCTTGTTAAGGTCCACTCTCCAAATAACATATACTCATCTTTACAGCACATCCCTGCTTCAGTGCTTCTAGCGGAGCGTAGTCTGTCCCCTCAAGATACAGTGCTTGGTCTTGCTAACTCAGTCACAACTTGGAGGGGGTAATGTTATAGCTCCTTGCAGGCTCCATTACCAGCTAACACCTAGTATTTTGCAGTGGCTGCCAAGGAAGAAGGAGCAATAGAGAAGTATTGTAAAGGTCAGTATACAGAAACTTGGTCGGGGGTGAACCTTAAAGAGACCAATTTTGCCCTGAATGGCAAAGGTAACATGGATCCTGCATTGCAGGAAAAAAAATGTGCACTAGGGTGTGTCACATGGTCCCCGACTGAAGAGGAAGGACTTTTTCCTATTCCCCAGGGTACACGACTCCTGGCGGAGGTAATGCACACCCTGTTTCACCTAGCAAAAAGACCCAGTGGACCCTTCTCCTCATGATCACATACCTCCCAACATTTTGGGATGGAAATGAGGAACACCTACTAGAAAACGTATGTAGGCATAGGACACCATATCATGCCCCCCTGTCACACCCCTTTAAAGGAGATTTAACCAAAAGAAGGTTAATTAAATCCGCAAGGGCTTTTTTTTATCACTACTATTCCTTTATATTGGCTTTTAAAATATACAAATGCAGCAATTTAGAATTTGGATGAAAGGTTTAGCACTGGGAAACACCTTTTAAAAGATAAAAAGTGCATTTTATATACAACTATATAGATGAGACCAAATTGAGGGACAATTGAGGGGGAGTGAGGGACAGAGGGACATTGTTTCGAATCAGGGACATTTATGTGATGAGCAGAAGCTGACCACCAAGTACTAGGTTAGGGGCTTTCCTGTAGAGAGACCTTCCCTCCTCTCATGGCAAGGAAAAATAAACCTAAGGACCACATATGCTCCTATTAGACTGGTAGGCCCAAAGAACACATGAAAAAAGTGACACACATGTGGAGAGCAAAAAAATGCAAAATAAAAACCTGTGACAGTATATATACAATGGCTAGACCTTGTGTAGTGCATGGTCCCCCAGTTAACCAAAACTGGTATATACAAACTTCCTTGGGCCCGATGCCTCTCTGCTGTTTGAAGATGAACTGATAAAGGGCCCTTTGGACTACTTGTTCAGTTAAACTATTGAATCAGGCATGCAAGCAAAGTTGGTTTCGGTACAAATACGTACCATCTTTGTTGGTGTTGCATTTAGGATCACACTTACAGAGCCCAAGGCCCCAAGATGATTTTGTAACAGGCCTTTATGATACCTACTAAAGAACAGGAGGGACCTGAAAAGCTAACTACATATCCAAGCTAAGTCTGAAAAAATATACATTTACATATTCAATTTATACTCCAAAAAGGGTACAGTATCATGGAACTTTGCCATGAATAATGTGCATATTAAAAAATCTATATATACCCAAAGAAAAGCACAGCAAAACTGTTAGAAATAAAGTATGCAGGAAAGTTTGAGCTGAATCATATGTATGCAAATCACATTTCTATACGAGATTTTTATTACTGACTTGTTCTTCTCTTAATCAAAGCACAGGAAGCATTTGTGGCAATAGCGCCTAGCTGATTTGCATTAAAAAAAAACTTGTGATAGACTTTGCTTTGCCCAGTAAAGCTGTCAGTCCTACAATTGCTAGTGTGTTCATCCATATATCTGTCTTTCGATATATTTAGATCCAGTTGAAAGAGGGTATTTATGTTTAAGATGTGCCATAATTGGCCTGAGTCATTTGGTACTTTGGTGCTATAAAATCACTAAGGATTAATTAGGCCTTATGGTTTCCTGGAAAGGAGAGAAAGTAAGATACAGAAAACCTGACAATGATAGAGAAATTCTCTCGTCTTTCATCTATCTTCATAAAAATACAATAAAAATATGTGTTAGAACCTCTCCCGCAGGAGCAAGGAGGGGCAGGCATGAGAGGGGGAGTATGTCTTACCTCAGATGATACCATTATAGCGCTAATTAATCATCTCGTGTCCTGTGTGTTCAGCCTCAACTTTTAGAAAACATTAAAAAATGGGATTAAACCGTGAGATCATCTCTCAGATGTGAGAAACACGAGGGAGGTTTTAACATCTCTAACACCTTAAAATCAAGTTAGTATTTAAACCAATTAGCCACTGTCTGCAGAAAACATTAATTAATGGTTTGCCTTGACCTTATCATTGCTGGGATGTGTTCAGCATTTTTTGATCGTGTGTTTGCCAATAGAACATGAGCACCAACGGTAGAAAAATATATTTTTACATTTAAACCTGAACCTTATTTCTAGTTTTGGGTAGGGGGGGGGGGGGTTCTTATATTGCTTTCTCATCTCCCTAATCTTAAAGTGGTTATAAACCCTCACATAAACCAACTCGGTGAAGTGAACAGCCTCAGATGATAGACAGAGATTAAACAAATCCTCATACATAAGTTATCTGCGGTCTTCTCCTCTCTGCACCCTTTCAGAAGTGCAGAGTGTAATAAAAATGTTCTTCATCTGTCAGAAGCACAGAGGAAGGGGCGGAGAGATTGTAGTTACAGTGTGTGAAATCTGATTGATGGGAAGCAACACACCCCCTTTCACACAATAGAAGAACTGTATTGTGAATAAACAAGCTCCATTCTGAGCTCCCCCCGACACAAATTGATCTAATTTTTCAGGAAAAATTCAGACGTGACTCATGTTTATAACAGGGGGATGAAGCACCAGAGAGGAACGACACTCAGAGCTTTGGAGAGAGATAAGTAAACACTGCAGATATATGTGCTTTGCTCAAATTCCATGACTGCTCAAATCCCACTTTTACTTCCTGTCCCAATAACACTGCGTGAATCTTCAGTCTACATACAGCCAGTCTCAACCAGTATAAATACAGTTTTAAAAAAAAAAAACGAACTTCTATCCCTTTCTATTTTACTAAACAATAATTTTCTTGTATATCTACACAGAAAAATTGCCCTTATGTCTTATGCCAGTAACCAGAAGTAAAGATTATTTCTTCATAAACTGTAATAAAAACCAAAAACAGGTTTCAGCTCTACTCCAAAAACCTATATGGGTGTAGAGGCATGCACAATATTCGTCACACTTGTGGTTATTATTTATTAAAATTGACAGTTCCCAGGTGATGAGTAAAGTCAACATGTTTGGAGATGACAGTTCTCTACCATCCGACACCATCAAAAGGGCCATACACATAGTTGATTTTCAGATCAGAGTCAAGCCCTGTACACACAGGCCAGAATCTCGTCAGGAATAAACGTTTTTCCTGACAGGATTCTTGGCAAGAATCTCTTGCACCCCGAGTGTACAGACACTCCTTTCAAAAGAACTGCAGTTCTTTTGCAAGGCAAGAACGCAGTGGCGTCCCCACACCCATCCAAGTTCAGATCACCGACACCATACCTTTATTGGCTACAAGCCCCTTTGAAGGACAACGCAGCCCAGATTACCTCCAGTGAGACCAGACCATACACTGGTCCAGCGCTGTCATACACACAGATTGAATCTGCAAAAACTCTATCAGCGTTGTATAAGTTCTTGAAAGTGGTTGTAAACTCCATTCATGAAATCTGACCTATATATCTGTAGTGTTCACTTATCTATCTCCAAAGCTCTGAGTGCTGTGTCTTCCTGCTGCTCCGTTCCTCTGTTATCAGCATGATAACTTCTAACAAGTTCTCTGACACAGGAGATAAAATCAGCTGGAAATTTGTGTCAGAGGAAACTTAGAGATAGATAAGCAGAGAGCTTGTCTATTCAGAGTACAGCTCTGCAAGTTTCTTCATTCCTCTACCTATGTGGAGGGGGGGGGGGTGTGCCTTTCCTCAAATAATTTCTCAGACAGTGTAAGCCCAGACTCCACACCCACTGGTAAAACGAAAGAAATATTTGCAACAGGATGTGTACTTTCTAAAAAATTTAGAAAAGGAAAGACAAACTTATGTAAGAGGATTTGTTTCATCTCTGTATATTATCTGAGGATGTTCATTACACTGGGTATAGGAGAGGGTTTACAACCAGTTTAAGGGCCCGTTCATATCACATGCAGTGTCGTGCTTTTGTTTGGGGAACCAAAAAAGCATGAATAGTAGGTTATATGGGTTCTAATGGCATAATTCACACCAGTGCAGTGCATCTCAGTGCTTTTCAGTTTTTTATGTAGCATTTACTTCCTAATATTCACCTACTTTTAGTTAAGACATGCAGACAGGAGGGTGTATTTAGCTGACAAAGCCTGTACTCTCCTCCTCCAGGTGAAAGAAAAAAATATGCCCATGCATGTATGACACCACTTAGACCTAGGCCAGAAACCAGGAAGCAACTAAAGAAATGTAAAAAGATCAGAGCAATTCTGATTGGTCAGTGCTGGTACAAAGCATTACCCTGATCTGTTCTGGAAGTAATGCATAGAGAAGAAGGAATACAGCAGGGCTTTCAAATCCTTGGACCCCTGCACCAACGGCATGAGCACTGCGGCTCTTTACCTACGGAGGGAGTGCAGAGGCTATATGGTGTTATATGGTGTTAGTTCACCTTTAAATCTTATTTCTAAACTTGAAACCACTTTAACAATTATGCTATCATAACAACTGTCAATTGCACTACCATGCTATCACTGATATGACACTGAAAATTGTCTGCACCGCAACACATAAAAAAAAAGTCCCCCAAACTTTTGGTGCTAAATACAATTGATCTTTGAGGGTAACATGAAATCTACACTGGTCATAGAAAATAAAAAATAATTTTGTCTTGTTTTATACCATCTTCTTTTTTTTTTATCATGCCTGTAACTGTAACAACAGCTGATGCAGGTGATTATAAAGACATGCAAGGTTGTATTGTACTTACCTGTCAATGAATTGTAAAGCTCTTCAGGTAATATTCAGCATATTGTTATTTTTTTTCTCTTCTTCATACTGTATACCCAACTATAAACCCAGCATCGAGATATCAAAGTAATTCAGCAGAGAAGCTGAGGCATTTCTACCATACACCTATGTATTAGAGTAATTTGCACCAATTTTCTAGCATTAGCCCGAACTGTAACATGTGGTGTCAGCAAGAGCAGTTGGGAAGGGGTTGTATGTAGCACAGATTATACAAAAGCAGCACCATGACCCATGCTAAATGGTGCTATTTGCTGTATCTTTGCTTTAAATAATCAACCATTTTCAAAATTGATTTTAGAGTGAAACCGTCATAAAACCACATGCTGATGCTGGAAAGAGCATTACTTTACATGCATTTTCCTGCCAAATATATCAGTAATTTTATATAATATATTTTTATCTGATTGCTTTTTTTTTTTTGCTCTTTATTAGTACATGGTATTACAAAAAAATGTCTATTTTTGATATAGTTATATAACTTTTTTTGTTTTCCCCTAAAACATGAACTGTGCTTTTTTGTACATGTTAATTTTTTATTAATTTTTTGAGAAAAAAATAATAACATTTTGAATATAACTACTAAGGATGCCAGTCCAAAATTTCACCTTGGTTTAAAACCTGTATCTGTAATTGTCTTTTTAGGTAATATGCTGTTCATTTAGCAAAGTGTATGTTTACTTTGCACAATGAATGATAATAAAAAAGTAAATACTCTAGTTGTGTGCTAGGGAGATTTCAAAACAGGATTTTTGCTAGCACATGTCATGGTTGGTTGATTGAAGTAAACGCAGCTTTATCTTATTTTCTAAGCTTGGTGAACATTCATTCCACTAAGTGAACAGTCTCTATTCCTTTAGTAAATAATCCCCATTATGTAAAAACTACTAGTGATTTTGATATATCCAAAGCTGTGGAGTTACATAGTTACATAATAGATGAGGTTGAAAAAAGACACAGGTCTATCAAGTCCAACCTATGTGTGTGATTATATGTCAGTATTACCTTGTATATTCCTATATGTTGTGGTCGTTCAGGTGCTTATCTAATAGTTTCTTCAACTATTGATGCCCCCGCTGAGATCACCGCCTGTGGAAGGGAATTCCACATCCTTGCCGCTCTTATGCCCTGTACACACGATTGGTTCATCCGATGAAAACGGTCTGATGGATTTTTTCATCAGATATCCGATGAAGCTGACTTTCATCAGACTTGCCTACACACCATCAGTTAAAAAAATTATTGTGTCAGAATGCAGTGACGTAAAACACGACGACGTGCTGAGAAAAATTAAGTTCAATGCTTCCGAGCATGCGTCGACTTCTGAGCATGTGTTGATTTTTAACCGATGGATTTCCCCACAGACGATCATTTTTTTTATCGTTTTTTTTTAACCATCAAATCATTTTAAAACAGGTTCTAAGTTTTTTCACTGATGGGGAAAAAAACTGATGGGGCCCACACACGATCGGGTCGTCTGATGAAAACGGTCCATCAGAGCGTTTTCATCAGACGAACCGATCGTGTGTACGCAGCATTACAGTAAAAAACCCTCTATGTAGTTTAAGGTAAACCGCTTTACTTCTAATTTTAATGAGTGGTCACGTGTCTTGTTAAACTCCCCAAAAAGTTTTATCTCTTTTGTGGGGTCACCATTACGGTATTTGTAAAATGAAATCATATCCCCTCTCAAGCGTCTCTTCTCCAGTGAGAATAAGTTCAGTGCTCACAATCTTTCCTCATAACTAATATCCTCCAGACCCTTTATTAGCTTTCTTGCCCTTCTTTGTACTTGCCCTATTTCCAGTACATCATTCCTGAGGATGTTTGTTTGCCAACATCTGCTGTTCCAACAGTTTGGCTTTCTGAATCATCTGTAGCCAGGCCCACAGGCTTTGGTGCATGAACAAGGCCACAGCTCTGGTGTTATCAAACCCAAATAAGGCTGCACTCCACATTCAATGACTGCCATTGAATAACCTGGGCACAGGGGTACTCAATGGGGTATGACCACACATACGCTGGTTGGTCATTGTACTTGTCAAGCACTCATGTAAGGCTGCTTAACCTCCTTCTAAGCCTTGTATACTATGATCATACTTTATTTTATTTTGAAACTCTGTCCAGAAAATGCCTTCCAGAGACGTCAATACTAGCCTCTTTTTCGCTTGCCAGTGGGTCCTTTCCTTGAGCTACCATTCATCCACCTTCACAGCCATGTATGTGGTGCCATTCACAGACAAAGTTAAACTAGTTTTTGTGTAAAATCATTTATTAAAAGGTCATACAAGTTCCTCAATGTGGCATTCTCAACTCTATGCTATCTATCGTATTACATTGCAATTTTCAGTCTTAAAAATAAAAAGACATCATAAGCTACAGTCATAGTACCCTAGACATATCTGGCCATAGATATATTGTACTTATTGTAGAAATGTAAATATGTTATACAAATATTAAATTATGTAAAACATCATGTTTTAAACCCATAAACGTAATAAAAAAAAATGCAAATTTACATTATAAAGAGTGCAGTTCCTGTGCAATGCTTTTTTGACAACCCATTCATTTAAGTGGGCTGCCGAATGTGAAAGTGCAAAAAGTAAGGCAGGCATGTCTTTTAATATTGAGCCACACCAAACTGCTTGGTACTGTGGCACCATGCATTTCCAAGATGCGTGGGGGTTCCATTAGGAATTTTATGGCACCCATGCGTATCTGCAGACAGCAGCATATTCCCGTGCAGCGTACAATTGGGGTGAACTAGCCCTAAAACCATTATAACTTCCACGTAAATGAGAAGAGCATAGCAAAATGTGAATATATCTTAGTCCAAACTTTGTTAGACTGGATGGAATGTGGTTTGGGGTAATTGGGACAATGCATAATGTTAGTTTTAAAAAAGGAAATAAATGGAGTGAACATGCTAGCCTAGCCACACCCATTCGGCATTTACTTGGTAAACCTGACTTGGATCTAAACACATATACATATACAATTTATAGTGTTCATAGTTCTTCCCATTGACTAAAAAAAAACATAATCAAAAGTAACTAATGTAAAAAAAATGTTAAAACAAAATGTTTTTGCTTTTGCTTTCATCTGCTTAAAATTCACTTTTCCCATGAATTTGTGACTAATGACTATAGAATTATGTTTTCCACTATGCATTTCAAGTACTTGTAAATGGTAATAAACAGAAATCAGGGTTAGAGGAAGAAACATATCACTGTGAAGAGAGTGCCAACACGAGTTTGTTTTGATCTATTGTTCCATTATCTAGTTGTGTTTCTGTCAAGCATTCCCTGCGTGTGATACAAACAGTGAGGGATCATGAATTCATTTCTAAACTAAGAAAAGAGGCTTTTGTCTTGTACTAGCCATGTACACAATTAGCACAGCAACTCAGTAGACACTTGTGGGGGCAACACATATGCAGTATTTAAAGGGACGTTCCTGGCTGATAACATGAAAATCACATCCATAGATTTGAAGCACGATTGGTAAAATTAATCTGCAGTGACTGCAGTAAAGCAAAATAATTATATAATAGAGTGAAGTCGTGCATGATACAATGCTGGTCTGGTCTCAACATCTCCTGAGTTAAAGGGGGATCAAAACGTAACTTCTGGGAGTGATAACAGGCGTTTCCAACCTTAAGAAGAGATCAAAAACCTGCATGTTGTAAATTCTTTGTAAATATGGCCCAGTCATTTCTTTTTTACATTTGAAGACAGGGAGTAGAAGTTTATGTATAATTAGAACCTTGTATTTTAGTTTCAGATAGAATAGAGAACAGTTCCGTAGACGTAAAAGGAAGTTAGGAGAATTTTAATCAAAGTGAGGGGGATATCCCACTGGAAGAGTCTCCTTGTTTTAATGACAACTATGACATTTTGGATTTCCCATCACTTTCTGTCAAGGTCACCAGGACATATAGATAGGGTGAATCTCCCCAATGGGTTCACAAAGAGAAAAAAAAACATGCCAGGGGTTTTAATATTTTCTTACTACACTTTAATAATGCATGTGCCACTACTCCCGCCAAATTACAGGGCACATTTAGATTCTGGCTAGCTAAAAAGGCCAATCAGAAGTAGAGATGGGTGGAAGAATTTCCTGGACTAAGATAGTCTTCTGCCCCATTTATTCAGCCTAATATGGTGTTTGTGGTTACCCGGAGGATGGGTAGGCTCAGGGGTGCTGACATCCAAGACATAGTTACCTTAATAACAAGTGCATATGAGAAGTACATCGGTGACTTTTCTCCAATTTGAGGTTTCCTGATCACTCATTCTGTTCACAAACTTTTCAGCACAAAGAATTAAACACAGGAAACAGTAAACACATTTTAATTACCTTTTTCTTTAGTCCTTTAGTCTGTGTGTATATGCCCTCACTGAGTTAACAGTATTTGCTGGGAATACAGAGAATTACATATTAGTCTGGAAAAATTGAGTGTTAAATATGGATCGAACTATGAAGAGGAATTGTCAGTTATTTAAGCTAAGTGCTAATTAATTTTTGAGAAGGTGTTTAGAAGTTTTGGCTATTCTAATAAAAACTTGACATGACTGAAAAAATTGGAATCATTCACATTTACATTGTGGAGAATTTAAATTAGTTTTGGACAACGTACACTTTGCATGCCAGAGTGGGCAGCAAGTTTACTACATACAAAGAACATGCTTTTCTTCCATGTTTTGTGCTATTTCTAGTGGCATAGGTTTTTGATGGAAAGAAAGCCGTGGCTGTGGGTTTACCTAGCGAGCCAATAAGCTTCAACTTTATATGGACATCTGCTCTTTTGACACTAGGGCAGAAATATTCTAAACTGCTCAGGGATCACCTCTATATAGTTTTTGTGGGTTAAGTATTGTATACAGTATGTACACTCAATTATTAAAATTAGAAGGCTCAGGCAGGAGAAGCATTGGAGCAACCTATGATTTCTGTGTAGCCTAACATAGGGATTAACGATTCTTAATGAAACCAATAAAAGGCTGCAACACAATTCAAGCAAGCTGCAAATTGTATAGAGAGTAGCTTTACAGGCAGATATAATTTGGTATTTTCTATTAAATTCTGTCATTAGTTTTGTCAACTTCTAAATTCTCCCTACTTATTGGAAATTACAAAAAAAAAATAATAATAATAATAATAATATATATATATATATATATATACATATATATACACACACAACTTAAATACTACCTAGATGTCCTCCCATAAAAGTCCTTAAGCCCTGTACACACGATTGGTCCATCCGATGAGAACGGTCTGATGGACCGAAGAAGCTGACTGATGGCCAGTCGTGCCTACACACCATTGGTTAAAAAAAGTATCGTGACAGAACGCGGTGACGTAAAACAAACGACGTGCAGAAAAAAATGAAGTTCAAATGAAGTTCAATGCTTCCAATGCTTCATTCTAAGAATGCGTGGATTTTTAACTGATGGTCGTGCCTACAAATGATCGTTTTTTTGCTATCAGTTAGGTATAGGTTAAATTTAAAACAAGTTTGCTTTTTTTTAACCAATGGATAAATAACCAATGGCGCCCACACAATCGGTTTGGACCGATGAAAATGGTCCATCAGACCGTTCTCATTGGTTTAACTGATCGTGCGTACGCGGCCTTATTCTGGTACTTTCTGTTATAGGGTGACAGTGCTACGATTTTGTCCCTCAGTTCTGCTCTTGTATTGTCACACTGTTACATGGGCTTTGCTAATTGCTGACATGCCTGCATGCCTGGTATGCTAATTAGGGATGAGCTGTTAAAACTGACTTTGTCCAAACACAGAACTTTCAGCCCATTTGGCAGGGGCTGAACATCATTAAAGCAGTTTTTTTCTCCCACTGCTATATATGACAGCTTCTGTTGTCAATGTTTTATAGAGGTGGCAGGTGCTGGCACCTGCCATGTCCTTAGCAACCAGTGATGTCAACCAGCCCCATTAATTTACTGGCTGAGAATCCTCAGTCATGTCAACAAAATGCCTAGGTAATTAAAGTTAAAGTTTAAAAAAAAACACTTGGGGTTCCCCCCATAATTCACACCAAGCCCCTCAGGTCAAACAAAATGGTGTGGAATCCCCCAACTTTTATACCCTTCGGGTTTCTTGTACTGCGTCTTACACTAATGCCGCGTACACACGGTCGTTTTTTGCGATGAAAAAAAACGTCACTTTCAAAGACGATGTTGCATACACACCATCTATTTTTTCACAAAAAGCGAGGTTACGTTCACCACACTTTTCCATTGAAGCTCGCTTCATAACTAGCTTCTGGGCATGCGCGGGTTGAAAAACGTCGTTTTAAACGACGTTTTTGCTACACACGGTGACTTTTTGTGAAACAAAAAGCGACGTTTTGAAAAACGACACCAAAAATTCAAGCATGTTGGAATTTTTTTTTGGTCGTTTTTTTTTAGACAAAAAACTACGTTTTGCCCACACACGGTCAATTTAAATGACGTTTTAAAAAACAACGGTTTTTTTCATCGCAAAAAACGACCGTGTGTATGCGGCATTATACTCATATAGCTCTGCTATACAGGGACTGCAAGAGGCTGATACCAGGGCAAAATTCAGGTATTTAAATTGTTTGCAATTAAAAATTGCATTTAACGATTTATTAATGATTACAGAGCTGAAATAATTTTTTGCTTTAAAATTTGTCTAGAAGCCAGGTTTAATCACTTATGTCCCCATTGCTGTTTTTAAATAGAAGCACAACGTAGAAGTGAATGAAAACAATATGCTTCTATGCTTACTAGTGTTTACATCAGGAATATAGAGACTTCCCGAGTGATGGCACCACACTTCCTGTCAGTACCATTCTGCTACATTACATAAATGCCACACTATAAATTTAATTAGCAGACTTTGTTAATTATATTTTGTGGTAAATAAATGAGGGTGCACAAATTATATAAAAGTTGAGTAGAAGATTTTTTTTATTGTTTACAAACTTTCAACTTTTTTATAAAATAAAAATTCTGTTTGTCCAAATTTGCTACCAAATAATGCCTAATTTGTCCCAAAACAAATGATATATTAAACATTAGAGTAGACTAGAAAACCTAAAAGATATAATATGTGGCACTGATACATCGCCAAAAAGCACCACAAAAAGGGGGGATTTTTCTATTGGGACAGGGAGTTACTTACTATGCATATGAAAGGGCACCATCCCCGACTAGTGAGGAACTCGATGTCCAGGAGTGAGTAAAAAAATTACCATAAAAATTACTCTGTAAAACACCAAAAATAAATATGAGAATTATAAAAGAAGGAAGAATGGTACATTGGGACTCTAATAAGGAATGTGTCTCTTTTTTTTCATTGAGTCCCCCCGGTGAGAGAGTGTTCAACGAGCATATCCAGTAGGTCTCCTGCTGACATAAGCATTTAAAACAGTCCACAGCAGGAAGACCTATAGGGATGGCCTCAATGACCCAGATGATCCTTGAGAAAATGCAGAGGGACATTGTGTTTGTCGCATCCCCTCTCAATGAAACGCCTGTGTTCACCAAAACATTGGCACAAGGTGCGTATAGTTCTGCCTACATAGAAAAGGCCACACGGACAGGTCAGAAAATACACCACATACTCACTTGAACAGTTGTGGAATTCTTTTATGGTGCATGTTTTACCTTTGATGGTAAAAAACCCTACTTTTATGACCTACCTAAATTTCATAAGGACCAACACAATCCACCTGGCCGTCCCATAGTAGCCGCTATGGAAAGTATTACCAGCAGCTTCACCATGTACATTCCCTTTTTCCCCCCTTTTTTTCCCCCTTTGCCCTTTCCTGTAAAGTGGATACTGCAGAGAACCCTGTGACCAAATTCCACAACCCCACAGCTGAGGGATCATTACCGGAGTCTGCAGAGCGGCATCGGAGTACCCCAGGACACCCTCACCCCTGACAGGCATCTTCATCTCATGAACCTTCTTACTATCCTATTTCTATAACCATTATGAGAGGGTCTCCCTTTTTTTATTAGAGGTTGCAAAGGTTTAACATTAAAAAAGCAGTGCAAGACTTTTCTACTACAGCTATAATAGGCTATAGTGTCAAAATCAGGAAGTCTAGTGAGCAGATTGGCTTGCTATGAGAAGTCAATGGTGGACTCAACCCACCCTCTCCACCTTTGCCTGAAAAATCAGCTTTGGAAGTAGATAACCCTGTAAATAACTATGTATGCTTGCTTCTTCCCTTATTAGCAGACAGATATTTGTCTCAGTGCCTTTAAAATCTGTTAACATCATTTAATTAAACCATATTAAAAATATTTTTGCCGGTATATTGCACTTTACTAAGCACTGCATTTCCTGTCCTCGGCTGTAGCATATGGGTTAAGGGTGTTTACGGATGGTTTGTGATCCCTCCTGCTGCGTAAGTTAATGATTTCTCCATCTCTCTACCCTCCTAATTTCTAAATATCAATAAAGTTAATTAAATGCCACACAGGGGGTCTTTTGAAGAGGCATGCTAAAGGGATTGGCAGAGACTGTTACAAAGGTGCTGAGCTACTTTGCTGATAAAGCACGCCACTGTAAAAAGGATGCCAAGAATAAAAGCAACACATTTCTCCATGTTGTTTTTGCTGTAGTGAGGGCTGTGGGATTTAGAGATTACACCCACATTTGAAACTTCTGTGTGAACAACCTCCTAAGGTGAAAATAACTGAAGGCAGTCGTGTGATAAGAGTTTAGCAGAACCTTTATAGGAATTTTCTATTTCTAAAAAAAAGAAAATCATACTTGTCCAGTTAAATTTAAAATATCTGTAGAGTTCAATTTTAAAGTTTATGACTCTTCCATTTGTTCACAATACTCTTCACATTGAATCAGTGGTGGCAGTTTTACTAATGTTTACTAATGTTTCAGATGATTCACATGTTTTATTCTATGTAGCACAGTCTGTGTCGCATATGCTAGCTTTGTCTTTGTCATTATCACCAACAGTGGTCAAGAGCTCTTGTTAACTACAGAAATAATAAATTTGGCCATACATGAACCATTTTTTTTTTTTGATCAGCCAGCGGATGGATGGAGGAATCCTCCCAGAGGAGAGAATACACTGTTCAATGCTGCAGTCACTTTTCTGCAGTGCCGATCAAACAAAAATTTCCAACACGTTCATGAGAAATCAATCATTAGACTAACTTCTCATGAATGGGAACAGACATAGTTGGATTGGAATTTATTCTGTCCATGCTGAACCACCCTCATTTCAATACATCTATGACCAGCTTATTACTGGATGATGAGTTATGTAAGTACACCAATATTTTTTTGATTCTTGTTGATGAACATATGCTGTATGATAAGGTGTGAAGTTCAATGATGTTGGATATTCTTCGAACAGTCCTCACTACCGTTTTGACACTGCTTGGTCTTGGATATCTCCCAATAGGTTTATATTGCTCTATAAATCACTTCCCTCCCACCATATAGCAAAATGATGGGTGGAATGTGGTTGTATTATCCTGACTCGACTTCGTATGATGTCCAGCAGGATAAGGTGCTAGCACGTGCCACGTGGTATGGTGTGTCAGTTTGACAAACCACATCTTCGATCTAGGTAAAGAGCCTATGACATAGGCTCTTTACCATGTGATCACAAGAAGAGCCATTTATCGGCTTTTCCTACACACTGAAAGACGCAAATAGAGGAGAGCCGATCAGCTACTCTCCTGACAGGGGAGGGTCTGCACTGATAATCAGCACATTTATTATCAGTGCAGACCCATCAAGGATGCCCACTGAAGACCACCTGATGAGCCCACCAGGGATGCCAATCAGTGCCCATCAGTGTTTGCTTGTTAGTGCCTCCTGATCAGCGCTGCCTACCAGTGCCATCTATCACTGCCCATTAGTGCCGCCTATCAGTGCCCACCAGTGCCACATATCAGTGCCACCTATGAGTGCCTATCAGTGCCATCTATAAGTGCCCATTAGTGCTGCCTATGAGTGCCCATCAGTGCCCATCAGTGCTGCATATCAGTGTCCATCAGTGCTGCTTATCAGTGCCCATCAATGCTGTATATAAGTGCCTCATCATCAGTGCCCATTAGTGCCATCTCATCAGTGCCAATTAGTACTGCATTATCAGTGCCTGTAAGGGCAGCCTTTATCAGTGCTCATCAGTGAAGGAGAAAACTTACTTGAATACAACATTTTGTAACATAATCAAAGAAAAAATATATATTTTCAAAATGTTCTGTCTTTTTTTATTTGGAGCGCTAAAAAAATAATACCCCAGTGGTGATCAAATACCACCAAAATAAATCTCTATTTGTGGGAAAAAAATTATAAAACTTTTGTTTGGGTAGAGTGTTGCATGACCACGCAATTGTCATTCAAAATGCGACAACGCTGAAAGGACAGGAAGGGGATGAAAGTGACTTGTATTGAAGTGGTTAATGGATCTAGCGTGGACCCAAAACACACTGGAATGTATCCACTGCTACTACTATGTACACAAAAGAAATAAGGCTGGATGGCCGCACTCCAATGCAATCACCTTTATTCCATGTTATAAAAACAATAAACCGTACAGCAAATGGTGGTGAAACAACAATGAACAGCTTGACAGTGAAGCTCATCTGCATGCTGATCGTTCTCATCGGGGTCTCGTCCTGACTGTAGTTTATCATCATAACTGGCTTGAGTGGGCACATTCGATGGCGTCTGGCACTTTGGAGAAGTGTTCTCTTCACGGATGAATCCCGGATTTCACTGTACAGGGCAGATGGCTGGCAGCGTGTATGGCATCATGTGGGTGAGCGATTTGTTGATGTCAATGTTGTGGATCGAGTGGCCCATGGTCGCGGTGGGGTTATGGTATAGACAGGCATATGCTATGGACAACGAACACGGGTGCATTTTATTGATGGCCTTTTGAATGCACAGAGATATCATGACGAGATCCTGAGGCCCATTGTTGTGCCATTCATCCACGAACATCACCTCGTGCTGCAGCATGATTATGCACAGCCCCTTGTTTCAAGGATCTGTACACAATTCCTGGAAGCTGAAAACGTCCCAGTTCTTGCATGGCCAACATACTCACCGGACATGTCACCCATTGAGCATGTTTGGGAAGCTCTGGATCAGCGTATATGACAGTGTGTTCCAGTTCCTACCAATATCCAGCAACTTTGCATAGCCATTGAAGAATGGACCAACATTCCACAGGTCACAATAAACAACCTGTTCAACTCTATGCGAAGAAGATGTGCTGCACTGCATGAGGCAAATGGTGGTCACACCAGATACTGATTGGTTTTAATACCCCACAGACCTCCCCAATACAGTAAAACTGCACATTTTAGAGTGGCCTTTTATTGTGGCCAGCCTAAGGCACACTTGTGCAGAAATCATGCTGTCGTGCTGTCTAATCAGCATCTTGATATGCCACACCTGTGAGATGGATGGATTATCTCGGCAAAGGAGTTGTGCTCACTAATACAGGTTTAGCCCGGGTTCACATTGATGTTACTTTGAAATTGCGCTACTTCTCTTGAAGTAGCGCAATTTCAAAGTAGCAAGGTCAGTGCGATTTCAGGTGCTACTTGATCTGTGTGGCTTCATGTACATATGTCTATCGCACCATAAAAAAAGTAGTGCAGGAACTACTTTTGCAAATAGGTGCTGCCCCACAAAATTGGCGTCGCACCGATTGGAACAGTGCCATTGCCTCCAATATGGTTGCGACTTGCCATGCAATTTGATCTCTCAAATCGCATGACAAATCGCTCCAATGTGAACCTAGGCTTAGACAGAAAAAGTCGTAGATCTTTAAGTTCAGCTCATGATAAATAGGGGCATACACAAAAGGGTTGCATTTATAATTTTGCTCAGTGTAGATTAACCACTTCCTTACTGGGCATGTATACCCCCTTCCTGACCAGGTGAAATTTCAGCTTGCGGCACTGCGTCGCTTTAACTGACAATTGCGCGGTCGTGCGACGTGGCTTCCAAACCAAAATTGGCGTCCTTTTTTCCCCACAAATAGAGCTTTCTTTTGGTGGTATTTGGTCACCTCTGCGGTTTTTATTTTTTGCGATATAAACAAAAAAGGATGACAATTTTGAAAAAAAATACAATATTTTTTACTTGTTGCTATAAAAAATAGCCCAATTAAAAAAAAAAAAATTCAGTTTAGGCCCATACGTATTCTATAAAAAAAAATCGCAATAAATGACTGGTTTGCGCAAAAGTTATAGCGCCTACAAAATAAAAGACAGAATTATTATTTTTTATTATTTATTTTTTTACTAGTAATGGCGGCGATCTGCGATTTTTATTGCGACTGCGACATCATGGCGGACACATCGGACACTTTTGACACATTTTTGGCACCATTCACATTTAGGGCTCTTTCACACGTCCGTTCAGTTTTTTAGATCATTCTTTTCCCCCTTCAGTTGATCCGTTTTTTCGTCCATTTTCCGTCCGTTTACATCCGTTTCCTTTCCGTTTTCCGTCCGTTGACGTCCGTTTTTCATCAGTTTTTTTCATCCGTTTTTTCATCCGTTTTTTTTTTTTTTTTTTGGAACTTTTTTTTTTTTTTTTTTTTGATATTTTGATGAAAAACTGATGTTAGCGGATCGGATGGTAAACGGATCATCCGCTAACGTCCGTTTTTTGTCCGTTCCGTTTTTTTTTTGACGGAAGAAAAATAGGGTTTTCTTCCGTCCAAAAAAACGGAGCTTACCGCAGACGGATGTTAACAGACGTTAGCTGATGCTCACCCGCTGACGGACGCTAACCCATAGGGAAGCATTGAGGTCTGTTAACGGACGTCCAAAAAACGGACAAACTGAACGGACGTGTGAAAGAGCCCTTATACTGCAATCAGTGCTATAAATATGCACTAATTACTGTATAAATGTGACTGGCAGGGAAGGGGTTAACACTAGGGGGTGAGGAAGGGGTTAATGTGTATCCTGCATTGTGTTCTAACTGTGAGGGGAGGGGGGGTGACTGGGGGGTGACCGATCTGTGTCCCTATGTACTAGGAACACAGATCGGTCTGCTCTCTCCCTGACAGGATGCTGTCATTGTGAGAGTCGGCAATGAGAAATGATCTCATATGTTTACATATGAGATCATCTCTCATTCGCCGCACAGATCGCATCGCAAACGGCCACTCTGATTGGCTGTTCGCGGCGATCTGTGATTGGCTGTGTCAAGTTCCCCGCTGCGCGCTCTGGAGCGCGCGCTGGGAACAAAGAAAGGGACTGCCGTGAAAACACGGCGGCCCGGAGATTTAGAACCACCCTGCGGTCGCATATAGTCGTACGGCCGTAGGGAAGTGGTTAAAATGGCTTGTGTAGATTAGGGTAGATTAGGGTCTCTACTACTGCATTCTGATTTTAATTCTGTATGAAGACCTTTTTTATGTTCCTAGAGAAGCTTGATTTCTGAATTTAATGTCTTTTAGTTACATCTAACAGGAACAATAAATGTATTACATAATTTGAGAAGCACAATGAAGATATGCCTGTACGAACAGAACTGATATAGTGATACTGTATGTTTGCCTTAAGGTGTGAGAAAGCATTTGTTCCATACGGCAAAGGATCATTGGCTTCCCTTGACACCTCAATGATAACCTCTGTTGTGCACACCTTGTGCCCTCAAAGGTGCCTTCCAGTACTGCCAGCCTACACATAAGGCATGAGCTGTAAATGTGAACTATTGATCCTCATACTGTTTCTCACTTAAGAAACAGGTGAACACATAAGCATTTCTTAGAAGATATTGAGAAAGAGAAAGCAGCTTAGCAGCATGTAAACCATAGGTCTTCAAACTACGGCCCTCCAGTTGTTTAGGAACTACAATTCCCATCATGCCTAGTCATGTCTGTGAATGTCAGTGTGTTACAATGCCTCATGGGATGTGTAGTTCTACAACAGCTGGAGGGCCGTAGTTTGAGGATCCCTGATGTAAACCATAACCAAAGGGCACAATTATAAGGGATGCAAGTTTCATATCAGTGTAGGGCACTGACATCCATTACTCTTACTACGTAAATTAGTTCAAAACCCTAGCTAGATGCCAGTTTGGTAAAGTACTGTAACAATTTCCAAGTTTTTTTTATATATATACTGCTTTCTCCTTATTTCAAACGTCTTTGCATATCAATGCTTATGATCTGCTCTAGCCTCCTTCCGCAACTTTCTGTCTACATAAAAACGTTCCAGCATCCTCTGCACATTATTTTCCTTGATCGACATACTGATAGTGACAACAGTGAATCATGCCTACACAGAGAGTGTTGGCATGGCCACTTATAGTCTTCACCAGGAGCACATGGGACATTGACAATGGGAAAGAAGTTGTCAACCTTAAAGAGATAGTAAAGGCAAAAAAAAAAAAAACTAAAAGTAAAAACCTTCAAGAAAAAGGCATAATGAGCTAGTATGCATAGCATACTAGCTCATTATGTAATACTCATCTCCCCCGTAGTTGTCCTCATACACCGCTCATACACTGTTCATACACATATTTTCCTGGGGGTTACTTCCAGGGCACTTGTGATTTTAGTAAATATCCCCTAAACTGTGGAGGTTTAGGAGATATTTCAAGCACCTACAGGTAAGCCTAAACCTAGGCTTACCTGTAGGTTAAAGTGGTTGTAAAGGGTTTACAACCACTTTGTACTGCCTGAAATGTCTGAACAAGTATCTTAATTGCAAAATTACTAGGTATTAGGCTGAATATTTAACAAATGTTGAAATTACTTCAACATGTTGAATGTTATTGAGAACAGAGAGGGTAATGGGATTATAATGGTGTAGCTGCACTGAAACACGGAGACAGCCTCTCCAAATCTACTCCATGCTTAGCTGGATGATTAGATACACTCCATCCCTGCGTGTGAACCGCCAGATCTGGATTTTCTGGCTGTCTCCGTAGGTGTCCACAAACTATCAGACATACTGGGTCTCCTTTTCTCCTCCTATGGCTGAGCCTCTGCCCCTACACGGCTTCAATACCTTGGATTTAGGGTCCCACACCCAATTTGGGCGTGGAACATATTGGTGTCCTAATTATTGGCAGGACTAAAGATTGGCTACCCACTACTGGTCTTAGTCTAACCCCTGAGGAAGCCTGTACTAGGCGAAATATATTGGGTGACACATCCTAATCGACCAGCTATCCACTCCTATTGGGACCTCCAGCGACCCTGAAATTCTATGTTTGATATACTACATATGTTTTTAAGCTGTGTGTCATGCGATGTATCATTTCTCATGATATTTTAATAAATTATTCAAATGTATTTGTTATACTTAGAATTTATTTAATCCTAGCACCGTTATAATCCCATTACCCTCTATGTTCTCAATTATTACTTTATTGGATGAGGTGCGCTTTACATAATTGAAACACATTGAATCCTCTCTATCTTTCTGAATGTTGATCGTTATGTTCTAGATCAGGGGTAGGCAACATGGGGCCCTCCAGCTGTTGCAGAACTACAAGTCCCATCATGCCTCTAGGAGTAATTGTAACTGCCAGCCTTGCAATGCCTCATGGTAAATGCAGTGCTACAACAGCTGGGGGGCCCCAGGTTGCCTAACCCTGTTCTAAGTTCTAGAGATTGAGTTTAGATCTATTTTATGTCCAGAGACCCTGTATGTGCTAGTTCATTACTTCTAGTTATCTCTGCCACTCCAGGTAAGTAGAGATTACTAAGAACCCTCTCAGAAATGAAGTGAGGATATTGGTGACCATCTGCAATGATGCCATTGAAATACTTCTAATTATGCACACTTGCTAATTTAATAATACCAGCACACAAAATGCTGTCTGTATATGTTATCACTTGTAATTCAGAGGCTGCAAACTTTGATTGACTTTTTTGCCAGTGGATAATTTCCACTCGTAGATGTCTACTGAAATACACTGCTTTGTATTATAGATCTAAATTAGATCTGGCAGAATATTCTAAAGTTTGGAATGAAATACCTGGAAATAAATTACATCTGCAATGAAGTATAAACCTCCAGCAGCTGAACAGACCTATAGTGCACAGAAGCCTTTCTCAGGTCACAAATGTTCACTGCACATCTCAGTTTTCAAATACCTATATGAAGATGAAAAGATGGCACGTTAAAGTGCATCTTTGGACAATATCAATATTCATAAATATGATGAAGTCTGTCACTAGCATTACCAGAGCAGATTCTGTTTTTCTTTTAAATCTGAATTCCAGGAATTCAGAAACTTTGCAAAAGATGCAGGCACACTATGAGTTAAGTCCAATTAGGTGCATGTCACCTCTGAGACTTAGCTCTATTACTTATATGGTACATGTTTATTGTACTCCTGGAGGACACATTTCAGCTGTGAGAAGAGAGAAGCAGCTAGGCTCGCCACCCATGCTGCCCATTCACAGAAACCTTTGCATTTTGTGAATAAGTTTGCATAATACAAAGAAGTTCCAGTGACTATGCTCTTGACCACAGCAAGCAGTATCGGAGCTTCAGAAATGATCTTCCTGGAGCACAATAAACCCGTCAATAATTGCAATAAGTCCCTATCTCCCTCTCTATTAGCTTTTAGAGGATCCCTGAAAACCCTCCTCTTCAGAGAAGCCTACCCTTCCCACACCTAGCAACTGCACTTTTCATCTGAGTCCATCTGACCATCCCCCACAGCTAACTACCCTTTGTTCCACTTGACCCTCCCTTCTAGATTGTAAGCTCTTACGAGCAGGGCCCTCTGATCCCTCCTGTATTGATTTGTATTGTGAATGTACTGTCTTCTCTAATGTAAAGCGCTACGTAAACTGTTGGCGCTATATAAATCCTGTATTATAATAATAATAATAATAAGTCTACGAGGCATCAGGCACTTCGTCAGACTTAACTCATGGTATACCTGCAGTTTTTCTAAGTAACTGAATTCCCAGAATTCAACATTAATAAAAAAAAGGTGAAAATAGTATTTAAGTGTAACAAAAATAATGACAGTTTATAAGGATCTGTTCACACTTAGGCATTTTCCGCTCATAAAACGATTAAAAAAATGCCCAGAAAAATGCCTGAAAAACACCCAACAAGCAAAATCTTATTCATTTCAATGGCACCTGTTCACATCTGAGCATTTGGTCACCTGAAGCAAAATGCCTGAAAAACGTCCTGAGCTCAAAAAAGAACACACGCTTCTTTGGGGCAGATTACAGGCATTTTTCTGCCTTTTACATTGATGACCTGAACAAAATCGCTGCAAAAACGTGCCAAAATCGCAGTAAAAGAATGCCGCAAAATCGCGGTAAAAACACACGACTTTTAAACGCTCAGATGTGAATGCAGTCTAATACTGTGTACTTTAGCAAACTAAATGTCATTTGCATGTGTTCATTTTATAATTGCATCATCATGTGAATTTTTTTTTTTGAAAGTAATGTTATTTGTCTTCATGCTTCATAATAATTTTAATTCCAAATGCAGAAAAAAGCACTGTTCCCAAGATGACCAAATCTAACTTTTTCCATCAAACTACATTTTTTTTCTACTGAAGATTACAAATTGGGACAGCTGGAACAGAGATAAGCCTTTACTGTACTGTTCACCAGAGAAAAAAGAGCATTTATTTTTGTTTCTATCGCCTTTTGTTCTCTTCAAGCTGTAAGCATGCATATTCCTATAGCTCAGCTTGGTATCTACCTTGGCTTCTTAGACTTTACATATCTTCTTAAAAACAGGAGTTCCTCTGCACCTCACAAAATGGTTTGGAGCACACGGCATGGAGACAGCTTAGCACTTTTGTTTCCTGGAAGAAAAGGGTAAAATAAGAATTTGGAAAATGGCTAATTACATATAACAAATGCATATAAGAATGCTGTTTTACGTACCAAAAGATTCTTACTTTTGTCCATTTTGTGCTAAGATTTACACTAGGGCATGGCTGATAGACATGCACTGCCGAAAAATGTGTTAATTTTCGTTTCATTTGTTTTTTTTTCTGAAATTTGAAAATTCGTAAATTCGAAAATTCGTAAATTCGAAAATTCATAAATTTGAAAGATTGAAAGTTTCAAAATTCTGAAATTTCAAAATTCAGAAATTTGAGAATTCGGAAATTCGAAACGTATAAAATGCCCCGTGTGCTCTAAACCATGAAATTTGAAAATTCAGAAATTTAAAAATTCAGAAATTTGAGAATTCAGAAATTTGAGAATTCAGAAGTCTGACAATTCAGAAATTTGAATATCCGAATATAAGAAAGAAAAATCATAAAATTAGAAAGAACGATAATCCAAAAATGTGAAATAATAACTAACTAACTAGCTAACTATTAAATTATAGGTATTGGAATTTCCTTTCAAATTTGACTGTTAGTGAACGTAACGAATATAATTTTATCTGAAGTTACTAATTATCCAAAATAAAGAATGCTGCATCTAAACAAATGAAACGGAACAAAATAATAATACATAATAATAATAATAATAATAATGTGTTTTTTATAATTATTATAATTTTTGTTATTCATATATTATTAATTCATTACGTTCCATTCGTTAAGATACAACATTCATTTTTTGGATAATTTGTGACTTTGGATAATGGTATTTGGTATTTACTAGCAGCCAAGTCTAAAGAAAATTCCAATACCTATATTTTAATAGTTAGTAATAGTTAAGTTATTATTAATTAGTTTTTATTTCAAATTTTCGAGAAAAAAATATATTGAATTTTCAGAATTTTGTTCTTATGTTCGGATTTTCGTTCTTATTTTCATATTTTCGTTCTTATGTTTGGATTTCCAAGTTTTTGGATTTTCAAATGTTTCCAAAAAAGACACACGTCCATCAAGTCCAACCTATGTGTGTGATTATATGTCAGTATCTCATTGTATTATTAGCTAAGCAATATGTTGGGATGTATGTTGTGGTCATTGCTTAGCTAATAGTTTTTTTAAACTTTCGATGCTCCCAGCTGAGACCACTGCCTGTGGAAGGGAATTCCACATCCTTGCTGCTCTTACAGTAAAGAACCCTCTACGTAGTTTAAGGTTAAACCTTGTTTCTTAAAATTTTAATGAGTGGCCATGTGTCTTGTTAAACTCCCTTAAGGGAGTAAAACCATCCTTACTGTGGTGGTTATAAGTTCAGTGGCATCAGCAGAGAAGGTCTAGAGATTTTGTGATAAGGGTAAAAATAGAGGCCATGGTGAGCCCTCATTGTAAAAAGAACTAGCTAGAACACTAAGTTTAACAGAATAGGGGCAGAAGAGCTTAAATAGACCACAGACACCTTCCTTGGTTCAGGGTACCAGGCTTGTTTCTTTCCTTCCTGTATCTCTGCTGTTGCTTTGTTGGTTATATCATTACTGACTACCTTTTCTGGCTTTGATTCAAAATCTAGATTGGTCTATGTTGTGTAAATGTCTCTGGAGAAGTGTAGTAGAGCAAGGGGGAAATGCCAAAACATTTAGACTGACCATAACATAGCATGCGGTTTTGATAGAGGAGGAAAGTTCTAGCTCAATGTCAGTAGCAGAAGGTCTCCAAAGTATTTGTAGTTGAGGTAAGAAATAGAAGGAAGTGACGAGTCCTCGGGGCAACTTACTATGAACTAAAACATCAAATTTAAGAGAAAAGGGGCAGGCAAGCTTACGTAGACCACAGACACCTTCCTTGGTTCATGGCTGAGTACCAGACTTGTCTCTTGCCTGTCTGTATCTTTTTCATCCTTGTGTAAGCACTCCCATTGCGTTACATGTTCATGTTCATTTTTCTGAGATATAGAATGCTTGCTCACATGTTTTTGGTTGTCCTCGTGCTATCTATCCCACAGTTGGTTCAAACCCTTAACAATTACCTTCTTTTAAAAAAAATAACAAACATGTTATACTTACCTCCATTGTGCAGCTCGTTTTGCACAGAGTGGCCCCGATCCTGGTCGTCTGTTGTCCCTCGGCAGCTGTCTCGGCTCCTCCCCACAAGAACTAGCATCCTTCATGGGAGCTCGCTCCCATGGGGGTTAGTTTTGCGGGTGCGCTCCTGTGATACAGCCTGCAGTCACCGACTGTATCACTCGGCCCCACCCCCTGGCGCGCCATGTCATTGATTTGATTGACAGCAGTGGGAGCCAGTGGCTGCGCTGCTATCAATCAACCAATGAATGAGCCAAGAAACCAGCACGTTTACGGCAGGGGACTTTCGAGGGGACAGGTAAGTAAACGGGGTCTGGGGGGGTGCTAATTCTCAGATGTTTTTTCATCTTAATGCATATAATGCATTAAGGTGAAAAAACATGAACCATTACAACCCATTTAAACCTTTTTTTTGCTTAGAGTTGATAACAAAAATTCTATATAAATAAGTAAGCTTAGCTGATTCAGGAAAGTGTGAAAGCCCAACATAAGAAAATATACATTGTGACACAACATTGATCAGCACACAAAGGCTGGGTTTGCTAACATGAAAAAGAAATACCAATTCCGTAACCTAGAATAAATAACTTTTCTTTAAGATACCCAGAAAGCTTTTGCACAAATGAAAAAATAAAAAATAAACACTAAATTATTAAAGAAGATATGATGACCTTTAAAACATCCTAGAAAATTGTCAATTAATTGCTGAAATGATTGTCCCCGCTGGCCTCAGTTGTTCTGCTAAATTTAAATGCAAGGATAAAGCCACAATTATGATGTGCATGACCCACAGACTATAAATAGGGATGGATATCTCTAGAAAATGTTTTAGTGTGTTAATGAGGCTAATACAAAATGTAGGTATTAGGGATGAGGTTTGGATTCTCACATACTCAGAGGGGTTTGAGGTGAATTCTGTTTAAGATTCATGGTCCTGTGCGGGTTCACCTGAGAGCATTTTTTTAAGCCATAATGTACTGCATGGCCATTAAATTATGGTATATACAGGTTTTCCCTTCCGAAGGGGATGCTGCTGATTGGCTCTCTTCACTTCACTGTTAGTGTGAGGCGAGGAGAGCCAATTACCGGCACCTCCGTGATTACATGTGATTGGCTGTGATTGGACACAGCCGATCACATGGGGAAAGAGCCATATCATCGATGGCACGCCCATGGGCAGTGAGACTGTTGTGACGTCATATGATGTTGTCCCAAAACAAGAGGGGAATAATCATACTTTGCGGTTAATTTGAGGTCAGCATTCACTAATGGCTGCTATCCTGCCCATAGCTGCTGTCCCGTCTATTTTGCGGCAAGGCTTACCTTTAAAAAGGTGGGCTTTTGTCTGGGAGGGGGGGTATTTTGGGTTTGTGGGAGTATTTTTTTTATTATATGGTAATAGGGTCTTTATGTTAGGTTAAACTTTTTTTTTTTTTTTTTAATGGCTTCCCTTCAAAAGAAAAGTGAGCTTTTGTTTCTGGTGTGAACTTTGGGGGTTTGAATTTCCCCATAATGCCTCTGCATTGTTTAAAAGTAAAAAAGCCTAAAGCCTCGTACACACGACCGAGAATCTCGTCGTAAAAGAAACATCTTTTTCCTCGACTAGCATACACACTGTCAAGTCAAAATCTCGTCGTTCTCAAACGCGGTGATGTACAACGGCACTATAAAGGGGAAGTTTGATTCCACTGGTGAGACCCTTGGGGCTGCTTTTGCTAATCTCATGTTACTGCGTGTTAGTAAAAGTTTGGTGAGAGACGATTCACGCTTTTCAGTTATAGCGTGACGAATGTGCTATCTCCATTACGAATGCTACTTTTAACGAAGATGCGCTCCCTTCTCATACTTTATTCTGAGCATGCGCGGGTTTCTAAGCACACACACAAACGTCATCAACCAGCCCGATGAGAGACACAACAAGGAAATTGATACTCTCGTCGAGATCCACGACAGTTTTCTCAACGACAAACATACACACAACCGTTTTTCTCAGGAAAAAAGCTCTGCCAGCATTTTTCTTGATGGAAAACGGTCATGTGTACGAGGCCTGAGAACAAGAACTCTGACAAGCTTTCTAATCCCGCTCCACTCTATCCAAAACTAAAAATAAGTTTTGCCTTTAGTTATACTTTAACACATTGTCACAAAAATATGCTTTTGGACAGAGTTTGCATTGAATTGTAAAGAATTACGGTGGTTTCATTTACTTCTTCTTCCATTCAGGTCCCCTTTATACCATATGAATCCTAGATTTTGTGGCTGTTGATTTGATTGTCTAACTAGACTTGAGGGTAGCTATAATTCTTAGTATTATTACCATTTCAAGTTCCCACACTACCACTGTAAAATAATGCTGAAACTGACAGACTGTTGCCATTTTTTAAGTCCCAGCTGTTCCCCTGCCTCTCTGCCCTATGGCAGTATTTTAATGAGTTTTTCCTAAGGGAAGTATGGATTTTATATGTACTGTGTGCCAAGTTGAGTCTTAGACAGAGGTTATGTGTTAGAGGAGCAGAACATTAATTTAGACGCAGTATTAAAATACCATAACATTCTTACATGTGCTATAATAACATTCACACATCTGATGACAAATAGGAAATATTTATCCTCTGGTATTTGAGTTATTTCCCATATTTTCTACTCAGTTATTTGAACATATTATGTATGTTCAAATAATGTGGGCTTGTTATTGTGTTTCTGAAAGGAAAGTAGGCCATTAGTTACAGTAGAACCTTGGTTGCATTTATCAGAAAAGCTTGTTTTTATGCACCATTTTCATAGAACCCAAAGCCTATAGCAACTGATGCCTAAAGTGATCACACATGACCAATAAAGCATTCATATCATATATTTACTTCAGTGACAATCATGATACAATCTTGATATAATTGTGATATAGTAGAATTCAACTTAGGTGAAAGGCTTATGCCAACCAATGGAATTAATATCTTTCAGATGGGTTAGGTCAGCCTTTCTAAATCGTATCCAGCAGTAACCTTTATCAGGTCTAGAAGAACCCCTACTAAACCAATTCTTGGGGAGTCAATGGGAAAAATGCACCTTACATTGGTGGCTGGTAGGACAAACACCCTCCTTACATGAATGCCACCATTACAGACAGCTTAAAATATCTCTGGTGTCAGGTTATTGGCTTTGCTGAGTAGTGATGGACCCAGAGCCATGCAAGGACCGATCAATCGTAACTCAAGAAAGCCTTAGCAACTTTGGTGGAACTCTATGGTTCTATAGATGGTTAGATGCTGACACATTTCCAACAATATTGTCATCAATTGTCACTGAGGTGGTCATGTATGTTCTGCCTGAGCTTCATCTAGAAAAGTGTTTTAAAGGTGTTATTTACTTTTTCCCTAAATGGTATAGTGACAGCACCCTTCCCCAGGAGCACATTCTCACCTTTTTTTTTTGCTAATTTGCTCTTCTATAGTACCACCTGGAGCAAAGTAAAATAATTAATACTTCCAGGTATGGGGAGCATATGACTCTTTCTCCCATGTGACAGTGCCTAATGACAGGTCCAGTACATTCACAAGAAGGAAGGAAGGAAGTCCTTAGCTCAGTGTAGGCTCTAACATGCCATTCATCCCTGATGGACAAACTAAATGGTAGAAATTTAAGGAAAGGTAAGTATATACTGCTAGGAAGGGGAGAAAGTGAAACAACTGTATTACCTGCCTGGACTAAGATTCTTTAAAAAAAAAATCTGCATTGATTATTTCTCAAGCCTGCACTGGAAAATTCTGGTGGCAATCCAATTTTTTTAATCTAGATGGTTTCTTGGACAGTTCTTCACTAAGGCGGCGTACACACGATCGGATATATCCGATGAAAACGGTCCGCGGACCATTTCCATCGGATATGTCCGATCGGGAGTTTGATCCGATGGCGTGTACACACCATCGGATCAAATTCCCCGCCGCCGGAAGGCGCGGTGACATGGCGGTGACGCGGCGGTGACGTTGACGCCGCCGCGTCACCGCAACGTCACCGCACCAGGAAGTAAAACACTTCCGCGCATGCGCCGAATCCATTCGGCAGCGGCGCGGCGGTGGTGGGAGCCGACATGTCTGCTGGTAAGTGTACTAACCAGCAGACATGTCGGGCGGACAGATTCCCACCGGATAGATTTCAAAGCATGCTTTGAAATCTGTCGGGTGGAGAAATCTGTCCGCTAGCCCATACACACGAGCGGAGATGTCTGCTGAAACGGTCCATCGGACCGTTTTCAGCGGACATATCCCCTCGTGTGTACGCGGCCGACACTTTGACAAGTAAGAGCCAACATGTGCATGAGCTCCACAAAGAACAGAAACAATTTGTGAATTGTCCTGGCAGTATGTGACAGCTACTGCCAAAATACTCTTGAAAGATACATCTGTCTATAATTGATATTTCAGTTTTTTGAGTGCACAGCAGTTAATTGAACCACTCACAGGTTTCTGATGTCTGACTGTGGCTTAAATGCTGAGATTTCCCAATAAAAGTTTTATTAAGAAAAAGCAGTAAGGGTGAGATCGTGTGTGATGGCCAACAAATGAATGGGGCTAAGAACTACAGTTAAAGGAGAGCTATTGTCACAGCATACATTTGCATTACATAAGATCAGTTTTGTAATAGCAATATAAACAATATATTTTTTGTTAAATCATTCAATATAACCTTACTTGAAAATGTCCTTTCATGTTGTAAGTGCTGCTGCTGGTCATCTCTGTCCACTATTTCCTGGATTCACTGCATGCTTTGCAGTTTTCTGATATGTACTTTTAATTTCTAAGGACTACATATCCCATGGTACCTTGCTGCCTGCAAACAGTGATTCCTGTACGGAATCATCCCCCTGAAACTCAGCACCTTTGCATTTCAGAAGGCAGGCTCTGTAAAATGGGTGACCCATCAGTGCCTACTCACAGGGCATAGTGAATATGCTGTCAATGAAATACAATATGGAAATGAATATATCATTTTACATTTTGACCATTGATACCCCAAGACATTTCACAGTCTCAAAAAGTATACTAAGCTTCTGAAACACCTTTGCCTCTAAGCATCCTGCACAATCCTTTTCAGCAAAGACAAAATAAGCTCCCTTTCTTAAAATTATTCACACAAGCTAACAAATGTCATCACTTTGTACTTATATTACTTAAAATAATTTACTATCATGACAAGTCTAGAGCAAATCACTTTCCTTTACTGTGCAGACTGTTAAAGCTTAGCAGCTCAAGCCAGCTTCCTCAGGAATAACAAATGTGTCTCCCACCCCTGGAGGTGCCTTGCTACTTATCAGACATCTGGCTGCAAAAGCACAGATCAGCAACACATGCTATCTAGTCTTTAATAATTGATTCCTAGGCACCCAGTGGGAGAAGGCCGGATGTTAGACACACTTCATCAAAAGGTCATAGCTGAGAGACTAGTGAAATACTTCTATACTGTCCAAATAAATATATAACAACCTTTAGGATGGGTTTTCTGTAAGCTTCTTCTTCATCAAGCAGTTTCATGGACAGAATCTTCTTTGAATGTGCCCTACAAAACCAAATTTAAATGGGAACTTTACTTTTGTGGACAAAGAAATAGCTAATGCATAAAACAAATACAACATATACAGTTGCTACACCAGCCGTGTTGTAATTGAAAGCTATTAAAAGTTGCCTTTCCTTTCCAATCTGCAGCACTGTAATTATCTGTAAATTCTAATGTAATATACACTATATTACCAAAAAGTATGGAGGCGTCTGCCTTTACACTCACATGAACTTTAAAGGCATCCCAGTCTTAGTCTGTAGGGTTCAATATTGAGTTGGCCCACCTTTTGCAGCTATAACAGCTTCAACTCTTCTGGGAAGGCTGTCCACAAGGTTTAGGAGTGTGTCTATGGGAATGTTTGACCATTCTTCTAGAAGCACATTGGTGAGGTCAGGCACTGATGTGAACAAGAAGGGCACATTCAATGGGACCTTTTAGATGGCGGGCACATTCAACGGAACATTTTTGAAGGCTGACACATTCGACTGAACATCAGAACATCAGAAAATTACGTATTTGCCGTTCTGCCCATGCACGGCCACTTTGTGACTGCGGGCACATTCGACAGAACATCGTAAAACAACGTATCTGCCGTTCTGCGCATGCTGTTCTGTCTTACGAACATATTCGACTTAAAAACAAATCTACAGTCCCTAACCCGTTCGTAACTCGGGGACTGCCTGTAATGCCGTGTACACACGGCGATGAAAAAAAACATTGTTTTTTAAAACGTCATTTAAATTGATCGTGTGTGGGCAAAACACATGCTTGAATTTTTTGTGTCGTTTTTCAAAACGTCGTTTTTTGTGTCATAAAAAGTGATGGTGTGTGGGCAAAACGATGTTGAAAACTACGTTTTTAAAGCCGCGCATGCTCAGAGGCAAGTTATGAGACAGAGCTTCAATGGAACAGAGTGCCGTTGAATGTGTCTTACGTCACCACGCTTTGCTAGAGCATTTTGGAAAAACGATGGTGTGTATGCAACGTCGTTTTGGAAAATGAAGTTTGAAAAACGTTGTTTTGTTTCATCACTTGAAACGTCGTTTTTTTCATCACAAAAAATGATCGTGTGTACGCGGCATAAGAAATGGAGGATAGCATATCTCCTAAGTAATGATCCATGTGATCTTATTTATTTAATTTTTGGACAGTATTCTCTATTAAACTTATTTGAACTTTTATATCAGTCCTCAAATTATTAAGCTTAAGCCCTGTACACACGATCGGATATCTGATGAAATCTAATCCGATGGATTTTTTCGTCGGATATCTGATGAAGCTGACTTTCATCAGTCTTGCCTACACACCATCAGTCAAAAATCCAACCGTGTCCAAACGCGATGACGTAAAACACTACAACATGCTGAGAAAAATTAAGTTCAATGCTTCCAAGCATGCGTTGACTTGATTCTGAGTACGAGTGGATTTTTGACCGATGGACTTACACACAGACGATCGTTTTTTTCTATCGTTTTTTTATCCATAGGAAGATTTTAAAACATGTCCTATTTTTTTTCACCGATGGAAAACAAACTGATGGGGCCCACACACGATCGGTTTGTCCGATGAAAACGGTCCATCGGTCCGTTTTCATCAGACAAACCGATGGTGTGTACAGGGCTTAAGAGTTTTGTAGAGCATGCTACATATTCTCCCCAGCTTTATTGTTATGCACTGTACTCACTTCCCAGCTACTTTTACATTAATTAGAACAGTCAGCTGCTGTAGATTGTTGAGATGCCCACCGCATTGGTAAGACAAGTCCTGCCCACTGTTTATAGTTTTTAAAAGCTTGAGCGGTTGGTGTGACTAGAATGTGGTGATATTGATGGGCAATTTATCCGAGACGAGGCATCAAGTTGGTCAGTAAGGCGATAGCAGAATGTGCCTGAGCTTTGGCAGTTTATCATAGAAGACAAGCGGTAATCACCTCTTGTCACTCACCACATGTTTCTCTACCTCATGTTGTTCCATTTTGAAAGGTGTTCTTGGAAGATGGAGCGTAGAATGCTATGCAGATTATTTAGCACGCTGAACATTTTTTCTCTACGAAGCAGAGTAATTTTGTTAAAAGGTGAATCTAATGATCTACAGCGCAGTATAAACAAGGTCATTCAGCTAGAGAAAATATCAAGAGCCTCTTTAATAAGGGCATAAATCTAAACCCTAAATCATAACATTTCATGGGTGAAATTATACCCTAATGAAAAAATATAAGGTGACCTTGTGCATTATGCCATGTTTTTAGAAGAAGCAAATAGCGCAGCTGTCACTTTTTAGAAATGAATCAAATATTAAAGCAAGCTGGTGCTTTTAACATTCATGACCTCTACTGCCACAAACATCCACCACTGAGCAGCATGTCCATTTATTTATTTTGTATTTCTCCAGACGATAATAGGTTTACCAGTCTTGTAATTCTTGCCAGCTTGTTCAGTGGACACAACTCCAAGTAAAATAATAAAAAATAGAAGAAAAGTAAATACAGCAAAGCCTTCGATTGCAAGCATAATTCTTTTTGGAAGCATGCTTGTAATCCAAAGCACTTGTATATCAAAGTGAATTTTCCCATAAGAAATAATGGAAACTCAAATGATTCGTTCCACAACTATTTATTCATAAGTTCTTCAGTTTATAGTCCATATAAAAAGATTATAGCAATGTGATGGGTTGTGTAACCATAACATGTCCATCCACAAATGGCAGCCTCCACAAGGGGATTAGAAGCAAAATCCAGCAGGAGCTACAGAGTTTAAAAGAGCAGAAAGGTGCCTCTAAGCGGAGCAATATGGTTACATTTAATGAATGTACAACATTTAGCAACTCACATAGTTGATAAATAAAAGAGGCACATCTAAGTATGCAGGCATCTGGGGTAAAGTGATCCACATAGACTGTCCTCACTGCATGCTCTCATTGCTGTCAGTTTGCAATCGTGACCAGGAAGACTACCCTGCAGTTGAGCGATCTGAAAGCGAGGCTTAAACTGCTTGTGGAAGGGACGACATCAATGGTGGTGCGGAGGATGATCTATGTGGACAGCTGTAACTTGTGTGCTTGCACACTTATGCCGCGTACACACGATCGGAGTATTCGATGGTCTAAAACCCGATTTTTTTTTTTTATCGGAATTCCGTTCAAGCTGTCTTGCATACACACTGTCAGACTAAATTCCGACCGTCCAAAATGCGGTGACGTAAAACACTACGACGAGCCGAGAAAAATTAAGCATGCGTGGATTTTTCTCCGACAGAATTCCACACAGACGATCGGAATTTCACATCAGATTTTTTTCCATTGGAAGAACACGGTCTATTTTTTTATGTGGCCCACACACGATCGGAATTTCCGATGAAACAAGTCCATCTGACTTTTTTCATCAGAAATTTGATCGTGTGTAAGCGGCATAAGATGTGCCTGTCTTAATCATCAACCATGTCAGTTTCTAAATGTCGTACCTTCATTAAATGTAACCATATTGCTACACTTAGGCCGCGTACAAATGATCAAATCTATCTGCTGGAAAAGGTCTGCCCGACCATCCCAGCAGACAGATTCGACCGTGTTTACGGGTGAGCCGACGGATTTGGCCACCCGACAGATTTCAAAGCATGCTTTGAAATCTGTCAGCTGGGAACCCGTCCGCCCGACATGTCTGCTGGTTAGTACGCTAACCAGCAGACATGTCTTCTCGCACACGTCACCGCACCAGGAAGTGTTTTACTTCCTGGTGCGGTGACGTGGCGGCGTCAACGGCACCGCCACGTCACCGCGCCGTCTGGTGGCGGGGACTTTGGTTTGATCGTGTGTACACGATCAAACCAATACGTCCCCAGCAGACAGATTTGTTCAAATCGGTCGGCCCGACCGATTTAAACAAATCTGTCTGCTCATGTGTACGCGGCCTCAGAGGCGCCTCTCATCTATTTTATGCTCAGCTGTGACATTATACTACTATTATATCAAGACATCTCTTGTATATCAAGTCAAAGTTTATTTAAAAATGTAGCTTGTCTTGCAAAACGCTCCCAAACCAAGGTTTTACTGTAGTTTTTTATGCCATTTTAAACAAGTGAACATTTTAAAATAACAATCAGGATGGAAATATTAGATTGCTGAGCCTGTGAGGTCATCTGAAGTCTCAGGCGGCGTACACACGGCAGGGAATCTCGACGGGCAGAACACATCGTTCCGCCCGTCGAGGTTCCCTGCCGGCCGTCGAAATCGGCGACCCGCCCGTCGGGAATGGCAACCAGCCATTCTTCCAGGCGGGCCGTCGAGGAAATAGAGAGCGTGCTCTCTATTTCTGCTCGACGGGCTTCCCGACGGGAAGCTCGCCGAGACCGTACACACGGCCGAGGTCCTCGCTGGAATGTGCATTCCAGCGAGGTTCTCGCTGGTTTTCAGCGAGAACCTCGGCCGTGTGTATGCCGCCTGACAGTTCCTGGACCATTTTGGGTGTGCAATAAGGTCAGAGAATTGTCAGGCAGCAACTGTCATGCCGCGTATAGTACACGCGATCGGCTCGTCTGATAAAAACAGTCTGATGGACTGTTTTCATCAGACGAACTGATCATGTGTGGGCCCCATCGTTTTTTATCAATCGGTGAAAAAACTAGGAACTTGTTTTAAAATGATCTGATGGTTAAAAAACCAATAGAAGAAAACGATCGTCTGGGCACGTCCATCGGTTAAAAGTGCTCAGAATCAAGTCGACGCATGCTTGGAAGCATTGAACTTCATTTTTCTCAGCAGGTCGTGGTGTTTTACATCACCGCGTTCTGAATCCCATCTTTTTTTTAACTGATGGTGTGTAGGCAAGACTGATGAAAGTCAGCTACATCAGATATCTGATGAAAAAATCCATCAGACTGTTTTCATCGGATGAACCGATCGTGTGTACAGGGCATCAGACTGCAGATGGCATTTGATCCTCACAGAGCTTTTTTTATCAGAAAATAGGTGCAGGAACTCAACCATGACCCGTTCACATTTCACAAACAGTAGAAGGGTCTTAAAGGGACATTAAATATCAGAATTGCATTACATACACAGTACAGAGTTCAGGGAGGTTACACACAGAGTGCAGAGCTGTCACTTGTAAACACAGAAACCAGACTTCTGTGTTTACAAGTGATTGTGGTGAGTAGCCCCCCCCCCCCAAGGGTCTGAGCCAGAGGTGGTGGAACTGAGTTCCCCCAAGTTTCCCCTTAATAAAAAGCCCTGGATCCTCATACTTTAGCTTAATCCTAAGGGGAGATATGAATCTTTGTTAAGGAAGCAAAGACAATACTCAGAGTCCTGTTTGGCTCTCTTTAAAGTGATTGTAAGGTCTTTTTTTGTTAAAAACAACACATCATACTTACCTGCGGTGGGCAGTGTTTTTATCACAAAGCAGCCCAGATGTTCCTCTTCTCAGGTCCCTCTTCACTGCTCCTAGCCCCTTCCTCCTGTTGAATGCCCCCACCGCAAACAACTTGCACACCGCTCCTTCACTGCTCCAAAGATGCTGCTAGCAGGTTATTTTTTTAGCATCCTGCCAGCACACTGCTCCAGTGTGAAAGCCCTCAGGCTTTCACACAGGAGTGTGAGGAGCGGCTCTTTCAGGGCGCTTTGCAGTCGCTATTTTTTGCGTTATAGTGCCTGCAAAGTGCCTCAGTATGAAAGGGATCTTACACATAAGCATTGAGACTTGAAGAGGACCATCACTTTAAGCCAACCAGGGCTCTACTTCTTTGTACAGTGCTGTCAGTGAAGAGTTGAACATAGGAGGAGAGAGCCGAGTGAAAACTTCAGTGTGCTGCTTCTCCTTTCCAGCTGATGGCAACATGGAATAAAGTGAGGTTGCTTTTTAGCAGATTTTCCCATATAGACTGACCAAACACAATTGCAAACCCTTCAGGAGGTAGAACAGTTCATTTATATGTATTTGAATTGTGTATTTTGCTGTTTCTCTGGAGTTCAGCTTTAATTACTGATGAGTGTTCCCATTAGAAACTGGGAAACAATTGAAACTGTGGGTGGCAGATTACTGTAAGCTGGTGGAAAGCTCCAAGATTGCCAACAAAATTATCCAGTGCTATTCCAGGATAAGGTTTGCTATGCACTGCCCTGTGTAAGCATTACCTGTGTCAATCAGGTGAAAATTGGACCCTTCTGGAGCAACTGTCAGAAGCAATGCTTCAATCTATCCATGCTGGACTTCCCTCGGTGTCAATAACAAGCTCTTCTGACCTTTAAGGTTCATAGATATCTGCTTTGGCTGAAATGTCACATTTTATATGTAAGTTGGACAGGAACAAACTTTCATATACTATAGATTTTTTATTTTTTTTTGTCTATTTTTGTTATAAATATATTTTATCAATATGTAAGCATCAGAAAAAGAAAACTAACATTTGCTTTTATTGTTTTATTCTTTTGCTAAAGAGGGAGCATGTAGTGCAGTGGTCTCCAAACTGCGGCCCCGTTGCTTGTTTTTATCTGGCCCCTGGGGCACTATTTCCCCTGCTGACATCAACAATGGGGCACAATTCTTCCTAATGACACCAACAAATTGGCCCACTAACACCAGTGAAGGGGCACAATTCCTCCCAATTACACCAACAACTGGGCCCACTAACACCAGTGAAGGGGCACAATTCCTCCAAATTACACCAACAACTGGGCCCACTAACACCAGTGAGGGGGCACAATTCCTCCCAATTACACCAACAACTGGGCCCACTAACACCAGTGAAGGGGCACAATTCCTCCCAATTACACCAACAACTGGGCCCACTAACACCAGTGAAGGGGCACAATTCCTCCCAATTACACCAACAACTGGGCCCATTAACACCAGTGAAGGGGCACAATTCCTCCCAATTACACCAACAACTGGGCCCACTAACACCAGTGAAGGGGCACAATTCCTCCAAATTACACCAACAACTGGGCCCACTAACACCAGTGAGGGGGCACAATTCCTCCCAATTACACCAACAACTGGGCCCACTAACACCAGTGAAGGGGCACAATTCCTCCCAATTACACCAAAAACTGGGCCCACTAACACCAGTGAAGGGGCACAATTCCTCCTAATGACACCAACAAATTGACCCACTAACACCAGTGATGGGGCTAAATTCCTCCCAATTACACCAACAACTGGGCCCACTAACTCCAGTGAAGGGGCACAATTCCTTCCAATTACACCAACAACTGGGCCCACTAACACCAGTGAAGGGGCACAATTCCTCCTAATGATCCAATGACACCAACAATTTGGCCCAATGACACCAATAATGAGACACCATTCCTCCCACCACAGATGAGGCATTGTTTTTTCCACTGATTTTGAGACCTTTTCTATTCCCAATGGCCACAAACTGGCCCCCCTAAACTTTGAAGAACAGTAAACTGGCCCCTTGTTTAGAAAGTTTGGAGACCCCCCGATGTAGTGTATGGGACATTTTGTTCCTCTTGACACAGGATTATTATGTTGCTTCTATAGGCTTGTCACACTGGAAATGATTGTATTTTAGGCACTGATTTATTGACATATGCTACAGTCTCTCCGTTACAGGAGGCTGGAGTACTACTGATAGAGATGTGAGATGACCTAGCTCACAATGTGAATGGAATAAATAAATAGGAGTTGACGTATGCGGCTATTGTTAGTGTGAAGGATGCATTTTACACACCTGTACATAACAAAATAGCACATGACCTAAAGTTCATGAATAAATGCGCTCTGAATAGCTAGAAAAATGCTGGTGCTTGATGTAGCTTGGAAATTGAACACAATATAAACATATAAAATGAACTAATACCAGAATATCTTAAAAACTGAATCATACATAGATCAACAGTAACACATCTAATACACAAAAGATTAGGCAGTTGTGAAGATATAATCAAGACTGAATTAATAGTTTATGCTATTAGGTATATAACCTCTGGCGCCTTTGCAGAATTGCTTGCCACACTCTGGGATAATCATTCCCAGTGAATGCGCTGAAATTCTTGCAGGTTCGTCCAAAGATCTTCTTGTGGCCAGAAAGTGCAGTGTCACTATCAGTCTTTCTTCTGTACATATTGCATTGCACATCAAGAAATCCTGATCCTCACATAGCAAGAATAAAATGCCCAAAATTTGTTGCAGTGTTGAATTGTCAAGCCTCGTACACACGATCGATTTTCTCGGCAAGAAAACTGCTGGGAGAGCTTTTTGCCA